>OY015312.1:11786175-12386175 GCA_955612985.1 Cheilosia scutellata
TCGAAAATACCGGGTATTTTGATTTTTTTCTGCAAAAAAGGCCAGTAGTAGTTAAGGTTGTAAAATAAAAAGAAGTACATCTGGTTGATGCTGATGAAGCTGCCTGTCGATTCCTGTTATGCCTTTAAGAACTTAACCCATTTTGAAAATGGGCCACATAAAATTAGTATTTTTGGCCACATAACATAAGTGGCCAAATGAACCAGTTATTTCAACCATTTATTTTTTCTAGCCGAAACAAAAAAGTTTATTTGACCCAATATTATTTCTAGTGAAAATAAATTGATTTATTAGACCCAATATTTTTTTGGGCCATAGAAAATGGGTAAAGAGGCTTTTAATTTTTTTGGGTGAAATATTAGGTCTCTTATTATTATGATGATATACAAATTTTCATCTGCTAAGTACATCACACATATGTATAATACATATTTTAGGTTGTATAAAAGGGTATTTTACACTTCAGTGCCTGGTAGAGGGAACAAGGAAAGAATTTACGTTTTGACAATTAAAAAAAAAAATAAAAAATGTAATACTAAAGCTGCCAAACACGACATACGATTGTAGAATATGCCACGTTTTATACATTGTGGCATGTGCGAAAAGTATGCCGAGTACACGGCATGCACGTTTTGTCTCAAAGTTGGCATATTCGTATGTCGACGGTGACTGGCATTGTGTTTTGCCGCAGCGGAGATGCATGTAATATGTTATAATATGTAGGGTGTTGAACAAAAATATTATTTAACTGATATTAAAGCGTCAGTAAATGTGACGCAATTCCATCGCTATTGGCTATTTCGGAGAGCAAAAAATTGCCTCAATTGAAGATTTCTTAGACGTTTTTTAATCCATTGACATCATAGCCATCCTTTGATGGAATTTGTTACTTTATGCATTGATAGAAAGAAGACGAACCATATTTTAGGATATATACTATATTTATTTCGAAATGTCACCAGAAAGCCCTAAAATCTTAATTTTTCCAAATATAGTACATATATATCCCAAAATATGGTTCGTCTTCTTTCTATCAATGCATAAAGTAACAAATTCCATCAAAGGATGACTACGATGTCAATGGATTAAAAAACTTCCAAGAAATCTTCAATTCAAACGATTTTTTTTTATTCTCCGAAATTTACATGCCATTCTGAGTCGGACATATGGGTGCCAGTTGACAGACGCATGCCAACATAATAATGTAAGCGTCAATAATATGCCGAGTACACGACACGACATGCACCCTTTTATGAAATATTCTGACGTCGAATTGACGAGAATGGAAACTGAAGAGATGATAAGGCGTATGAATGTATGTATAATGTTACATGTTGAAGTTTATAAGTTCCAAATACATACTAACTAACTATGTTTATTATTCTATTTCTCTTATTTTGCTTTAACTCTTATACCTACATATGAGTACCTACTTAAAATTCTCTCTTTAACGAAAATCAACACAACAATGTAAATGTAATGAACATACTTATTTACTCTAATAAATACAAGTTGAGTTGACTCTGAACATTCAAGCTGATCGGGCGTTTCTGTTATCCAAGCAAACAGGTTATGGGCCCAGGCACCCACATACGATAGAACAATAGCTATACTGGTACATAGAAACTGCAACGGGTATTTTTTTTCTATTCTTTGTTCGTAGTACGGATCGCCTTTTTTTGTTAAAAAATTCAGAGGTACACTCGATCGTACAGTACTGACAGCTAAATCATGGATAGTGAACTGGTTAAAATAGAAAAACTTGCTAATAATGAACATTGGACATTATGGAAATTCCAAATGAAAGTTCTAATGAAAGCAAGCGAGTTATGGGAAATTGTGACCGGTGTTAAAGTCAAGCCAGAAACTCGGGAAGAAGCTGCGAAATGGGTGAAGCTGGATCATAAAGCTCAAAAAATGATTGTGACTACAATTGGGCAGGAACCTATGTTGCATATCATGAACTACGACACATCGGCTGAAATGTGGGCAAAGTTGGAGAGCGTTTATGAACAGAAGTCAGAGACAAATATACATTTGCTGCAGCAACAATTTTTCAATTATTCAAAGGAACCAGATGATACAATTGCAGTGCATATTTCGAAGCTTCAAAAGATTGGCCAGCAGCTCAAGGATCTTGGCGAAGAAATTTCGGAGAATATGCTCATTACGAAAATTCTCATGACCCTTCCTGAGAGCTTTAGCCATTTCTTTACATCTTGGGAGTCAACTGAGAAAAAAGAACGGAACCTAAAGAATCTTATTGCTAGACTGTGTATGGAGGAGTCCAGATTAGGTGTGCAAAGTGGCGTATCGGGAGCTTTTTTTGCAAAAATTGAAAAAACGAAGAGGAATAATAGTTTGGGTAATAAAAAGCCTGGAAAATGTTTTTTTTGCAAAAAGGATGGTCACTGGAAAAGCGAATGCCCAAAAAGGAAAGGGAAAACTAGTACGGGCAGAATTGGAGACGCGTTCATTAGTCAGAAAAGTCTGTTTACCACCGCTGAGAGAGATAGTTGGTTCCTAGATTCTGGTGCTAGTGACCACATGTGCTTTAGAAAAGAATGGTTACGAGATTTTCAAGCATTCGATGAACCAATGCTTATAAGAATTGGGAACGGAGATGTCATCAAAGCTGTAGGAAAAGGGCTGGTTAAAATTGAATCATTCAATGGTAAATGTTGGGCTGTGAGATACTTATCTAATGTATTGTTTGTTCCAGATATAAAGCTGAATCTGTTTTCATCTAACTCTACTCTTGACAAAGGTTTTAACTTGGTGTCGAATAATAATCGATGTGAAATTCGTAAGGACGACGTAGTTGCTGCTGTTGCTGTTCGGGAGTCAAGTAAACTGTTCAGGCTGGTATTTAAGGTAGTTTTACCAACAACTGTAGGCAACGCAAATGCTGCCATTGCAATACCTTTGCGCTCGTGGCATGAGAGGTTATGTCATCAAAACATAGTGCATGTGAAAAATGTTTTAGCTTGCCAGAAAATACCTTTTTGCGACGAAAAAGATTTCTTCTGTGATGCATGCGTTTTTGGTAAGCATCATCGAAAGCCATTTAGTGGAAGCAGTAACAGAGCGAAGGTAGTAGGTGAACTGGTTCACACGGATCTTTGTGGTCCAATGCAGGAGACTTCGTACGGAGGTGCTCGTTACATGCTTCTATTTCGAGATGATTTTTCGAACTATCGCAGGGTTTATTGCATAAAGTCTAAATCAGATGTCAAAGGCTGTATTGAACAGTTTTTGGATCAAATTCGCATTGATACAAACTCACAAGTAAAAACATTACGCTCAGATAATGGGCTCGAGTTCGTAAATGACGAAGTGGATGCTGTATTACGTATACATGGCATATGTCACCAAAGGAGTACACCTTACACCCCCGAGCATAACGGTAGAGCGGAACGCGATATGCGGACCATCATTGAGTCTGCCAGGTCCATGATACACGACAAGAACATGAGCTATAAATATTGGGGCGAAGCAGTAACAACCGCAGTATATACTCTTAATCGGACTGGATGCAGCCCAGAAAAAGGTAAGAGTCCTTTTGAATTGTGGTTTAACAAAATTCCAGATATAAACCATTTACAAATTTTCGGTTCTGATGCATTCGTACATGTGCCTAAGGAAAAAAGGCGCAAGCTCCATCCGAAAGCGAAGAGAGGCGTATTTGTTGGATACGAGGAAAATTCCAAAGGCTACCGTATATGGCTACCAGAAACCAAAAAAGTGGAAATTTCAAGAGACGTTGTCTTCAAGAAACAATCTTCAGCCGCTACCGTTATAGCTCACAACGAAAAAGAAGGGGGTGAAGGTGGGATTCAAGATACATCCGAAGAGCAGCATCGCCTGGAAGAGCGATTAGATCCAGTGGAAGAAAAAGAGACATCAGAGGAAGAGGTAATTTCTGAAAATAATACTGAGCCTATTTCAACCGTACGTACTTTACGTTCTCGTACTATTCATACCTGTGCATTGAGTGAAGGATGTGCTTTTCTTGCTGACTGTCAAGAACCACAGTGTTTTGAGGATGTTGAAAATTCTCCGTTTTGCAAACAGTGGAAGATAGCAATGGATGACGAAATCGAATCGCTTAAGAAGAACAACACCTGGGATCTTGTAGATTTACCTCCAGACAAGAAAACAATTTCTAATAAATGGGTCTATAAGATTAAACTCGGTCCAGATGGTAGAGTCGAACGGCATAAAGCACGCCTTGTTGCGAGAGGTTTTGCACAAAAGTACGGAATAGACTACGAAGAGACATTTAGTCCCGTAGTAAAATTTACATCAATTCGAATGATATTGGCTCTATGTGCTACTGAAAACCTAACACTCCGGCAGTTCGATATCAAAACAGCCTTCTTATATGGCGACCTGTGTGAAGACGTGTACATGACGCAACCAAAGGGCTATGATGATGGCAGCGACAAAGTTTGCAAGTTGAGGCGGAGCCTATATGGTTTGAAACAAGCATCGAGATGCTGGAACATTCGATTCACGGAATTTTTGAGCAAATTTTGCTTCAAGGTAAGCGCGGCTGATTCGTGTGTTTTTGTTAGTATAAGAGAGGGACGAAAAATTATACTAGCGATATATATTGATGACGGATTAGTTGCAGCAGATGATGAAAGCGATATTGAGTCTCTTCTATTGCATTTAAGACAGGAATTTCAAATTAAGGTGTCAATGGCAAACTATTATCTTGGGCTAGAAATCAATGTTTTACAAAATGGAAACGTTCAAGTAAAGCAGTCATCGTATGCAAAACGAGTTCTCTCAAAATTTCGGATGTTGGATGCTAGATCCGTTTCAACACCAGCTGAAAACAAATATGCACCACTCATATCCAGTAGAAATACTGCATCAAATTATCCATACCGCGAAGCTGTTGGTTGCCTCATGTATTTAGCTATTGGTACAAGGCCGGATATCGCATACGCAGTGAGTTTAGTCAGTCGTCATCTAGATAATCCAAAAGAATGCTACATAGTTGCGGTAAAAAGAATTTTAAAATACATTCGGGGAACTCTTGATTATGGTCTTATTTTTAAAAAAACTAATCTTCAAATACATTGCTTCACAGATGCTGACTTTGCTGGTAATCAAGATACACGAAATTCGACAAGCGGATATGCTTTAATTATTGGAGGTGCGGCAGTTTCGTGGTCATCACAGCGTCAGAAATGCGTCGCTTTGTCTACTACCGAATCAGAATACATTGCGGCTTGTGAAGGAGTAAAGGAGTTGATTTGGGTACATCGCTTATTCCATGAGCTAGTTTCAAACGGCGCCGACGTGGATGTTCCAACTCTAAATATGGACAACCAAAGTGCAGCAAGACTTATTAAAAACCCTGAGTTCCACAAACGGACAAAACATATTGAGGTAAAATATCATTTCATACGGCAAAAATATGACGAAGGCCTTTTCACGTTGCGGTATGTCCCAACAAATGAACAAATCGCAGATATATTTACCAAACCATTACTAAAAGATCGTTTTGAATCCTTAAGAGAAAAGCTAGGAGTTTTGAAATTGTAATTAACTACCAGTTACCTTTGAATTATATAAATTGAAAAATAGAATTATAAAAGTGGAAGTGTTGAAGTTTATAAGTTCCAAATACATACTAACTAACTATGTTTATTATTCTATTTCTCTTATTTTGCTTTAACTCTTATACCTACATATGAGTACCTACTTAAAATTCTCTCTTTAACGAAAATCAACACAACAATGTAAATGTAATGAACATACTTATTTACTCTAATAAATACAAGTTGAGTTGACTCTGAACATTCAAGCTGATCGGGCGTTTCTGTTATCCAAGCAAACATTACATAATGTGGATAAAACTAATATTTCAGGCTATTCTAATAGAATAAACTTGCGGCTTAACCCAAAAAAATATTGTGTTGATTGGACCCAATATTTTAAACCCGAAAAATTATTGGGTCAAACTAACCCATTTGTTAAGCAAAAATGTACATTATATTTTATGTACCAGGTTTCATTGGCCCAAAAAAAAATTGGGTCGAATGAACCCATTTACTTTGCCCAAAAAAAAATGATTCTAGAGAAAAAAAGCACTATGCACCACTAATTATATTGGGCCACAAATACCTGTTTCATCAGACCTTTTTCAACAAATAGGTCAATTGGGTTCGGTCTCTGGTATTATGTATTATAATTATGGCAAGTTCCAAGAGCATCACACTGGAGTGAGATTTTGTACCCCATACCCCGAGTCATAATGAAAATGAGGCATCAAGGAAAATAAGGCCAAATATTAGTTGTTCGGGAAATAGGCGACGACGCTCGTAAATGCTTCCAATATCATCATAGACTTTTTATCTCATCAATATGAGATCGAAAGTCGCACAATATGTTAATGTCGCGAAGAGATTGAACGATAGATATATCTATAGGTAAACTTGGGCAGGCAACTTGTTACACTTACATGATAAGATAGTAGGCTGGAATTTGGTGATATTGAGCTATACGACATTTTTGAGGAACCAGGTGGGAACATTTTTTAGATCCTCTCGAAGCAAGTAAGAAAGCAGGGCGGACTTTTGAACGACCCTCTCATCATTTCTAGGATGCAGAAAAGAGGACCGAGATGACTGAACAGCATAGGTGGGAAAGAAATATTCCGATAGAAATAGAACTGACCTGAAGACATCGCTATAAGGAAAAAGTTTTCCACATAAAAATATATCTATCCATTTTCGAAAGCCTTACAACTTGTTTTAGCAATTCCGCTAACATATTTGACATTTCCTAAGGTTGAGTTGGATTGGTGATGAAATCTCCTTTTCTAAAATCCCTTTTCCAAAATCCCCTTTCCAAAATCCCCTGTTCCCTAATCCAAAGAGATAAAAAAAATAGAGATTATGTCAAATAAGGGATTTTGGAAAAGAAGATAACGTTGGGATCCCGGTTTAGTTAGCTGGTCAGTGGTCAACTATCTACAATGTCAAAAACTTGTCTTTAGAAATAAAGAAATGTCATGGCTGTATTTTTTTTTTCTCAATTGCCTCGAGCTGGTTTTTCCCTTCTTTATACTTAGACTTTAGTACCTACAGGTGCACAGATTTTCCAATAGAGACCCAATTTTTCCAAGAATTTTTTAACTATCTGGTTGAATTTCATTGGCAAATTACACTATAATAACTCTGGAACTCACTTCCTGGGGATATATTTCCTGAAGACTACAATTTGCAGCAATTTAAGTGCAGAACTAACATATCTGCAAGCATCTCGGGGCGGTGTTGAAGCGTTATAGGCTCGCTTTTCCCGATAGAAGTATTTATAAAAAAAAACACTACCTACATGTACGTATTGAACTACTGGCCCTCACACTCAAATCTCTCTTTCATTCGAATCCACTCAATTTAGTGTTCTTTATATTATTGGACATCTTTTCAATGTTCTAGCATCACCACCAACACAAAGTGTCTGCAACACAGTTCGAATGCTATGCAATAATGCACTCTTGCCCTCATTATGCATTTTCCGATAAGAAAAATACCCGCCAAATGGAATGGACTCCATAAGGTCATTTGCCCGTATTTCTACTAGACCCTGCGTATTCCGTAACACAAGGCAGCAAGCTCATAAGTCACGTTAATGGTAGTCCATTATGCTGAACATTAACGGCATAATGTACTTTTCGATAAATTTTACCTGTTAAAATCATTTGCATTGAACAAATACTCATATACTTATGTATGTATGCAGATACCCACTTTCGTCCGTTGGAGATGAGTGAAAAATGTCCTCGAATAGAGGGCACCCTAGGGTCGGAATTACAACTGAAAATATTTACTCCAAAATGTGTGCATTGCAATTAAGAGATTCCTGTTCAGGAATTTTCAGGACACAATTAAATCCTCTTGTAGATAAGATTTTTACGGACTTACACACACACTCTTTTAGCAGAGGTTCAACATACATAATAGCCGAGTTCATTTGATAATCTCTTGGACTTGGACGTTCATTATGCGGAGCCAACAACTGTTGGTCGGCGAGGTGATGATGATGATGACAGAAGAAGGGCACATCTCGCAGTCCGGGAGGGGTCCTCAATTCCGTATGTGTGCGGTTTGCATTATATTAAGGTGGTTTTATGGGATCGGTCTACCGGTTGGGTTTTTTGGTCTACTATGTAAAAGCTGCGAACTAATTGCGAAATTTTCTAACGAATTAATTTTTAGGATTTTAAGGACATTTTCCTTCACACGTTACATACCTATCGTAATGTATATTCATGTGTTGGACTGGTAATAATGAAATTATATTATGTGTCCACTAATTTCGCGTTGAAATGTTGTTAAACTTTAAGTGTGGGGTTTGGAAATTTACATGTGCCTATAGGAACATTTACAGTTGGTCCGATCCCACAATCTGACCAAATAAATGATGTAGGTAACTAAAGCGACATAAATGGAAAAAGTTTGGAACTGATGAATTTGAGTATACAAATTAGTTTTCTAAATGCGTTAATCAGTGCAGATGGGCTTTTTATAATTCACTGATCCTTAGAACAAGAAGTGCAACATCCAGATTGAATTTTTCAGCCGAATTAGTGTGCCAACATCGCAACAAAATCAACTCTTCCTAGCCTAGCTCAGGGTCATAGCTGCTAAAATCACTCAGAAGAAAAGAGAACAATTTAAGACCTCCAACAAATAAGCAAAAAAATAAAAAATTACTTAGACTTTAGTAGTACAAATATGATATAGTAAACCTTGCCGCAAGATGAAAATGAAGGTTGCTGTTACAAGGTAGCATTTTATAACCAATCACTCCTTCTTATAGTCCATCTATGAGCGGCTGATGGTTAACTGCAAATCATCGTTTGTAAACTATCTGCTAGGAAAAATTACTAGAAATAGCTTCAACAACTGTTTAACCTTAAATTGAGGAAGCCCTCTAAGGATTACCTGACATTTATAAAAAAAAACTATTGGTTGGTATCGTCAACAATCAGGCCTGGCCAGAGTCCTGTCCATCTATTCCAACTCTCTACTCGACTAAGAAGGATTCTGTATAGGTGTGGCAAACTGAAACCCGTAGGTCGTAGGTATACATAAAAATGTTTCGGACATAATTTGGCTTCATATTCGATAAGGATGATATTTTGTTTATGTTAAGTCAAGTGAAGTTTATAGAAGTATTCAAGCCTCCACAAGGAGTTCCACTTTTAACGAATTTTAGCACCAATGTTTCATGTGAAGTGAATTGTCAGAAAATGTGAAGGTTTCAAAGGAGATACGTTTTTTGGGATCATTGGAAATCTGCTAGGTTCCGCATTTTACTTTCACTCGAAATGAAATCGGAAATGAATTTTTGTGTTCTACATTTGACTATATTCGATTTCGACTTCAAAATTTTCGGAATTGAAACAAAGTGAAATTGTAATTTGGAAAAAAATTCGAAGTTTCCGAATCGCTCGAAATGCAGAACACTGAAAACGAATTCACTCGATTTGCAATTTCGATTTCACTCGATTTCTAGAACCTAGCTGAATGTCTTGAAAAGTTCAGTGAAGTTCTTTCAATTGTTAGTATGTACTCCCTTTTCGATTTTAACGAGTATTTCCCAAAACTCAAAAGACACCCCGCAGGCGGTGCTCTTCTTTCGATGATATATTTTCATTCAATGGCAGCACAGCTAGCAAATCAACTCAGAGCCAAAGGCACGCCTAAAAGACATCGCATCATCGAAGTAGAAGTACTTAATATTATGTTGATGGCTTTTGCGTCATCAAGATCGTCTTCACTGCTTTCCAGCACGCCGTCTCCGCAATTTCCACCATCATCGCAAAAGTTATTTTTGACATTTTTTATTTAGGTATCTACTATAATATTTTTTTTTTTTTTTCACTGCTATTTAATTAAATATAAAAAGTCGCACGTATGCGTCTTCGCCGAGAGAAAAACACTAAATGACAGTAGCTATATTTTTCTCAATGGTCATAACCGTCTGATCGCAAAACAGATAAATGACGCGAAATCGAAATAATAGGTAAGGTGACAGTTGTCATTTTGGTGAGGCAAGTCATTACCATGTGATTGTCATTTAATGGCTCGCAGTGTCCGTCATTTGATTTTGGGACAAAAATGACGATAGTGGGCGCAGTAGCTCAGTGGTTAGTGTGCTGGACTGCTGTGCGAGGGATCCCAGGTTCGATCCCCGGAAAAACACAAATTACATCTTAGTGTTTTTTTCTACTGCACCACCTCTCGCGAACGTCTGACAAACATCCGAGAGTATAACTGTCCTGAAAAAGCTTCTCAATTGAGCCGTTCGGAATCGGCATAAAATTGTAGGTCCCTTCCATTCGTCCCAAAAATAGAAACTCACACAAACGAATGGTTGCGAGAAGCTAGGCCTAGGGTGTCTACCGCCTGTTGCGCCACCTATTTATTTTTTTTTTTTTTAATGACGATGATAGACATTTCGTGTGATCGCCATTTTTTCGCAAATAACCAATGACGAATCGTAGCTTGAATGTCACTCTAATGCGACATTTTTTCCTGGCGTCACAGCGTTATTTAAATGACTCGAAAAAATGGCCGTGTAATCGTACCTCAAGTCCGATAGTTCAGAAAGCTCAAAATTCATAAAAAATAATATGCCACTACCACTACAATCATCACCATCGCCATAATTAATGACCAAGTGTATCTATCTCCATACATAGGTAGATATGTATCTATACATTTATTGTAACGCTGTCCGTTTACATTTTTCATGGCATTTTGGTTCTGGAAAATCTAGCAATTTGCCAAACTGTTACTTCTGCTTCCGACAGCTAACATGCTGGATGTCTAAGCATATCGGTATACGGTAGCCACCACCATTATCCCAAATTCAATGACATCTAAGCTCACACAATGTATAGGTAGTAGGTAAACGAAGTGCGAGAGAGATACATGCGAAATCCTCTTGTATGTCATATCCAGTTTTATCTTCTCTCTTGTTGCATTCCAGTCGGTTTACTTCTACACAACCTTCGATGGAGCTGTATATTTCGTAAAACTTAAACTTTCCATACACTATCTCGCCTGGGACTGTGAGCTACGTACCGCTGTACGTATATGGCCACCACCTTCTTCTATGCCCTTGCCTTATTAATGTGTCCTTTGGTAGTGTGAATGGTTTTAGAAACAGATCCAATGACGATTACCGTGTGGCATGAAAGGCTCAATTGAATTAAATAACCGGCACTGAGTTGTCCTGGCTTGTTCGTCGTCGTACAACTCTCCTGGAGCATGGTTACACGTTATTATAACGGAAATTTATAATTTCTTGCTTCAGAAGCACTTCCAGGAAGTTGACATTTGGTGATTCCCCATCCCCATTCCCGCATACCCTCTTCGAAGCTGATGGCCATGTCTGTTATCATTGTCCTATAATTTTCTTCCTTTCATTGCTCTCAATGATACAATGCCAACAACTGGTATCGAGATGAGGTTGTGCCACATGCAAGATGATGTAATTTCAAGTACAACTGAAGCGGAAGGATAACATGGTAGGATGGCATTTTGAACAACGATGGGGTGAATGGTCGCCGTGTCGGTCGGTTGTGAATTTGAACTGCCATCATTTTTGGAAAACCTTAAATCAGTTGTAAATTTGTATCATACCTAAGCGGTTCACTCATGATGGAACAGAGAGGGAGACGATTTCGAATATCACGTTGTTTTAAATCACATCTGTCTAAAACCGTCAGAGAACTATGTGACACCTTGGCTAATGCGATTAATTGCAAATTTTCCAATTTATCGTTCAAGTAGCAATTTATTAGCTTCTTAGTCTTGCCCATGGCTCTTTGGATGCATTCAAAAAGAGTGTGCGGCATGGCGATGGATTACCGGAAAATTTTAATTTCACACTATGCACACGAGCGAGGTATTTATGTTTAGAACAGACTGTGAGCTGATGAGTCTACAGGTATTTGAAAATAAAAAAAAAAATAGATATATTTTGTCTACAATGAATTAAATTTAATTTAAATAAATATGCCTCCATTTCGAAAACCATAAGCCATCGTTGAAGCAAGAACACTTATTCTGAATAACTGGAAGCAGAGTACCTATTCGCAGAAGCTGGATGCCTCCAGTGTATCAACGAGTAGAGACTTTCAAATTGCCAGGAGCCTGTTAGTGAAGTAAATTACTAAGTATCTAAGAAAGAACTTAAAAAATAAATAAATAGTTGGCGCAACAGGCGGTAGACACCCTAGGCCTAGCTTCTCGCAACCATTCGCTTGTGTGAGTTTCTATTTTTGGCACGAATGGAAGGGACCTACAATTTTATGCCGAGTCCGAACGGCTGAATTGAGAAGCTTTTTCAGGACAGTTGTAGTCTCGGATGTTTGTCAGACGTTCGCGAGAGGTGGCGCAGTAGAAAAAACCTTAAGATGTAATTTGTGTTTTTCCGGGGATCGAACCTGGGATCCCTCGCATAGCAGTCCAGCACACTAACCACTGCGCTACTGCGCCCACAAGAAAGAACTTAGGTACCTGAAATTCCCAACAGAACACTTGTTGCCAAACAACTATAAACTTACATACAAAGAACCAACACTTCGAGATTCTAGCATTAACTTGGTTAACCCCAAATAAGTCCCGCATTGCTACATCACAGAATTTCGACTTAGCTATACTTGTATCCCAAAGAAAATGTGGTTAATCTCTATGGTATAGGTCATAAGTGTGTTGAAGGCATAACGAAATAGCCGACAAACTAGCACTAAAAGGGTCCCCGCAGGGTCTTACTAGCTGTATACCAAAAACAACAATTAGAAGCTTCGAAAACAAAGTGCCTGACTCTTTTTGGATAAATATTCAACACCGTTCATATAAGCTAAGAGCGCTATACATGTTATACAACCTTCATTAATTCATTCATCGACCCGCCTATCCATTATAAGGGTCGCTGCTCTAGGATACCTACTTAGGCTGACATTCGACAACGCTAGCTTTTCTTCCACCGACTCTTAATGATCAAATCACCCATAAAACCTTTTGGCAATACGTATATAAAAACCACAATAAACTAGGAGGGATGACCTTAAAAGGGTAATTGTTTTTCTGAACTGACACGTAGTTCCTTAAGGTGTTGGTTGGGCCTTAAAATCCTTCTGATATGTACTTTGATCTGATAATATCCCCGTTTGTAGTAGTGTAGTACTCTCAAGTACGGTGTACCCTTATTGTTAAAATAATTGGTTTATTTTGTTTAAAAAAAAAAAAAACACCTATTGAGTCACCCTGTATGACTAATTGCTATTCATTATTCTCTTATACTCCTATTTAACTTTGTAATATACACTCGCATGTAAATGATAAACAGTTTTCCTATAATCTAACATTGTAAGCTTACCTAATATGAAATACATGAATTCAGTTCCTTTTGTCGAAGTCGGAGAGTCAGACGTGTTTTTTTTTTTTGCTACAACAGGTTATGGGCCCAGTTGCATGCATTAATTTTTTTTTGAGAATCACGTTAAAGTTAAAATTGCGAAAGGAACGGAAATTAATTAAATACCGAGAAGCAGAATAGTTTTTGCGGACGAGTGGTATTTGGGAAAATTTGCTGAAACAAAAAGGCTTTCGATTTTAGTAATTTATATTGCATATATCATATAATATAACTGGTCACTTTTGGTAATTTGGTTATATACATAAGTGGTCACTTTCGGTAATTTTGTTAAATATACAATATAACTGGTCACTGTCAGGCGGTTTTTTTTTTGTGCGTTCGGCTGGTATATTAGTCTCTCATCATGGCAACTGATAATACCGAAATTAAAGTTGAGAAATTGATAAATGGGGATCAGTGGAACATCTGGAAGTTCCAAATAAAAATAATTTTGAGCGCGGCTGATCTGTTTAAATATGTGACAGGGGATGAGGTGAAGCCAACAGAACCCGAGAAATTGTTGCTCTGGAATCGCTTTGATAGTAAGGCGCAAAAGATTATCGTCACTTCGATAGGCCCACAACCGCTTTTGCATATTATAAATTGTAAGTCTTCGAAGGAAATGTGGAATAAACTCCAAAGCGTTTACGAGGTCAAATCAAAGGCGAATATTCACATGCTTCAACAGCAATTTTATAGTTTTAGTAAAGACCCGCAAGACGATATTGCTTTGCACATTTCGAAGTTACAGACCATTGTGCAGCAGCTAGCCGATGTGGGGGAAAATGTTTCTGACTCGATGGTGATAACCAAAATCCTTATGACGTTGCCAGCCTCATTTAGTCATTTTCACAGTGCTTGGGAATCGACGGCTGTTGAGAAGCAGACATTGGAGCATCTTACAGGAAGGTTAGTTCTGGAAGAGGCGCGTATTACTTCACAAAATAATTTGTCTGAACCTGGAGGAAGTAGTGCTTTTATTGCAAACAAGCAATTTACACCAAAAAAGTTTTTTTGCAAAAATAAGCAGTCTGTAAAGCCGGGAAAATGTTTTTTGTGTAAAGGCACTGGACATTGGAAGAATGAATGCCCAAAGAGGAAGGAAAAACAAGTGGATTGGTCACATTCGAATGGAAAGAGAGGAAATGCATTTGTATGTGAGGCGCTGTTAACAGAGGGTAATAATAGAGCTGATGAGTGGTTTCTGGATTCTGGTGCGAGTGACCACATGACTAGCAGGAAAGAATGGTTCATTAATTATGTGGAGTTTGGTAAGCCGATAATCATCAAGTTAGGGGATGGTAATACCATTAATGCCTATGGCAAAGGCGACATAAACGTGTTGTCTTTTAACAATGTTAGCTGGGAGGAGAACCATTTAGCTGACGTGCTCTATGTTCCGGATATTCGGCTAAATCTTTTCTCCCTGAACTGTGCATTGGACAAAGGTCTCAAACTGTCTTCGGATAATTTCAAATGTGAGCTGTTTAAGGGAGAATCTGTTTTGGTAGTGGGAGTGCGTGAGTCCAAATTATTCAAATTGCTTCTGAAGGTCACAAGCTGTGCGGTGGATGATGGTGCATGTGCAAATTTGGCTGAACAAAAGAAAGGGATACTACGCACTTGGCACGAGAAACTCGGGCATCAAAATATTGTGCAAGTGAAAAATGTATTGAAGGCCAGAAATATTTCTTTTGAAGATGAAGACGACTTCTTTTGTGAGGCTTGCTTATATGGAAAACAACACCGTGGAGTTTTTCATTCAAGTGAATATAGAGCGAGTTGCGCAGGGGAACTTGTGCATTCTGATGTGTGCGGGCCGATGCACTGTACTTCAGTGGGAGGTTCCAAGTACTTCTTGCTATTTAAGGATGATTTTTCGCACTTTAGGACGGTTTTTTTCCTAAAGGAGAAGACGGAGGTAAATACTCTAATTGCGAGGTATCTTAAATTGGTTGAAGCTGAAACAGGTGCAAGGGTGAAGGTTCTTCGGTCTGACAATGGTACGGAGTACACTAATCAAACAGCTCAAAATATTTTAATGGAAAATTGTGTTGTGCATCAGCGAACTGTTCCTTACACGCCAGAACAAAATGGACGAGCAGAGCGTGAAATGCGCACAATTGTTGAGGCGGCTCGGACAATGATTCACGGAAGGAATTTGGACACGAAACTTTGGGCTGAGGCAGTTAACACGGCAGTTTTCGTTCTTAACCGAACTGGTTCAAGTCCAACAAAGGGAAAATCACCGTATGAGTTGTGGTATGGAAAGCAGGCTGACATTACCAACTTTCAGGTTTTCGGAACTGAGGCCTATGTTCATATACCCCAACAAAAGCGTCGGAAATGGGATCCGAAATCCAAAAAGGGTATTTTTGTAGGCTATGGTGAAAGTGTCAAGGGATCTAGGGTATTTTTTGCCGAAAATAATAAAGTAGAAGTTTGCCGCGATGTACGTTTCCATGATTCGAAGGTGATGGTAGTTAAGCATGGTGAGTTGTTTGCTGTGTTTGGTGATAAGGATCTTCAAAGTGATTCGTCTATGGATGGAGAATGTGCAGGCAAACAGTCTGCTGAAACATTTAAAAAGGATTGTGGTGCTGATGTTGTTGACGCTGACGCTGAACGAGAAAAATCTCAATATAGTGTTGTTGATGCTGACGTTGAAGGAGACAAATCTGAGCATAGTGTTATTGATGTCGACGCTGGGGATGATGGTGATGACGTATTTGAAGAAGCTGTTGGAGGAGGCGAGATGGATATTGCGGAGAGACAAGATACTAGTACAATCAGGGACCGATTAAGAAGCAGAAATAAGAATGCACAAAGTGAAGTGAACTGTTGCGTCCAGGAAAGTTTTGCGTTTTTAGCGGAGTCCTATACGCCAGATTGTTATGAAAAGGCCATGCAGTGTGAGGATGCGGATAAATGGAAAAGAGCTATGGATGAAGAGATTGCTTCGCTGAATAAAAATGAAACCTGGAGTTTAATGGAATTGCCTGAGAGTCGCAAGCTGGTTGACACGAAATGGGTATACCAAATCAAGCATTCAAATGAGAATGAAGGTGAAAGGTACAAGGCTAGATTGGTAGCTCGGGGTTTTAGCCAACAATTCGGGGTGGATTACTTCGAGACTTTTAGTCCGGTGGCAAAATTCACTTCGATTCGGACAATTTTAGGCATTGCAGCAGCAGAAAAACTTCATATCAAGCAATTTGATGTGAAGACGGCATTTTTAAATGGTGATATCAAAGAAGAAGTTTATGTTAAGCAGCCCAAAGGATATGGAGATGGAACTACTCGAGTGTGCAAACTTCGGAAAAGTTTATATGGACTCAAACAAGCATCTAGGTGCTGGAATAAAACCTTTACTAAACTTCTAAAAACGTTTAGTTTTCGACCATGCGCTGCTGATCCATGTGTTTTTATAAGTGACAGAAATGGGAAAAAGGTTATTCTGGCAGTTTATATAGACGATGGCCTGGTTGCATCAACGGACAGTGGTGAAATTTCTAAGTTTTGTGAGCATCTGAAACTTAACTTCGAAATTAAAGTGTTTCCTGCTAGACATTTTCTGGGATTGGAGATAAGGAGATTTCAAGATGGATCCATTCATATTAATCAATCGCAGTATGTGAAACGATTGGTTTCAAAATTTAATATGTCGGATGCAGCATCTGTGTCAACTCCAGCAGAAGCATCGGCAAGTGTGATCTATTCGGAGGAGGCATCTGGGAAGATACATTTTCCTTATCGACAAGCGGTGGGCAGCCTTATGTATCTCATGGTGGCTACACGTCCGGACATAGCTTTCTCAGTTGGGTGTGTGAGCCGATATCTGGATAATCCTAGTCCACATCATGTTACTATGGTCAAGCGGATAATTCGCTACCTCAAGGGGACAGCTGATTATGGTATACATTTTAAAAGCACTAAATTTAAACTCTTTCTTTTCAGTGATGCAGACTATGCTGGTGACGTAATAACAAGACGTTCTACCAGTGGATATGTGTTCATGATGGGGACAAGCTGCATCACTTGGGCTTCGCAACGTCAGAAAAGCGTGGCACTTTCCACAACCGAGGCTGAGTTTGTGGCTGCATGTCAGGCAGTCAAGGAACTATTGTGGATTCAACAACTTTTAACCGATTTGCTGTATCAAAATATGAAACCAGTATTGTATGTAGACAATCAAGGAGCCATCAGATTGATTAAGAATCCTGAGTTCCATAAAAGAACTAAACACATCGATGTTCGTTTCAACTTTATTCGTGAAAAGTTCGAAGATGATGTCTTTGAATTGGAGTATGTGCCAACACAAAACCAAGTTGGCGATATTCTAACGAAACCGTTACCCAAGGACAAATTTCAGAGATTTCGTTCCATGATGGGAGTTATTGCTTTAAATGGTTTAAACTAACTTTGAATTAAATATTTTTTTTTTTCCTATATTAATTTTTTTTTTAAACATTCATAAAAGTGGGAGTGTTAAAATAATTGGTTTATTTTGTTTAAAAAAAAAAAAAAACACCTATTGAGTCACCCTGTATGACTAATTGCTATTCATTATTCTCTTATACTCCTATTTAACTTTGTAATATACACTCGCATGTAAATGATAAACAGTTTTCCTATAATCTAACATTGTAAGCTTACCTAATATGAAATACATGAATTCAGTTCCTTTTGTCGAAGTCGGAGAGTCAGACGTGTTTTTTTTTTTTGCTACAACACTTATGTTTACGGGTAGTTGGAGCAGAGTAAACCCTTTTAGGCAATACTTTAGGTTCTTGTGGAACCATTGTAATGAGCTTTAATAAGCTTTAGCCGTTTGTGTTATCGTTGATTTGGCTTCGTTTAACTCCTCCTCCTTGTGGTTACCCGATAGGTATCCCGATATCCTCAAAATACTGTGAGATGTCAGAAAGTTGGTATGATTGGTTTTCTTTCGAAGAGTACAATCCTGAAACGAACGAGTGGAGGATATTGCCACCATTTGCATTAAGTCTAGATAATCCCTTAAGTCTTTTTACAATTTCAAAATAAATAAAAATAAATTTAACACTTATTAAAAATTTAAATAAATTGGTAACATTTTGTTTCAATTTTAGTTCCTGAAATATTTGTAATTTAAATACACACGGTCAGTTTCATAACTTTTTTGTTTTTATTCCGAAAAAAAATTCTTGTTTCGGGAACTCCAGAACTCTTGGTGAAGTGCATGAATTTTGTAAAAAAATATATTTTTATGAAAATGGGGGGTGTTGGCTTATTTTGGAAAGAAAATTTTTTTTTGTTCTAATTTGATTCTATACACAAAAAGGAAAAATCCAAAATTTTTGTAAATGGGGTGCATCGTGAACTTAACACCCCACATTAAAAAATAAATAAAAAAAAAACCATATGAACAAAAGTTTTCAAACATTTTATCCGGAACTCTAGAAGAACTCCTGTGCAGTGCAGCTATCCAGAACTCTAAAAAATATATACTTTTCAAACTTTGAGGTGCTAAGTTCACGCAACCGATATCTTTTATTTTGCGATTGAGAAAAATCTGTTATTTATGGAAAAAGAACGTTTGGGTAGGCGGTCGCGGTAGGTATTCAAATTGAGTTATTCAGAATCACGACACAGAGACTTAGATTTGAATATGGATTTGAATATCGATGACAGAAAAGGGTAGAGAAAGGAATTTGAGTTTATGTTTTTGTTATTGTTCATAGAATTCTCTCTAGCCGCGTTTGCTTAGTGGATGAGTTCAACTCTATTTTAAAACTAATTTAGTTAGTTAATCATCGAATTTAAACAAATTATTAAGAATTCAGCTAGATTTCCTGCCCGATCGGAAAATTATGCTAGAAATTATGCCGGCAGATTTTTATTATTATTATTTTTTTTTTTTTTTTTTTTTTTCAGCTAAAAATATTTTTTCCTACTAGATCCGACAGGAAAAATGCCAAATTGGTCACTCTGCTTGGAACTCCAATGAATACTCATTTTTATACACACACATATACATAATATTGTTTCTGCTTTCGCTCTCGGTCTCGGCTCGCTCGGCGTCGGCAATTCGGCATCGGTTCGGCACTTCGGCACAATCGGCAATCAGATCAGACTGTGTCAGAGTCTCTGAGTCAACCATCGTTCATCAGTCTCCTCAATCATTAAAGTGTGTTTATTGTGTTCTCTTAATCGTTTCCAATTGGAAAGGGAACTTCAATACTCATTCATCATTCTATTCTACACATACACACTTTTGTTTCTTCTCTCGCGCTCGGCCATCTCCATTGAAATGTGCGTTTAATTAATTTCGCTACGATGATGTCTGTCCGTCTGTCCGAACCCACTAAGCCAATTTTGTTCCTAGGTCTAAACTAAACTCCATGCCACTTGAATAGCACACCCCCTAATGTCGGTTTTCTATCGCATACTGGTCCCAAACCAAGCATGCTAGAGACTTAATTTTTTTTTATTAAAGTTCTGATGCCGACAGATGAAATTGGGCTATAAATGCTGGAAAATATTATCCAGCAACTGCCAGGTTCAGTAAGGATGCATTTCCTATGATAAATTCAGCAGTATTCCAGAGGTCAAGTAGGCAATAACTAATAAAGATAGCAAAAAAGTTAAAAATTGTTTTTTCTTATAAGAGAAATTCCACAATAAGTGGTCACATTTTATTTATTATTCATCTCAACTTTTCTACTTACACAATACCATCCAAATCAGCCAATTTATAACAATTTTCACCGAAAATTGTTTTCCCATCCGGATCACCAGCAGTATACATTAAACAAACAATTGTCCAAGAAATAGCTTCACATAGCATCTCCATGTTACCCTTTCTAGATACTTCTCCTCCACATATACCCACAACTGTTAAATCTCCAAGATGGGCATATCCCAATACCGCATCCACCTAAAATAAGAAATCTTATTACAATCAGCGTACTTACAAAAATAGATTTTCGTACAGCCTTTTGAATGTCTGGCTCATTATTCCGCTTGCAACACTTCTCCACAATGTTCCAGTGAAGACGGTTTGACTCTTGGCTCAAACTTTCTGCAACATGGCCCAGCATTAAGACATCCAATACCGACATAGAAAGCGGACCGATTGTTTTCATAAAAAATACCACCGAAAACGGACACACATTCAAACCCTTCTCAAAGCCATTGAATATGATAGGTGCAAACATGTGATAACCTAATAAGACAAGTCGGATTATATTCAAATACGCCATCGTCATGAACACTGAAAAATATCGATTCGAAGCCTTTTGAAGCTTGTATATCTTTGCTGTAATTTTCGACACAACTTCGTACTCGATTGCTTCTATATTTTCGGCTTTGTCATTCACAAACTCGTTTAGTTTTGAGACTATTGCCGTTAATGATTCTGAATGAGTTCCCATTGGAAAAATAATGCGCTCATTACGATTCTATTTGGAATCAACACTATCCCTGTTTCGACCCACTTAAGATTCATACGCTTGTAAGTCAAATATATCTCGACAATGGTTGTGTAGAGTCTGAGTGCCGAAAATATATTTATTTTCCTTATTGGAATAACAGTTCTGTACATAAGTTTGTCACAAATGCTATTACATTTAAGGACGCGATTCCAAATGTAACGCAGCGTCTTGTAATGAATGAATTGGTTTAGGTACATCATTAAAATACCAAACCAGAGTTGAAATATATTCAGTACTTGCAAAACAGCGTCCTGTATCCTGTGCTTCTTATCCTCTTTATCGAAAAAATTCAATGCATTTGTGAAGCATGCTACAAAGTGTACGAATATTGGAATGGTGAAGATACAGAACCATAGAAATGGGAAAAAAGATTTCGGTGAAAATTGTTATAAATTGGCTAATTTGGATGGTGTTCTGTAATTGTAGAAAAATTGAGATGAATAATAAATAAATTGTAACCACTGATTGTGGAACTTCTCTTATAAGAAAAAACAATTTTTAACTTTTTTGTTATCTTTATTAGTTATTACCTACTTGAGCTCTGGAATACTGCTGAATTTATCATAGAAAATGCATCCTTACCGAACCTGGCTGTGGCTCAGCCGAGCTAAGAGCAGTTGCTGGATAATATTTTCCAGCATTCATAGCCCAATTTCATCCGTCGGCAGTAGCAAGTAGCATATTACAATTTATCAATGGTTAGAAACTATTTGTTGACGTTGCGATCTGTTCACCATTATTCAACTTGGGATTGTGTTCATTGCATAAATCTACGTAGGTCAATTCAAAAAAGCTTTAAATTGTTAGGCAATACTTCCCCGATTATTTTGTGGTATCATTCATTTTTCTGCTCCGTCCAAGGGTGAGATTATAATAAATTGAAAACTGATCTTATTTGGCCAAAAATGCAAACATTTTAGCAGTGGTTATTCTCCGTTCTTAAAATAGAATTATCACTCGTGCGGCGGACATGCAGAATATTATACATTGATGACGTAGTTGAATTTGATGTAGGGATAGGGTATAGGGAATGGATATGCATAAATAAAATACGAGTAGGTATGTACATACATTATACATATGTACATATATTTAAAATCTGAAGGTATGGAAAGTGTATTTGTATGAACCTAAACACGTATAAATAATAATCAAATTGTTCAGTTCGGATGTCAATACAGTAAAACCTCGTTAATTCGGAATGGTTGGGGGGAAGGTTAGTCCGAATAAACGAATTTTCCGAATTAATGAGAGATTTTTTTTATGCACTCAAACGCGTTCCTATGGATGAAAAATGCAAGAACATTAAATCAAAAATTATTTGAATAACACAAAAGATTGGAAATAATACGTAAAATTTATTATATTTCATTTTTGTAACTATATGTCAATGGTACTGGTGTTTTCCCAAACAACATCTAAATGTGGATTACAAGGATTCCCCCAATATCATTTTTTTATGGTTTTTCCCGACTTCTAAATAAATGGGAACTCCCCCAATAGACATTTTGATGATTTGTTCCGACTTCTACATATTTGAGATCTATTTGCTACCTATACGTGTTCAATCATTGCGTTATTTAATTTTTTCTAATTTAATTTAATTTTTAAATAAAAAAAATTGAAAACCAACTCGCAATTTTGTTTTCCGAATTAAAGGGCTTTTACTGTACAATAATAAAAATAATAGTTCAAAATACTAAAAAAAAACACACTTGTATAAGTAGATATGTACTAACACTAATACAATAAAAAACAAAAAAATATTTAACCACTCTGTTCTCCCTGTTTAGTGAAAGCCATGTTTGTAATTATTATTATTTGATGAAAAAGCCGGCTTTGTGCCTGCCTCTGCATCCACGAACCCAGCAAAATCGCCAAGGCAAAGAACCTTGAGCCCTTCACTACAGCGGGGACTAGCTTGAATTTTATTTCAGTAGCAGAAACGGATTTTTTGACTGCCTGACTCTTAATAAATGTAGGTAGGTAAATCGTGGTATTGCCTTCATTCGTTCCATAAGCGCCGCCCTCAGCGATTCCCAAAACCTCCGCTTGGAAGACACTACTGTGATTAAAAAGCCTGTTTGAGCGGTGCGGGTTAGGCCCCAATGAAAAAAGGCCACAAAAATAAATGAAAAAATGCCCATTCCATTTATGAAAAATTTCCCCAAACAAATGAAAAATTGGGCCAAAATAATAATTGGCAATATAAAAAAGCCAGCTCAGTTTTTGAAATAACTTTTAATTCTAGCTTTACAAAATTTCTCGGAAAATTTGAGAAATTCGCGCGAATTTTTAACTTATATTTTCTAAAATTTTCTAAAGCTTAAAGCCAGCTCAGTTTTTGAAATAACTTTGAATTTTAGCTTTCGCGCGAATTTTTCTGAAATTTTCTAAAGCCTTTTTATTTTCTAATGCCCATCGTTGCACGCCAATTAACCCTGTACGTCTGTGTGAGATACCTGTAGGAATGCTTAGCTGCCCCTAATTAGTAACGCAAAGCTTATACGAGGCTGTCATGATAAGAAAATATATAAATTCTGTATTCGCACAGCTGCTACACAGTTCACAGTTCATATCGGAGTCTCATGTTTGCAGTTGAGCAATAGAGTTATAAAATAACCGAAAATTGCCCACGCAACGTTAGAACTCATCAAAAATACCGTAGTAGATGTAAGTTATCTTGTTAATGTAGTTTGTCACAAGTGTTTACTATTTTCGTTTATAGAAATTTCAATATGTCGCCAACATCAGTCCGCTGAACTCCATAATAAGGCCGTTGAGTTCGCATTACAGAACTTTGAAGAAGTGTGCAAAATGGACGACTTTCTGCAGCTCACGGAGGAACTTATTTCGAGTAATGATCTTTGCGTGAACCCTGATGAAACCATTTTGCACAGTCTTGTGTCTTGGGTGGAATACGACAAGAAAAATCGCAACAATCGCGAGTGTTTCGAGCTGTTATTTTTTATTCGGCTTAAACTGCACCTATCAGATTTAAAATTGTCGGAGCATCATTCCAAAAAAGTATATGGACGAGAAATGCTTACGTTTACACAAGTAGAATCCGACACTTTCAACGTTCACACTTTAAGTCCAGAAGCATATACCTGGTCCTGCAAAGACTTACCGCCGTCCGCCGTCACCTAAAATGTTGAAGGAACTTAGGGCGACTGTTTTGGATAACAAATTAATCATCTTTGGAGAAAATCTTGATATTTTCGAAATGGTAACAGTTCTTGACGAATTATTGTATGCATTTTGCGATTGTAGTACTTTTATTGAATGCTATAATCCCGTCAAAAACAAATGGACTCAAATACCACAGAAAAAGTTCAATCTGGTTTTTTTTTTTGGGATAGCTGAAGTTGGCAAACATTTGTATGCAGTTGGTTGGTATAATGATCGAGGAAATTGAGCGCGATTATCCTTCAACGGAAACATGGACGATTGTAAGAGCAGGATGGCGAAAAGGCATCGATTCTATTTTATGTACTTCTTGGAATAATCGACTAGTAATAGCTTGGAGAAATTCCGATAGTAATCGCAGTGATTGGTTTTCTTTCGAAGAGTAGGTACAGTCCTGAAACGAACGAGTGGGGGACATTGCCGCCATTTGTAATAAGTCTAGATAATTCCTTAAGTCTTTCAAAATAAATAAAAATAACTTTAACACTAATTAAACATTTTAAGAAATTGGTAACATTTTGGTGTGAAGTTTCAATTTTCAAATTAGGTACTTAAATATTTGTAACATAAGTATGTATATGTTGATTTCGACTTTTGTCTGTAGTTGTTCATTTGTTTATTTATTTTAAGAATCTCCGGAGTTTTTTCCTCACAGGGAGGTGTGTTCACTTTGTCATAACATTTTGTCTATCTGTCTGTCTTTTGAAAGTACCATAGCGTCCAAACGAAAAAATTTCGTGAGATATTGCAAATGGGCTATATCATTCCACGAGTTTCTTTTCGTCTCTCTACCACTATAAATCTTACCCAGAGACACTCTCTGAACTTCTCCAAAGTTCTTCAATGGGTTCGATTCCTACTGTTAACTCTAGCATCTGGTTTATGTGAGATCTATTTCATCAAATGGGTCTGGACTCAATGTTGTCCCAAGATCCTCATTCTTCTGCCAGCCAAAGCTGGACACATTGACACAGTATATGTGCCGCTGTTTAAGATTCCTCCAGGCGCAGGCATGGTTTACCAGTCTAAAGTATCATTCTCTCCAAGGCCCATCATTCTTCAATGACACCCGAAGTTAACATTTCCTGTTGTTAACTCCAGCACCCATTTCAATGTTCCTAGACTCATGCTTAGAACCCTTCTTTGAGTGGAGCAGGTCGGTCATTTTATTACCATTTTAGACTGTCTACCTCTAACAATTGAAGAGATTGGTTCAGGTCCCAAGAACTTTTCATTTGCAACTTTTTTGCAAGGGAGTCCGCCTTTTCGTTGCCGACGATCCCTATGTGTCCTCGTACCCAAGTCAGTGTTACTTCATTTTTAGATGACCACTCATTAAGCCTTCAATACCTACTCATTCCAGTACCAATGATGTTGTGATGTTTGTCTGTTCCATGCATCTGATCACCTTATTGTCCAGTGCTATAAGGATATTTCTTCCTTTCACCTGACTCTTAAGCAAGTAGTAAAACGCATGCAGCAAAGCTATCATCTCAGCCTGTTCTTCAGAGGTTGCTTGCTCGCATTATAGTTCCAGCAAGAAAGAAGACCATGAAGACAAACGGCACCGAAAACCATGGTTATTCTTTGTCTTCTGTTATACTGATTACCTGTTTATTCTTAATTTTGGCAGACTTTATGCTTTTGGATTAAGGTATTCTAATTCCTAATTGTATTAATTTTTTCCATGAAGGTCCAAGCAGAAGAAGGGAAGTTAAGTATAGCTTATTTTGACCATACCTCTCTCTATCTAACGACCACTAAATGTGCTCGAATTTATTTCCATCGCCCTCTTGAAAAGTATTGAAAAGGACGTCATTACCATTTCAAAAATACTTAATATATAGGAACTTTCGGAATATACACTCTTTCCTCTTTCATTTCAATCATCATCATAAGCTGGTAACTACCCGGCCGCCGCCCCACGAATAATAGAATGTCATTGTTCATCCCACATGCTTGTTACAATTAATAGCTCTTGGACAAAAGTAATTGAAACGAGTACCTACCTAAATCTCTACAATCAAAAGGTTCTCTTAATCAATTTAAAACTTTTTTTTTCACCTTATCGTAAAAATACAACCGAAACCGTGTATAGAGAAAGTACCCGTATTTCCATTTGCTCTTATTTTCCATTCAATTAGCCAACAAAGGACCAAAGGCAAGTGATCTGTGATTATCACTTTCTTCCTTTATGCTGGCTTCAGGCAGTTTATTCACTTTTATTGTCCCTGAGGGTGTAAATACCTTTGAAATAATTATCAGTAGGTGCGGCTTTTGGGTAGATTTTTACGACCTTTTTTTTTCCTTTTTTTTTTTCCTTTGATTACCTACCGATTTTTCGTCCTTTTTATCATTCTTTGTGTCTAATTGAATTAAATCCCTGGCTACCCTGCCGGTGAAGTTGAAGTAATTGAACTGAACCAGATTAGAGGATTCCTTTCATACCCAATGAATTTGAATATTAAGTATTTTGAAATTTATTTCGGCCTAGTGACATCAATAGGCCAAAGATTTATAGGGCTTTTTTTTTAGCATCGACTTTGGGTGGATAATCGTCTATGACGTTGACTGGAACTCTTAGTCGGATGACCTAAACGACATGAATTTATAAAAAACACTTACATATAAACTTTGCTAAGGGATAAGAACATACAAAATCAGTTGCAAACTATAACTCCAACAAAAAAGTAGGGTGCCAGTAGCCTTAAGCTAGTCGCATTTAATTTGCATACATTTTGGAACTTTTATTATGACAAAATGTCCCACGGGAGTGAAGCTTCTTACTGAAACTATAGCATACATCGAGAGATGTATAGTGCGGACAATGTATTATTTTGTAAGTCGGAATACATATTCCTACCTTTCCTGAAAGGATACAACAGTGTAACTCCAGAAATCTATATATATATATAAAAGAAATGCGATGTAATCCCATAACTTGAGATTGGCCGAACCGATTTTGATGATTTATACTTTGTTGGAAAGGTATTTTCTTAGTACGGGTTTTAGAAAAAAAAAAAATTCGGCAAAGGGGCGTGGCACCTCCCATACAAAAAAAATCTTATATCACGAAAACAACTGCATCGATTGAGTTCAAATTTACATACGATCTTAGGTATCGGCCCAGGAGTATTCCTGTGAAGATTGGTCAAAATTGGACAAAGGGGCGTGGCACCTCCCATACAAAAAAAACATTCAAAATCTTATACCTCAAAAGCCACTGAATCGATTGAGTTCAAATTTACATACAATCTTAGGTATCGGCCCAGGAGTATTCCTGCGAAGATTGGTCAAAATTGGACAAAGGGGCGTGGCACCTCCCATACAAAAAAAAAACACTCAAAATCTTATATCTCAAAAGCCACTGAATCGATTGAGTTCAAATTTACATACAATCTTGACAAAGGGGAGTGGCACCTCCCATACAAAAAAAAACACTCAAAATCTTATATCTCAAAAGCCACTGAATCGATTGAGTTCAAATTTACATACGATCTTAGGTATCGGTCCAGGAGTATTCCTGTGAAGATTGGTCAAAATTGGACAAAGGGGCGTGGCACCTCCCATACAAAAAAAAACATTCAAAATCTTATATCTCAAAAGCCACTGAATCGATTGAGTTCAAATTTACATACAATCTTAGGTATCGGCCCAGGAGTATTCCTGTGAAGATTAGTCAAAATTGGACAAAGGGGCGTGGCACCTAAAAAAAAAAAAAACATTCAAAATCTTATATCTCGAAACTTACAGACAATCCTAGGTATTGGCCAAGGAGTGCTTCTCTGAAGATTGGTCAACATTAGACAAAGGGGCCCATACAAAAAAGATCTTCTGTCGGGTGAAAATCGATGACGTTGTAACTCGATAACCGCTGGGGCGATTTTCATGATTCTTTTTTTGTTTTGTTCGTATTGCTGTATTTCAGGTTTACGCAGAAATAAGATTCCAGAAAATCGATTTATTCTCATTTTTCGCATTTTACGATAGAACATTATTATCTAAGACCTAAGCAATACAACTTATGTGCACGGGCAAAGCCGGGCGGGTACAGTTATATTACATTACCTATTTAAAAACGTTGGTGCGTATGTAAGTCCGATAATGGCCGCTGAACCACTGAAGCTATCCGCCTTCATTCCTATTAAAAGAAATAATTGAACAACAATATCAAAATAAATCTTGAAATATTTAAAATAACTATTTTAGGCAGAACAACGTTTGCCGGGTCAGCTAATAAACTATAATTTCTGTGAGCGTTGTTTCAATAGAAAACATTTCTTTTGCATACTATATTATAGTGCTTCTTTTGATGGCCAAAGATGTTCAGCCTTTCCGTGGCTTACTGAAGACAATCCTATTGGGAAAGTCTAAATCAATTCTTTGTATGAGTCACCATCTTTGAGGTTTTTTGAAATTTCTGGTATTGCAAGCCGACCTATTAAAGTCGTCTACTTACTTACTGCCTTTCTCGATTTTCAGGCTTCCATACTTGGTCCATTGCGATTTCAGGCTTTTAATCTGCAAATCTCGAAAAAAAATTTGTATCTTAAGCACAAGAATGGTGTTGCCACAATTTAACAATTTTCAATGTCCCCATTTAAAAGAGTCGCGGGTGAAGGATGCTAAGTGGTCCATACATAGCTCTTGATCTTTCGCAACCGACTCCAAATCATAAATGCCAATTCCCATATGCCTATACGGAGGAAAGATTATGGTTTGTTCTAACCATCTCATTCTGGGTCTGCGTATAGAAGAAGTCTTTCTGATGGCCTCAAATCTTAAAACCTATGAATCAATGCGTCTTCAGATTCACCTGCGCTAGAGCTAGAGTTCATCGTTCAAACGTTGGCTTTACGATCGCAACTCTTCCTTTAATGGGGTCTGTCTAGGGTAATTGCGGGAGAGATGCCGCGTCGAGAGAGATGCCGCACCAATTCAAAATCATATTAATAGTGTAAATCGCAGGAGTCCGTTTGTTCTTTATTTTGTTCATTAATCATTACGTATTGAAACCAGGGCTGACTTCGAAGATTTTGAAAAAGTCGCAAAAAAAAAGGGGATTAGAATACAAAAAGGTGCAATACTAATCTGCCCACAAATGGCACACAAAAAAAAAAACGCAAAACTAGTTAAATTCACTAAAGTTGGCTTATACGCATATTCTCCTCTCGTTCTTATCTTATTGTGCCTTGAACATGGAAGTTATGGCTATATGGCTAAACTTATGACAATAGGACAATAGCTGATAGAAAAAGGATGCATTCAGATCGCAATTATTTGTGAACTAGTTTCGTAAACTAGGTATATTAAAGTTAAGGAAAGTTTTGTATCATTCAAACGGAACTTAAATGACCTTTCCATTTATGGCAAAATTTACATGAAGTAAGTTCAAATTATGAGCAGAATTAACTTTAGTTTTGTCAAAATACTTATGCCGGCCACTGTATTTTTTCAAAATACAGAAAAGGGGCAAATACGGACAATCATTGGGGATAGAAAGAAAAAAAGGGGGAAAAATGCAACTTTAGTCGCATAAAGTCAGCCCTGATTGAAACATAAAAGCGACCAAATAAAATTGGTTATCCTAAAAGGTGGGGGGAGATATTGCAATTTGTTTTGTTTTACGCTATCCTTTTTAGTGTGGAAATTTTTCAATACTATACAAAAAATCGATGCGAAAACTAGTCAAAGCCTACTTTGTTGCCAGTAAGTATTTTATGTGATTGAATGGTCTTGTTGGAAGTGTTTCACGTACTTTTTTTTTACTTTTATTTTTTCGTAAGTGTTTTGGCAAGCTGCGGCATCTTTTCCTTAACCCAGGGCGAGATGCTGCACTTTTGTTAAGGTAAGATGCCGCATTTGGAACTGAATATTTATTAGGACTTTTATACTATAAAAAAGACCAGTTGGACCAGTGAAGCTTTAGAAGAAGCACGGGAATGTGTTGAGGGCGGAATGTCCTTGAGAAAAGCAGAGAAAATGTATGGTGTTTTAGCTAGAACCCTTAAAAACGCCTAAAGGAAGGACATTTAAAAAAAAATCTCTTAGACCAATGGGGAATAAGTACCTAGACTATTTACGACATTTTTTTATAACTGTTTATGAGGGGTAGTGGGAATAGAAGGCGAAAGAAAACTATCGGAACACATTAAAAAGCTAGCATTCGTAGGTTTTGCTTAGATACCATCCTTATCCTTCGAAGTTGGGCTTTTGAATTGGCAGAAAAAAAAATGGGTCTCAAACATAAATTTAATATGACGAGGCGGGCTATGCTTGGTTGGCTTCGTTTTTAGAACATTATATCGGTCCGAGAAGCTGAAGGACTTTCCCTCTCACGTGCGCACGGTTTGAATCGGTCAGCAGTATGAATGAATTTTTTGACATCCTTGAAAAAGACTTGAGTGAAAACAACCTAAAGAACAACCCGAGTAAGATATTAATATATTCAAGGAACACAAAAATCATGCTGCACAAACAAAATTATGCTCAAAATGCAATGTATTGAAACTGCGGCATCTCTCCCTCACAGGCTGGGAGAGACGCCGCACTCAGTACAATTTGTTTTTGGTAAATATTTATTTAAACAATACAATTTTTTTTTAGTTTAGTTCATTTTAATGGTAGAATATGAATAGATTGTTATGTTTTATAAAAAAAATAAAGTCACTTTTGTTTTTAACAAAACGTAAAACTGAGTTTAATAAAAGCGCGGCATCTCTCCCGCAATTACCCTACTCCAACACTCAAGCGGCCACCAGATGCTACAAAACTGGAACCCTTCAGGGCTGACTTCACAGAGCGACCTAATTTGACAGGGTTGGCAATATCCCATGCTAGCTTCATAGGTCTTCATATCTGTGATGTGCGGTTCTTCTGTCACTTCTACCCAGACATGTTCCACGTCACCCACCACAAGAATAGTAAAAATTATTACTTGACCTCCTTGATTTTTATAAGTAGTTATAACCTAAAAAGCCTTGCCCTGAATTGGCATCTATACTCTGTCCCATTTATATTTTCAGTACAGGCCTTATGGGAAGCTCTTTTTTTCTACCAAAGGTGCCAGTAGATACTTTTACGGCACTCAATCACAAGAATTGCCACTGAAATAAAAACCAAGCCACTGACTTACCAAGGAATTGTTGTTGACATTTACGTAAAACCCACCATGACCAGTCTGTTTATGAAGAAATTTTCCTCAAAGGCGCATACACCCCACCATGACCAGTCTACCTCGCATGTGCTGTGCTGGCAGAATAAGGATGACGATGAGGGCAGTGCTGACAGATTGTGGGAAATTTCCCTTTTTGAGGGAATATTTGTACTCGAAATGAGCTAAAAGGGAAAAAGGGGAACTTTCCGTTTTCCAGAACAAACAAAAGGGAATTTTTGTTCTTTGAAACATTACTTTAATTTTCGTGTTCAACTTCAGGAAGACATTTATTTTATACACCTGACTGCGTCCATGAACAAGCGCTTGTATTGACACAAAAAGAAAGAAGTCCTGGGGCCAAATAACGTAAAATGAAAACGTATCTGTCTATTATTTTTATTATTATTACCACAGATATGATAGAGCCATGTTCACTGTTTAATGAAAACGTTAGTGGTTTTCGTTTCGTATTTTACAGAATCCCACCCCTTTTTTTTTTGTAGTATTGTAACTCATGATGTGCTATAAGGAATCCTATACAAGGTTTCTGATATCATGTCTGCTATGGGCATTGTTAAACCTGGGATATACTCCCATTATGAGATACATTTTGTATGTTCCCAGCATTTTATGGCTAAGTTTTTAGCCAATTTGGGGGTGTATATCAGAAAGATTCCGGTCCCGCGAAAGGGGTTTTGGAGCATATTCTGGCCAAATCGTCTGCTTTTCGTTTCCTTCGAAGAATTCATGGCCAGGGACCCACCATAAATTTGGTTCTGTTCCCGAGGCTAAGGTCAGTTTCAAGACTAGCTGATAAAGTCTCGATATCAGGAACTTATCTGTCAGATCGGATAGTGATATCTAACAGATAAAGTCTAGGATAGCCTATCAGCCGGTTCAAGTGCCTGTTAAAGCCTTTAGGAAAATATTTACTATAAGTGGTTGGAAAAAATATAGTTTCAGATAATTTTTTCGTTGACGAGCGTAAATTGCAGCCACAACATAAATTTATTTGAATTTTTAGAAAACTAATTTTTACAACAGTCTCTATGCGAAAAGTAGTTGGAACAATTTGTTCATTAACCCTAATAAATATTCATAATATATTAACACTACATATGACAAACAAGTTGTAAATAAATAATTGACAGACAAGAATCTTAGAAACTAGTATCACAGGGATTTTATTGCCGCACTGATACTCCTTTACCTGTCGGATAGCGTTCTGTGTCACATAATAATTATCCGAAACTTTTTCCGGAACCTTTGAAGCTGGCCCTAAGCCTTTGAAGGGTGTTGAAATAGGTATAGTGGAATACACTAAGGTTTTTCCCCATAGTTATTGAGGCAGTGTTGTTTGTTTCGTAATTTTTTTTTTTTGTTTTCCTTTGTAAAATATGTGTGGGAAAATCTGAGGTACTTTTCTGAGCCAGGCGAGGGAAAAAAAGGGATTTTTTGGCACTTGCGTGGGAATTCTTATGACAAAACACTGGCAGCACTGGATGAGGGTGATCTTCTCGTGTGCGGTTGCTATTTTATCACAGAAAATAAATATGTGTGGTGTTGGTGTGTGTTTTAAGCACCTCCGAAGAGTGTTACCATATTTATTTGCAAAAATATCATTACGGGTTTTTCTATGGATTTTGTCAAAGAACTTTCGCGTTTGTTGCTTTTTAAAGCTTTTGAGAGCAAATAAATGAATTTGATTATGTGGGATGTTGCCATACAGTTTTTAGGTACTCCTATAATTATTTTGTATTTCTGAAGGATCTGTTAATATGCAGATCATTTTTAAGATTTTGTCTTTTAGAATTTTAGATATGAGGTTTATTCTCGAGATGTTTTAATGCATTCAATTCCTTATCAGTGCAACAAGTGATCATATAGGTACACATATACCTACAAAAATGTGTTTTACACAAAACTAAAGCTACGAGTACACGACATGCCAAACACGAGATACGCATGCCAGTCTGACGTCCATTCGACGTCAGAATATGTCATAAAAGGATGCATGTCGTGTACTCGGCATATTATTGACGCTGGCGTATGTTGGTATGCGTCTGTCACCCATATGTCCGACTCAGAAGAAACGTTTTTTAATCCATTAACATCGTAGCCATCCTTTGATGGAATTTGTTACTTTATGCCTTGATAGAAAGAAGACGAACCATATTTTGGGATATATACTATATTTATTTCGAAATGACACCAGAAAGCCCTAAAATATTAAAAATTTGAGTGATTATTTTTCCCTTGGAAAAATTATGATTTTAGGGCTTTCTGGTGACATTTCGAAATAAATATAGTATATATCCCAAAATATGGTTCGTCTTCTTTCTATCAAGGCATAAAGTAACAAATTCCATCAAAGGATGGCTACGATGTCAATGGATTAAAAAAAGTCTAAGAAATCTTCAATTGAGGCGATTTTTTGCTCTCCGAAATAGCCAATAGCGATGGAAGTGCGTGACATTTACTGACGTTTTAATATCAGTTAAATAATATTTTTGTTCAACACTTTACATAATACAACATATTACATGCATCTCCGGTGCGGCAAATCACATGCCAGTCACTGTCGATATACGAATATGCCAACTTTGAGACAAAACGTGCATGCCGAGTACTCGCCATACTTTTCCCACATGCCACAATATATAAAACGTGACATATTCTACAATATGTCGAGTAATTATCGTGACGTTAGAGTGGCATGCGTGGCATGCGTATGTCGTGTTTGGCATGTCGTGTACTCGTAGCTTAAGCAATTTGAGCTCTATTCGTTAGGGTATATTTGTGCATATTTCGGTATAAATGCATATTTTCTGTGATTTATTTTTACGCTAAAAGAGATTAGGCCTTCTGGGGAACTCTTTAAATAACGCGCCTACTATCTTACCCCTTGGTGATGTGGAAAAAGATGGATTTTATTTAATTTAGATTTAGTTTAATTTTTTTAGATTTAGTTTAGATCTACATGTTTCTCTTCATGAAATCTTAATAAACTGCTGGTAACCCTACCGATATTTGTGAGAGAATTATGCCAATTTATAGTGCTCACTATGGCAACTATGTGAGAGCTTTATAATGGAGACAGCTTATTGAAATCCATAAAAGTAAGGGTGAAAGGCAAATACCCTATCTTCCCTGTACTGAAAATATAAATGGGACAGAGTATAATTAAATTAATTTTGAAATTTCAAAAGCTCAATTTCATTTCAAGGAGAACGAATAAACGAATATTGACTGAAGGCTTGTGAAGATGCTATATCTTTTCGGTGCCAGTTGAACGGGAGACACGCCCCTTTTTTCCCAGCCTTACTTGGAAGCCGGGTTTTTGGATTAAAACCATTCAGCATCTCGTCAGATCTACCACGAATTAACTGTAGCGGTATTATGGATGAACATATCTTCAATTTGTCGATTTTCTATAGTTGAAATATCGTCAGAAGTAAGCCTTAAAATTAATCCAGAACCGTTTAACAATCTTGTTAACATTATTAATCTTATATTGATATGTGACTTTAATATAACTTACCACTCATGCATTATTTAGAATTTCGTTTGAGTGTACTTTATATGTAGGTATACCATTTTGCCACAAAGCTGGTACATTTTTGATGAGCATACAAACTTATAAGCAGATATATCTACAACATGTAAGATTGTAAGTATAAACACCCCTTTATCAAGCCCCGTTTTGCCAAAAATACATATGTACCTATTCTCTCTTAACCACATAGAATAAAGGGATTCACCTCATTAAGTCTCACCTCTAATCTTTTTATATCCTCATCCTTTTGCTAGGGGAGCATTTGCCCAAATTTGTTTGACTTTTCGGCAAACATCCAAAAATGCCTATATTTACAAGCTGACGACTTAATTAGGTAGAACTTCCTTCTTCACTGTGGGTTGTCTGCCAAAAACACTTAACGGACAAATTTACTTTGAGTATAGCTATTCCACCTTCCGCGCACCGTGCATAGCATACTTGTAATGCCGCATCCCAACCACAACCTCACTTAGAGGTAGTCAAAAATTGTCACTGTAATATTCTCTTTCAAGTTTTTTCCTTTTTTACGAGAAATTTCGTGGCCATAAAAGTTATCTTTTAGATTATCCTCTTTGTTTTTTTAATGGGACCCTTATTAGCTTATAACATTCCCTTGATTACAGGGGGTGAGTTGTATAAGGTAGACGCAGGTTTTCTTAAAAGAAAATATGCCGGAAGCTAATGCTTGTAGATATTAAGGGATGGCCTTCAGAGAAGGGTATAACAAGCTGTTAAAATATTCTGCAATTCATTTTAAGTACCACTACCAAAGAAGATGTGGATATTCTTTCCTTTAAGTAAAATATTGTAATGCTATATATGTAATATTAACGGTAACGCGGGTATTTAAAACTTTTTTTAATGAGGTAGTTAGATCTAGGCAGCTACACATATATATTTTTTTAAGACAATTAAATTTGTATTCTTTCCAACAGGACCAAAATGATTGATACGTTATCCACCTATAGATGCTATATATGATGGGATGTGTTTCGGAATGCAGCTTTGTTACTCTATGAGGGAGATTTGAAATTATTTATACCAACTGAGTGGAGAACTAACCCACAAATTATTGAAGGATACAGAGATAGAGACAGCCATTAGCTATATATTATGCATTTTTATTTGTTTTACAAAGTTAGTTCGGTCAGTCTCTTAGGACTTCGTCATTGAGTGGAGCATAAAAATGGAACTGATAATATAATTCGCTATCATTACGAAGGACCGATTCGTCAATATTTTAAAAATATGGTCTACACAAACTGATGTACCAAAGTTGGGTTGATATTTTGTGTGATGTGATAACTGATAAGTTTTGTGAAGATGACAGTGAAGCGGCAGAGATGGAATTTCGAACATTAAAAACAACTTAAGATTGGTTGGGCAAATTAGTTTACAGAACAAGAGAAACTCAAACCTTATGCCCAAAACACACGTGCAGAATTCACTGCGCAGCAGGATTAGAATAGGTACACATGTTCTTATGTGGTGAAACAAATGCAAATTCTGCAGCCACCGCAGCACTGCAACATGTCTCTATTTCTAAATCCACTGCATATCAACGCAGTGAATTAAATTAAGTAGACTTGGCAGCATCGAATTTTTAAATTCAGCTACTGATGCATACGAGGAAAAGAGAGACGGGAATTATTTGTCGTCTTTGTTTCACTCACATATTTTTCCCCTCAATGACAGCAACCGCTGCAAATTGAATTCTGCACATGTGTTTCATCTGCAGTACTGCATGCAGTGAAGCATTCAGAATTTCTGCACATGTGTTTTGGGCATTAGTCGAGTTTATTGAAGATGCATCGTGACGCTTCGGTGGTTATGTTATGACAACCAAACTATGGAACGGTATAATTTTTAAGACATACCAAGGCGTTGAAGAATTTGTATAAATTATTTAGAGACTTGTCAAAAAGTTCGTCAAAGCTCTGGAAGGAGTGTTGTTCAAGATTTAGCTAAGAAATGCAACAATTGTTAGCTTAAATACTATGTCTGTTCCTCTACGCCTGTCCCGTTCAGATGTTGAATCGGTGCTGCTATATTGGTGCCTATTACATACAAACGTATTCTAAGGGTTTTCTGGCCTTACTCAAATCTCATACGCTGTTCTGTGAGACAATGCATCAAGAACGAAAAGGCATCACCATTCCACCACGAAAATGACAAACTATACCTGAATGAAAGGTTGCAATGTTTTATTTGTATGGGAGGTGTGCCACGCCCATTTATCCAGTTTTGAACAATCTTCCCGGGCTAATGCCTAGGATTGTGGGAAAATATAAACTCATTCAGTTTTCGAGGGGTATGGTTTGTTTCGTCATTTTTATCTCGTTTTTTAGTTGTTTCGTTTTAGTCGTTTCGCATTTTGTTGCTTCAGCATTTTTATTAATATGTTTTTCAATTATCTGGTTTATATTTGTTTCGAAAAAAAATAATTCAGTTTTTTACTTAGTTCGTTTTAAGCTCATTTCGCCTTTTATTGTTTAGTTTTTCGATTATTTCGGTTTTTGTTTATTTCGATTTCAATTATTTCGCCATCATTTGTTTCGTTTTTTTTGGATGTAAAGAGCCTAAGGGCATTCAAATTCGCGCGTAAAGAGTAAGATGCTCCAAATCCTACAGTGACCCCTGCTTGTGGTCACTGTAGGATTTGGAGTAGGTGCAAGGTTGGGTATATGCAAAGTTTATATTATGTTGTTTGCTAATTTTACCGCCAAAAACTACGAAAACGAATTTCGAAAAGAAATCCACACGCCAAAACAATAGATTCTAATAAAAATAAAATGCGAAATAAACCATTAGTGAGATAACACTGACCTAAATAACTCATTGCACTTTTAACGAAAATGCAAAACGAGTAAAAAGCGAAAGAAAGAAATGCGAAATTATTGTAGGGCGAAGTGATTGAAAAACAAAGTAAAACAAAAACAAACTACGATATTACGAAGCAAACAGAAATAATTGTAAGAAAAGCGAAACAACAAAATGCGAAGTAAAAACCAGTAAGACAATTATCTTCGACTATGCCGAAGCTCAAATACCCGGTACTATATTATTGTAAAATAAAAAAAATATTTTAGTATTCAAAAATTATATATTTGTATGGGAGGTATGGGTACTTTTTATTCGACCAAGCTCATTTTTTGTCAAAATTTTTTAAATATTATTAAAACAATATGTGCAAAGTTAAAACTTGCTATCTTTACTGTAGCTATTTAAATTTAATTTTTAACATAAAAAGCTATATAAATCTGATATTTTTGTATGGGAGCTAGTAGTAGTTTTCATCCGATCTTGCTCATCTTCGAACTTAGCCTCAGTTTGGTGGATAAAAGCTTACGTACCAAATTTCAAGTCGATAGCTCTTAAATTACGGCCGTAATCGTGCGGACAGACAGACGGACAGACGGACAGACAGACGGACAGACGGACAGACGGACAGACAGACGGACATCGCTAGATCGACTAAGAAAGTGATGCTGATCAATAATATATATAGTTTGTCATACCTACAACGCCTCCTTATGGGCGTTACAAATGGAATGACAAAGTGAATATACCCTCACCACAGTGTGGTACCGGGTATAAAAACAAAACAATAGGCACCCGTTTTCGAGATAATGTATGCACATAGGTATATAGGTACTATACGATTTTGAATGCTTTTTTTTTGTAGGAGTGGTCCAACGCCCCTTTTTTCGATTTTCACCAATCCTCACAGGAACACTCTCGCATATACATAAATTTAGAAAGAGTAACTCTTTTTCAGTCCTGGAATTTTCTTATGGTCTACTCTCGGAGATATAAGCTCAGTTGTGTTATAACGATTGAGCCGGTTTCATCCAAAGTTGGCCATTCTAAATGTATTGGCGTGGATGAAGTACTCCGCTAAATATATTTTGGGGAATATGTCGCTTCATATTCTACGTAAGCTTATGCAGAGTCATACAGTTTTGAATACACAAATTCGTCATGTGGAGTTGATACTTTTGATTTTGTCAACGAATTTTATGTCGGAAATTTGGTAGAGGTTGTCAAAGAAGGAAACATACGGAGAAGGCTAAAGAAAGTTTCCTTTTAGTTGTCAATTGCTAATGGCGGAATAATATTCATTAAGGTGATTTCTCGTTACCCGACTGATGTTGTCATAATATCTCTTGAGATAATTACGAGCAACCCCCTTATAGGTATTAGGCGTTTTCTAAAGAATAACTTTTAATTTATAATTCCCCTTCCAACTTGTAAAATTTGAAATCAATCAAGCCTTAAAATTATTAAAAGCCCCCCTAAAAAGTGTATGGGTGATCTTAAAGCCCTTTTAGGTAGAATTTTAGAAAAGACTGTAATACGTGTTTCGTCATTAGTATTTTTGAATACCTACTACTAAAAAGTTTCAAGCGTATCCATACATGTTTTGCTTGGCCCCCCTAAAATGGACGGTTGGCCAAAAACTAAATTTGCTGAAATACGTTATAATTATCTGCTATTCTTTATAATAATGCAAAACTTAACGCTGTGATAATGTTCGGAAGATATAGCCCTTAGCAAAAGTAAGCATGTTGTATATACTTTTAACATCTATCCCCTCAAAAAGGGGGAAAAGCAATGACACTATATAAATGACACTAAATACCCTGTCTAATAGGTTTCATCTCTATCATAGTTCGTATCCTCGTTTTAAAAATCTCTAAAATAGATATACCTACCCCAAGATGGTGTTGGGGATCATATACAAAGATCTCTTCTTAGTACGCGTTTATGGTGAGTGGTCTGTCAGTCACGAAATTGTTTTTTTTTTTTTCACCGATATAACAATTTAGTAGGTAAGACGCTTATGACTACCGAGCGAGAGTTTATTATGTTTAACCACCAAAAACTAAAAAAAAAAAAAACAACTTTAAACTTTTTCGACTACCTAAACCCTTGCAAACGTCTAAAAATATATCCGATATTCCACAGATCTTAAGACAGTAAGTCCCTCATATAAGGACTTGAAAGCTATAAGAGATGTTTGGAGTATTTATTAAATAAATTTTTTTTTCAAATATGTACTTAAAAGCAACTAAAGCCATAATATTACAAATGAAACCAACTTCCTTACACACGGGCTTTTTCAGTTTTCGGTTCCACAATGACTGTCGTAAGCCAAGGTTGATAATTGCATTACAATATTGGTTGTACCTGATCTGTTCCATTTCCTCAATGACCAACAAACGATTTCATCTACTTTGTGGTTACTCACAAATTAGCCGCAAACACTAAAAATTTGCAATTCAAATTTTGTCGTTTCCTTAACTGGAAAAACTCGACAATAAACTTTCGAACAAAAACATACGAGCGCATAAACATATTTTCACTTTGGTCCTACTATTCCCCAACAACATACGTACCTTATGCGGATGGGTCAAGATTTCATTACCTTGCCAAGTTTATTCTGCACTTGACCGGAACTAAGTTATTTCCTGGAACCATTCCAATTTTACCAAAGCTATACGTTTTCTGAAATCGTCTAGAAACAAATAAAAAAAAACCTTCCCCTGTCCTTTAGCTATATACGTAGTCGTGGCTTTATTTCAATGAATTCATTGTCCGTTTTTATGCAGCAAGTGTTTTTCTCTCCACGACTAACAATGGCATTTTGCAAATCGATCATCAGCAAGAAAAACACCCAAATTATGACCAAAACTTCCTCTTGATTTATTCTCAACGCACATAGCTACCCCATCAATTATCATCTGTGTTGTAAAAAGAAAATCCAATCCTAATTGCTGGCCCTCATCGCTAGCCCAAGGACCAAGGCAATAATTGAGTTTACTTTTCCAATTAATTAATTAGCAATTAATCATCGAAGGATTTCTTTCAACTTATTCATCAATCCTGGGCTTTACGCTGTCACAGGCGATATTCAAAAGGACACCCATATTACTGTCGAAAGTATCGGGCCACCTGTCGGTGTACACACGGGTATTATGGACTTTTTTTTACGCCTCAACGCGGGTATCCCGCACCCGCATTAAAATGCCAACGAATACCATTTTAAGGCGAAACACCTTCAGGTCATAAGGCACTTCCAAAAATGGATTCCTTCATTTCCATACAGATGCTTTCTTTGATTGTTACCACCTTGGTGGGGTTGGAATACGAACAAGTCCTTCTCAAGTGCTGCAGTTGAAGACCAGGAGGGGGGCTGAAGGGGACTCATGATGGCTAAAATTGGCATATAACTTGATTTCGTCCTTTCGATCCCCAGTATTTCTAATTTGTACGCCGGCCGTGCTGGGATAGGTGGCAAGGGATGATTTCCCTTTTCTCTTTCAATTAGACTTCTTCAGGGAAACAAAAAGAAAGTTTACTTTCTTATTACCCCCTTAAGTCCTTTTGTCGTGAAAGCGTAAAATCTTATTTAGATCGGTGTCCTTTCGTTCGATAGAAAGGTGCAGAGGTGGTACTTCCTGTAATTGGAATACTTTTAGGGCGCATTGTTTGTAATGTTTCGAAATTCGAGTGGCAAATTGAGGTAATTTCTATCCTTATGGTGGCACCTGGTGGCTATTTTAAGGAAGGTTGAAGACGACATTGTTCTGTTTCTTTCAAATTTGTTGAAAGTTTATACGTTCCATATCACAGGTAGGACCAAAAGAAGAACGATACGCAGAGTGAACATTTGGAAAAAGTATATAATTTTCCTCCCCTGTCTGGTCAATTGAAATACATTGCACGTTTTGCTACTGCGAATTGGCCCAAGGCCAATATTGTCGGAGAGAAAAGTTTACTTTTATACCTTTTGCTGCAATGCATCAATCGTGATGGCAAAAATTAAATGTAGACTGGTTCACTTATTCGAATCTAATTTCAAGGGGACGCTTTGAGGGCCCATCTATACCGTCGATATAAAATTATGACACTTCGTCAATTTAGTTTCGTATAAATGATGTGTCGTAAGGTACTCTGTCTTAAGATTCAATATGGCGTGTACTCACACGAGTCATGTCTCATGTGATTAATTCAGCCGAGCTGAGCTGGCGCGTAGAGGTGCATGTAAATTGCATTCAGCAGGTGTACTTTGACAGTTTCATAATTTTTGAAAAATAAATTTATTTCGCATACTTTTAGGAATTAGGAAGAAAAATGATCTCAGACTATTGAGGTGAAAGATTTCATCTGATGCCACACTTTGCAATACAAGCCAAACGTATCATCAGTCGCTTTAATATTGTTCGGTATGTTTTCCATTTGATATGAACTTATAGGACGTTGCATCCTGTGTGGGGTGTGGGCTGATTTGAAATCCAACTAGCTCAAAAGTATGATTACTAGAGGCAAACTGCAAAACACTTCGCATATCATCCTGCCAGTGCTGGAGATAATCTTAAAGAGCTATTTTGGTCTGGTGAATGTACATTTATTTGTTATAGTGATAAGTAAAAGTCGTATGAACCAAGGGAGGCAAAATGCTCTCATGGAAGTCAGAAGGATCTCATACCTATTAGATCTTCCCAAAATCTTTAGAATGATATTGATATACGAAACTTCTGTCTACAGCTCAACATGATTTTTTTTTTCTTTGTCGGAGGTTGCTACTCTCCGATGGACCACTCAGACACAACAACTGGTCCATTGTACTGCCAAACAGACACCTTACTTTAATGTACTTAGCTTTCCCGTCTTCCGAAGAAAGATGAGAAGGTGCTTCAGTGATGAAGAGCTTAGATGTTCGGCATACTCACCACGTCAGCTCTAAAGATCCGCCACCTGATGCGAGCAAAGGCAGAACAACTATAGAGGAAGTGTTCCGCTGTATCGTCGTCTTCTCCACAAGCAGGACAGATGATGGTGTCGCTCAAGCTCATTCATCATAGCATCTAGAGCAGAGCCCGGAGTGCTAGGGAAGGTCCCTGTGCGGCCAGGCAAACCGTTCTTTGGAGTTTGGTGTAAGTGTCACGTTTCCACCACACAACCGATGCATTATGAGAGAATTTGTCTTACCATTGCCGTATAAATCCAAAGGACCCTTTTAGGAGATAAGCCCCATGTCTTGCCAAAAGCGCCTTTGCTCTGCCAGAAAGTTGACAACAAGGTTGGTTCAAAGAAGTTTTCTATCGAGGATTATTCCCAGATATTTGACTTCATCAGAGATCCGTGATAGTGACACCTCAACATGCTTACTGCAAAGATAAGTCGGTGGAAACAGCCTTGCATAAGCAAACAAGTTCAATCGAGGATTCCCTTTGTTACATGGAGTATACATATTTACACAATGGTTGCATTCCAAGAAGGGGTTTGCTAACAATGTCGACTCATCTGCTAATGCGCCCTGTCAGCCCTACAAGAACGGTACGGAACTTATTGGTCAATGAACTGTCGAAAAATGGAAGCTGGGGCTCAAAGGTGACTGACGGTAGTTATGTATTCATGAAAAAGAAATGTAGATATCAGCGGGGCTCTTCGCACTAACCCTTTTGCCGCACTTGACTTTGTCTGACACCCATTGACATTTTTAGCAGGCAAATTTCAGCGTCTGCATCCGTTCGGTAGTTTTTTGGTAAATTTTTGGCGAGTTTTTTGCGCGTCATTTTTCAGGTCATTTTCCGAAGTGTATTTGTTGCCGTATTTAGGGCGTTTTGGGGCCGTTGTTTTTGTGTTTTTCTTATCGATTTTGGGAGGTTTTTATGGGTGTTTTTCTGGGAGTTTTTTTTTAGCGTTTGTTATGACTTTTTTAGCGCGTTTTACAAGCCGTTTTGTGGCACATTTTTTTAAATCGATTTTTGACACGTTTTTTTATTGTAAGTTGTAGTCTTCTAGAAATATTTCTCGATTAAACCTGGTCCAAAGTTGGTTTGTTCTGTAGGAATTTTGAAAATACAGATAACGAAAATATTATTTACGGTACGGCTACTGTTCACTTGATTGTAAAGTGAATTTTGAGGTTACATTTTACAAACAATATCCTTTATCCTTCTACTATGTTTGTGCCTTTTTTTTTTTTGTAACAAATACTTTGAATGATTTCGTATTCAAAAAAAAGTGTAGTGGCTCACACTTACATCACAACATACTTCGCCTTCAATATTATTGACCTATTCTAACCACTTGTTTTTATCTAATAATATATTCTGACTATTGTATTACTTTTGATTTTAAATAAGCCACAAAATCTCATTTAGATGTTATGGATACCATTATCATCAAAATGAATGTTGCTCCCAACAATATTGACCATCCTTTTATGAATTCACTAAAACGATCACCAGCATATGTTGCTGAACATATGACAGTCATAACGCAGCGCAAATCAAAGTTTTATTGTACTTTTTCAAAGTAATCAGGGATCCATACTGTAAATACAGTACACACCACTCAAATCCATATATTTGTATACACAATTCTATCAAAAATAGAAGCTTATTGACCGCAATTGATTGGATTAAGCCCTTTTTTTCTGATTAAAGGGGGTGTGACGCCTGACGCGTATAATGAAAGTGCAAACCCTTTGAATGTAAAAAAAAAAAAAAACATCTGAAGAATACCTTTGCCAAAAATGTGTCATGAGGTATGTCCCACGGACACACGCTGAAATTGGATTAGGTATGTACAAACTCCTGTCTGTCATTTCTACGTATTTAAAAAAAACGTATAATAAAAGAAACCGGTGAGGGTGAGATTGAAAACCCGAAAATCCTTTATTATGATACCCATTGCGCAAAAGGATAACAATCAGTTGAACGTGTGTCCGATGTCAATGTGTCGATAATATTTCGGTCATTCGTTCGGTCAGTGGTTTCATTTATATAGTTTTATTGTGCAAGGATTCAAGAAAAGGAGGATATACGTGTACACCGCAACCCTTTTTTTGCTCCACTCACATACAGTGGTAGTAGTGTGCCAGTAATGTGAAATTGAAATGAAATTTTTATCTGATTTCTTTGTGTCCATCGTTGTTTGCATCTGTTTTTCAATTGAATCGGCTATATGTAGGTGTATCCTTCATGGAAATTGTATGAAGGGTCGTCGTACGTTTTAAGAATGAAATGCAATTTAATAGATGTTCATCATCTACAATATGTTGGTATAGCTCTTTGATGTGACACGTTTCGGTTCATGACAATTACTTTTTCTATGCGACTATAGTTGCCATATTGAAACCGACGACGGAAGAGCTGTGCCGTGAGCTCATCAACCCAGATCGGATCACAGAAGGATAGAGTTCGTGTTTGTCATAAGTTTTGGTCACCTTACCTTTGGTCCTTTTAAGTTTGCCATTAGTCTGCGCAATGTATCATTCATCTTTACAACCCCACTCCTGACTTCTTAACAGCGGCATTAGTGGTTATTAACTTCTGGCCTACCTCTACCTCAAAGACAATAGGTTTCTGCTTCCTAGTCAGCAGCACTGTCTCATAGTCTTGTCGGTCGGATAGAAGTCAATGGTCTTCTATCTAGGATCGCACGCGTGTCCATAACGCATCTTGTGCGGTGCTCATTGCCATAATGTCATCTGGTACGTACATATGTTTTCAGGCATCTCTATTCGTAGGATTTCATCGGAGGAAAAGGGCCAGGTATTAGCAATGCGAATGACCATTCTTTTGCTTACAGTTTGCGATGCTTCTTGAATGGTTTTCGTGACTTTTCTGGACATATCTAATATTGCTTGGTAAAGAGTTCTGCTGATTTCTAAGGCTAAGACTATACACATGTTACGAATCAAGTCATTTCGTGACATGCTGACTCACTACAACGTCCGAATTTGTCTTATGTGTTTCGGCGAGTCATACCGCATCTCACCTATGACACGACTTGAACGCCACGACAAAATTAGTACTTATTTGAATAACTGTGTGATCGATCTATTGCCAATGCTATTGCGATTAAATGAGTTTCTCTTTTTTTTGACAGCATGCCATAAATTAACAACAGCCCACGCGTGACCGATTGACACTATATAATCGGGTGTGAACCGTTGTTTCCACGCGTACAAAAGGCGCGTTAGTATTTTGCAGTAGACGGCATGATTTGGCGCCCACTTATGTTCGTCTTCCTGCATCTATTTTGGAAGCTTTCTAATTTTTTGGACAGTTTGTGGCAAGTGTCAGATCTTTTTAATTTAATAATAGCGCTTCTTTTTTTACCTCAGGGTTATCATCTTGCTCTCTAACCGGGTGTTTCGAATCATTCTTAATTTTTGTGGCCTTTCTGGCTGGTCCACCCTACATAGAACTACCTTAACCCAGCCCCCATCTCAATTAACAATGACCTACCCTATAAACAAATTTAATATTTTAGTCGGCAGGCAGTTTGTTTTGAAGTTATAAATAAATCGGGATTGTTTTTTTTTTTAATTGGAGGTTTTAATCAATAAACTGAAATATTCTGGTATCTACCAACTTGAATAGATTCACCAAATATTTACAAACACTCCTAAGCCCGTCGTAGGAAGTAGATAAATGTACCTTCACATTGGCACTTCACACTCAAACCCGCTACCAAAATCTAGCATAATTTCCTAAACGTATACCCCTCCCACTCTGATAGAGTGCACAGAGAATCCAACTCTACGTATGTCGGGCATCCTTTTACAATATTTACTCCTTTATAAATTCCCTTTCCCCAAACCTCCTTCAGTCTTAGCCCAAGAGAACAACTTATTTTAATTTGCATTTTAATTTAAAGGTAAACAAATAGAAGTAACTTCCGACAGATCCTGACTGTGTCTGAATTCCATGGATGTGGATAACAGACGACACGACACTGCCACTGGATTGTTGTCTTTTTTTTCACCAGAGCGTCTTTAATTGAGTTTGGCAGCGAATTGAAAAACTTCTACGGTGAATTTCAATTTCTTGCCATGTTTTCATGGGCTGCGTCAACGTGCGGAAGATGGCATCCCAAGGATTTGCGGTTACTTGCAGGATTGTAATTAACTTGAAGACGGATTTTTTTGTTTGCTATAAAATAAACAGAAAACTTTTTATACCAATGAGACCACAATTGATAAAGAGATTGAGCTGTGGGAGTGTAGAAATCCTTTGCGTAAGCACACACCCGCCCAAAGGTTAATTAATGCAAATATGTACCACAAAAAGAAAAGAAGGAATATAAAATTAAGTTGAGTCGATGCGACTTCAATTAGAGGAGATTAAATCAATTATTTAAGACGTCAGCACTTTGGCTTTCACTTGAGCTGATTTTGAGAGGTGAATTGTAACCTCCCTCTGCACATCCATATAAATTAATAACCGTAATAACCGAGGATAATTGCGAACAAAGAAGTATCTACAAAAGTCATTGGAATCTACGGCCATCAAAGGACCTTTATGTAAGATTTATCTTCGAATGCAATTCTGGGAAATACAATCAGTTACACTCGCATTTAGGAAACTTAATTGTACAAGGCAAAAGGGGAGCATCGTTTAACGTTTACAAGGGCAAATCCCTCGAAGACGAAATTGGCTACAAATCACTTGAATGTAATCCCATTTGAGCGTAATTAAGCTCACCTATTAGGTGAACATTGGCCCTTCCGTCGGTGTATTTCAAGTTCATCTTTGCGATTGTAATAAATAATTCACAACGTGAAAGAGCCTATTAAAAGGCAATCAATCTTTATGGGATTTTGAACTCTATGAGTTATGCTGGGATGTGAAGATATGAAGACACTAAGAAAGATGTTGTTTTTAGTGGTGGTAAACTTAAGGCGTGGGCGCAGTGGCTCAGTTGTTAGTATGCTGGTCTGCTGTGTGAGGGGTCACACGTTCAATCCCCGAAAAAAACAGAAATTACATTTTAAGGTTTTTTCCATTGTGCCAACTCTCGCGAACGTCTGACAAACATCCGAGAGTATAAATGCCATTCTCAATTTAGCCGTTCAGTTCAGACTCGACATAAAACTGTAGCTCCCTTCCATCCGTTTCGATTTAATGGCTCGTATAAAATTTGGCAATCGATTTTTCAGGTATTAAAAGCTTTTGCGGTCCACTAGAGTGCGGTCTAAAAAGGACTGTCTATGTGTCTACTCTCTAGTCTAAGCTGCTCTCCAATTTTCTACTTTTATTAATTTCATAATATTTTTTGGAGTGACACAACTTCTTAATAACGAAGGTACATTGCGAATTTCACAGTTTGTATTATTCTCTATACAAGATTCAATTAGCTGAACATTAATTATTAATTTAATGATTAATTCAGAGTTTACAAAAAAATTCATTGACTTTAAACCACAGTTAAGTGTGGTATCTATAGCTTACCTGAAAAGATCATAAAGCCGAATTTATTTGTTGACGCAAATGGAGAGATCTAGAGATCAATGTTCGAACGTTTTCTACATCCAAAGCTGAGTCGTTTATTTCGTGCCCGTTCTGATTCCAACTAGATGGCGCTACTGTCCATATAGTCCAATATAAATTTGTGACTATTATATTAAAAAAGACATTGTTTATAGTCGGCAGCTTTTCTCGAGACCTAATAACTCCATGCAACTTCTGAAAAAAATTCTGGAGTAGAATTGCCTTAAAAAGTGGAGTAGATGAAAAAAAAAAAACGGGAGTAGTTTTTCAAAAAGCAACTACATAGCTTTTTCAAGTTATAAAGCAGACATTTTTTGGAATATAATGAATTGTAAACATATTTTTGGAATTTATTCATCGGTACATATTGATGTTATGAAAAAAATAGTGTATGGAAGGAGGAGGTCTATCTTCAATACAAATATAGCTACATACAAGGTTTTTAAGCTTCGTCAGAGAAGTAGGTACCTACGAACAATTATTCAGTTACTTGCTGAATACTATACCTACCCAAACTCTTCTATCATATAACCATGGATAATGATAATGAATATTTCATATACTTTCAGCAGCAAGTCCTTGGAAAGTACACTTGGTTTAAAATTAAGAGCCCAAAATCTATAAATTGCCATTTCAAATAAAATTATTTCATTAGGAACAAAAAAAAGTATGAATCTTTAATTTAATGATTTAAGAAACATTTTAGAAAATTATGAAATATTTTTTGTTAAAACATAAATAAATGGATTACAAATTTGAAATTGGAGTAGATAATAGGAAATTAGAAATAAGTGAAGTAGGGAGTAGATTTCTGAAATTTCTGAAATCGACTCCAATTAGAGTAAAGTGCTATCGCTGCTCCAGGCTACTTCCCATGGAGTTATCTGCAAATGAAGGTTTATGAAAATAGTCCCGTCTCTTGCTGACCTTTAAATTAACATTAAATCTCATTGGCCTTCTTTCGACAACATTTAAAAAGATAAAAAATGTATCCAAAACACTGGAGAGTGGCGAAACCCCAAATGGTAAAATGGCAAAGAGATAGTTTTTATGGGACTTAAAGACGGGCATAGGAGACTTTTAACACTGAATATTTTTATGAAGAAAGAGAGCATAAAATGGCTTAGATCTTCATTATACTATTCTTAAAATTTCAATATTCTTAAAATTGTGTCCTAATTCATTAAGCTTTAGTCAAGTCAAAAGTATAATCATCACTAATATTATGGCATGTTTTAATTTTTGATATAGATAATTAATATAGTTTCGGAGATGCAACACGAATCCATATCGTTTGGATTTACTGGTATGCTAGCCGTTCATGAACAAGTTTTGAGACTTCTTCTCTCATTGACTTCGAGCAAGAGGAAGTAATGAAGTATTTTTTAATCTTAAAATTAAATTATGTTTAAGTCAAAATTATACATTTGGAAAATATCGTCCTTAACTCTTACCTATGGTCATGAGGTTTGGGTGATGACAGAATAAGATCGCGGATACAAGCTGCTGAAATGAGATTTCTTCATTATATTGCTGCAGAATATGTGAGGAACTCAATGTCGAGCAGCTTTCAGCTACTTCTCCTGACGTAGTGGTCCATGGTTCGGTGGTTTCGTCATGTTAAACACATGTCCCCCCGTACCTAATGGTACGGATTTCATATCACGAAGTGGCCACGATCCCAGGTAGGTGTCTTCTAGGTAGTCGCAGGATAAGATGGTTAGACCAAGTTCATAATCGTTTGAGAAAATCCTAGTCTGAAATTCGACAAAATTTCCCAATAGAAATTGTCAGGGTCAATCCCAACTAGCGAGCATCGTTGTTAATCCTCGCTTCCCCACTCAGCAAGTTCATAATCGCTCCTCTACCCGTTTGGGATTGCCCTTGTTGATTTAGAGTCGATGGCGGAGAATCGAGACCTATATGGAGGGTTCACTTGAGCAACCTACACCCGCGACCCACTTATTGAATAAGCGGTCCAACAAAAATGAATGAATTAAAGAATGAATGAATCAAGTATCACCCTTAAGAGCCAGTAAAATTAAAGTTTTATACTAAAAATTAATACTAATATAATAGTAGATACCGAGCTTAGTTTTGGTCAAGAAAGTGCTTTTGGTTGGTGGGCTTATGTTATGTCGATGGTTTCCGGATTTTTGCCAAGAAAAACGTAATTACACAACGCACGAGTCACGAGACCGAGACCTGCGAATTGAAATGAGACAAATGAATGCGAAGCTCAGAACCTGCCTGAAAAATTGATGCCGAGAGGACATTCACCTAGTTTCCACGTTTTTGCTGGTGCTACATGCCACTCTGCATTGAACTGGACAACCCTTACCTACGGTGTTGAGGTGCTGCTTGTCTGAAAAACGCATATGAAGTTTTGTAACTTCTCAAAATTAAACTAGGTTTTCAGACTTCAGGTGACCTGAAGGCTCAGATATGCTTTTATATAGCGAAAGGTGGGTGATGTTGGTCAGATTTGTACCAATTGGCTCCACTCTACCCTATATCAGAGCATGTGTAGATCTACACCCATAAATAAGCATAGAGATAACATCCTGATCCCATACAAAGTCAAAGTCAAAAAAATAAGAACGCATGCAAAATGTTGGGAACACATTTTTAATTAGAAAAATATCCCCACCTATGACTGCGATATTGAAAATGACTTCTGGCTTCGATGGATTATACTTTGACCATTTGCAAAGGATTGCCATGCTATGGTTACTTAGTGTGCTTGAATGCTTAAAAATAATTTATTGCAACCCCTGTGCATCCGTTTTATGTCGATGTTTCCGTCCGAAGCAGAAAGGTGTAACTAATCCGCATCTGAAAAGGTATCTGCAGCTCGCCATACATAGATATGACAACAAGGGGTTGGTGGCTTTTGTTCATTTATTCTGTGATTTTATTTAGGGGAAAAATCAAACAAAATACGCAGATAGGGCCGCCACCCTTCGGGGCAGACCATTCACAATAAATTTGTCATGAATCTGACTTGCCCATTCCGAAAAACACTATGCCACAGTATACTCTATCCATGCTGAGGGATGTGAAGGTGGGTTTTGAAGTGTGCATAAAGACCGTGATGATGATTACGAGAAAGGGAAACAATACATAAAGTGAAGGTGAGTGGAAGATATTAAAGCTTTGCTCTCATGCTGCGAGGACGAATGCTGCGCCTGATACGAGTATTGCATTGAAAATTGTGGATTTCATATAAAACTGTTCCCTTTTTTTTGTAACGTTTTATTGTGCGCAATGGCACAATGACGAAGTGTTATGCATTGTTTCTATTGCCGCCTGTTGCGACACACACAACAGAATATAATGTAACAATAAAATTTGACTTTGATTACGATTTGGCGTGTGCGACTTGAATGGTAGTCTTTGGGTAGGTATTGTTGTTTGCATTGATGCGGCGATGATGATTATGAGGGGTGAGTGCCTGGCATTAAAATGCATCCATACTAGGTGTTGAGATAGTCAGAATTTTGTTAGAAATTTAACTCAGTTCAATAAATTTTGGTTGGTTTGTATAAATATCTACACCGCGGTGCTGCATAATAATGTAGATTTTTTGGATTCAAGGAATACCTATTAGCAAGGACACAAAATTGAGCCTGGTAAATCAAAAATCTTGGCAAGACTGGATCTGCTCAAAGGATCATTAACTTTGATGCGTTAGAATATTTTGTTTATTTTGCCTCAAAATCGCCTCCATTCTACAAAAAAAAATCGCTAGGCTTCCTCAGTTCTCTTTTATACATACAATATTTTAAGTGATTTATTATAAGACTCACTTTGCTATACCTACCCTACCTCAAAAATATTATCAACATACGTCTAAATTACTGACAATGAGTGTCGATCATGCAAGCGGCATGCATTTTCTTGTACATGCTTTAACTGACCAACTTTAACTGACAACTCTATAATCTCAATATGTATAATCCTGCTAAAGGCAAACTTATATATCTAACTTTTCAATAACGTTTGGTATGGTTGGTGGAATCGTGGCAGAGTATTGCTGTCCCTCGCTGGGGCTGGAACCAACGCCGCTCGGGTCACAAGTAATGACTCTTTTTTTTACTTTTAAATTCATTTTTATTCATTCTTTCCTTAACTTACCTACTAGATGAATTAAATGATTAAATCTAAATTAAAACTAACTTTTATATTACTCTAGCTTACTGGCTCTTAACGAGCACTCTAAACTTAACTATAGATATCATTATAACCCAGGAGTTCCCTAACTGTGCGTCGCGACGCCTTGGGGCGTCGTGGCTGTATCCTAAGGGCGTCGCAAGACGGTACGTACAGGCCGCTTGCACGCGACGTTCCATAAACTTTGAGCTCGCTTTAAAATTAAATTTCTTTAATTTTTTGAACAAAGGAAGAGTTCAATATACTTAGCATTACGTTTCTCTTTACGAATGACAAGAGTGAGGTCGAAGCGAAATCCACCAAATCCCCATTATAGGCGCATCCAATTCGAAGCTAAAGCGCGTTTGTGTTTCCCGCTTTATCAAGGCAGACTTGATCTCTTTAAAAAAAAAAAAAATAACTTAAACGGCTCTAATTTTCTCAATAATTTTTATTGAATGAAAAATAAAGCAACAAAAAAAATAACATGACAAGATAAATTAAAGTAATAAAATTAAAAAAACGAGTAGCCGCATAGTTAAATAAGGATTGGGACGAGTCGATGTGCGGCGGTTCGTGGAAGAGAATCCGAGGCAGTCAATTCCTCGCCGTGCACAAGAAGTCGACTTTTCGCAGATTTCATCTTGACGAATTTTGCATCAGTACTTGGGCCGACACCCGTACAAGATCCAACTGATGCAGGAGATCAAAGTTAATGACCATAGACAACGCCGTTTGTTCGCTTCGGAGCCCAAATTTGGCCAAGAAATCATCTTTAGCGACGAGGCGCATTTTTGGATGAATGGCTATGTCAACAAGCAAAATTGCGATATATGGGACGACGCCATTTCAACATCGACCCGTCCTTATTGAAAAACCATTTAATGAATTTTCGTAAGATCAGCTTCTATTCACATATCTTTTAGAAGGGCGTCGCAAAAATCTTACAACTTGTATAGGGAGTCGCAGTATGAAAAAGTTTGGGAACCCCTGTTATAACCTATAACTATTGCCTTTCGGCCTTAAATCTATAAATTTTTGTGATGTTTTTTCATTTCCAAGAAACTTTGCTGAAAACTTGTATTCTTTATTATTTGGGTTTTCTTAAAACAACCTAAAACTACTTAAAACTACCTAAGCTACTTGACCTAAATTACCTATAATCAGGGTGATGAGCAATCTCTCAATTGGTCACCATCCCGATTGCGTCGATGGGCTCCTGGCAGTCGCCAACATGGTACACACGCGACGCCGGGACTCGAGCGAGGCCATAAGCGTCGGTCAAGTCTCGGTAGCACTCATTCATGTTGGCGAGCCCGGCTCCTTCCAAAGATCCCTTACAAGCCATGACTCTAACCACTACACCATGACCGAACACACACTTCTGACGATTGTACTGCTGCATTTTACACGTGAGTTCCGTAAAATACTTCAAAATGATATTGAAAACATTTTTAGCTATTCTTGATGAGTAGGTACCTAACTCATAAGATAACCAACCCACTCCAAGCTCTTGTATAAACAATCTCAGTCACCTATCAGAGACATAAAAACGCAGCCATAATGATCTAACAATCTTTTTAAGAAAATCAGCCGCTTTGGTAACCTTTGCTGAATCTGGTGCTGCCAAAAACTTGAAATTCATAAATCATGCAGAACTTCTCTTCATAATAATGAACCAAACTAAATTTCATCAGAAGTTTTCTTTTTGATTTTTTAACAAATTCTTTAAACTTTGCTTTCAGAAGGTGTACCCACTTTCGCTAGTTGCAAGAGTATAAAATCTGTACCTATTGAATTACATTTACATGTACATAGATTCAAACATTATTTTACTCTTTAGAAAATGAATTTGTCTTCATTAACAGGCGAAAACACTCAAAATTAATAAAACGTCGGCCTATTTATTTGCACCCATCAAATATGCCTCGAAAAAATTTAATTATTCCAACTTCAGAGATTCAAGGCAAACCCTTAGCTTATACAACAATCAATAGCAAACAATGTACGACTATAAAGGCCTACCCAACACGTGTATGTGTGTTACCCCTTAAGGCATAAGTTTTATGATTAATTTTTGTCCTACTCTTTGCTTTCTACAGATCAAGCGAAATTACTTACCTCCACGTATACATTCGGATGATTTATGATGTCAACCAGATGTCAGAAAGGTAATGCCCCTCCTGGAATACTATAATCTTCATCATACTTTAATTTTGTCTTCTTCTTTGAATGACTTGCTGATGACAATTCCACCTCTTTTCACTTTCAGCCTGTGGCTATAATACACCATGTATCATCAACCACCAAACAGATGAGACATTCTTCTGAATGAAACTCCACCTAGGGTTAAAAGGATAATCATCATACGATGACGTGACATATACTCAGAGATATTGTTATTGTTTAATTTCACAAGCAGAATACAATGCACGTCTTGGATATAGATAAGAATGTAGTTGTTAAGCGAGATGGAACCTCTAGTCTATTAGTTGATTGAGCTCGAATTAACTTTAAACAATTGTGTGAAGATACATCCTGATGGTTTCAGGATGTATCCGTAAAGTATGACATTAAAAGAGAATCACCTCTGTTTTCTATACCTTTACTAAAACTGCAGCAAAACCTTATAATGTATCTGTTGTAAGTAGCTTGCTTCGCTTGCTCTATTGGAAAAGTCGCATGCCACCATCTCCAAATCAACCATTGGGGTTGGGGTTGAAATACTGTATCGTCAAAATTCTGTTTTCAAAATACTGTATTTCAAAATTCTGTATGAACAAAATTCTGTAAGAACAAAACTCTGTATATCAAAATTCTGTGCGCACTTTTTTACATTATCAAAACCATTTTTTTTTAAATTCAGAATTCTTGTATAATACAATTTTTTGTATAATTTACAGTCTCCCTGAATGCCAACATAGATTTATGACAACAAAGTGCGACGAATACCTTTAAAATGTTGCTACGGCAATCAAAGCTTTACCTTTAGCACTTGCCTTAAAGAATTTTTATTTGCATCAATTTAGAATTTTTGGTTATCTTTATGCAGTAATTCATATTATTTCTTTGAAGTAGGTATTAAGTTTACTCTTAGACAAGGCGCGCACCGTAGCGGTGGCATAGGAGTGGTGTGGCGATGGAAGGGCGGCAAAGTGGTATGAAAGGGACTTAAGTGGCAAACAACATATACTGCCACGAATTCATCAGTTCTTAAAATGTCGTACCTGTTTATTCTTGGTCGTTTCGCGTGTTTTTAGTTTCTGGGTAAATACAGAATTTTGTTCATACAGTATTTTCAAAAAATAAATATACAGAATTTTGTCGATACAGAATTTTGAAATGCAGAATTATGACCCGCTCCCCAACCATTGAACTATAAACTAATATTGAAATCAGTAGCTATTCGTATCTTCTCAATAATTAATACATAATACTATAAAAAATTGGCAATGCCAAGAGTAACGTAGTATTTTGCAAGAAGCGACTGTATACCCTTGTTTCCTCACCCCCCTCGGCATACTGTTTGCTTGAGTTAAATTAAAATGCAAATTAAAGCCTTCGTTGGCAGGAAAATTCTTTACACAGAAGCCAAACACTGTGGAAAAAGAAAATAGAACAAGAAAAACAAACAGAGCGATCGAGCACGAGGAGCATCCTTGCATGGGACTCCGTTTTGCTCTACTCCTTTGGGAAAGTTTGTTCCTGTGTTTACCTTATGCTCTCTGTGAATATTTAAAAATATTCATTCCTTATTTTTTCGTGCTGTCGAACAGCATTATCCTAACAGCTACCGTGCACTGTGTTAGCCAGCCAAGCCAACAGTTGGTAATCCGTTTTGCGGCAAAGGTAAATAATGAAATGAGTTTCATGTTATCCTCTTGTGAGCAATCACTTTCGACGCTCTTAAGTAGATTGGGGATTTCTTTCGCGGGGGAAATATAATAATGCTATTATCCACTTTGGCTGGATTTAGACGAAGGAAGTGTACCTGCTGTATAGGTAGGTTAGGTACTTGAAACTTGAAAAAGCATTATCTGTTGGTATGTTATGGTTAAGTAGTTTGGGGAGCAGTCAAGTTCTCGCATACGAATCCTTTTTAACTCTTTAGTTATGACTTTTAATATGAATTTCTTTTAGTGTGAGATTATAGGTTTATTACAGAGAAGAAGACCAAAGACCTCCAGAACTTTATAAAACAACACAAAAATTTATTGAGGTTGTCAATTGTCATGACCTTTGCGTTATTCAATAAATTGGTATAGTCGCCTCTTATGCTCAATTATTGCATGTCAGTGGCTTAATACTCCACTCGAAAATTTCAAATATGTAGTTAGTTAGTGGTTGGACTGGACACTTGATATTTTTATAGTCTCGGGTGTTAATCAGAAGTTTCCCGGGAGGTGGGAAATATATTAAGATTAAGTACTTAGCTGTACCCTAAATGTGAAGATATAGTGCAAGATTATACAGTGCAGTTCTGAGGTTACGGTTTTCAGCACCATCTATCGGGAAAATTTTGATTTACGTGTACTTATCACTACATTATTGCAAATATTATATTCTTTAATTTTCAGCTTAAAACCAGCGACAACTTCTCTAAGTGTGGAGGAAAAGCGTTTGCAATGTTTTTTTTTTTTATATGGGAGTTGTCACGCCCCTTGTCGATTTTAACCAATTTTCATCTGCTCCTTTGTCCGTCTCCATTTAGGATCCATCGGTTTATATAACGACCTAGTCTGGTACACAGACGGTTCTAAGATGGAGTTAGGGATTGGAATTGGCATTTATGGAGAGTCACCTCTAACGGAACTAAAACGGAACTAAAACTTCGCCTTGGCAAAAACTCGATCATATTCCAGGCTGAAGTCCTTGCCATTAACCATTATGCTAGAATAAATCTTAGTTCTAATAGACGTGGTAAAGCAATATTTTATCTTCTCTGACAGCCAAGCAGGCTCTCAAAGCTCTTAACTTATCTGTCATAAAATCGAAGCTGGTCCTGGAAACACACATGGTCATCTATACAAACTTGCAAAGAAAAATCTAGTCACCCTTCACTGGAGTCCAGTCCACAGGGGCTTTGATGAAAACGAAATATCTGATTTACTGGCTAAAGTTGGCTCTAAAATACCACTTATCGGAACTAAATCCTTCTGTGGTGTCAGTAAAAAAATTCAGGAACCACATTGAAAGCTTGTCTCAAACCGAATCCAATGAAGTCTGGCTTAAAACACCTTGGCAGAACTGCACCATACATTTCTTCCCAAAATTCTCCCCCAGAAAACCCTACTCTCTCATTAATCTAGACAAAATCAACCTGAGAGCCCTGACAGATATAGCAAATGGTCATGGCCTCATGAAAAAACATCGTCACCGAATTGGGATCTCACCGGGCATTACATGTAGAATCTGTCTTGAGAGTGAGAAATCCTCTCTTCACATGCTCATGCTCATGGGACAGACAGTTGCCATTCTCATTTGTCTCAGAAAGAATATCCTTGGCAAGGAAATCGTTACTTCAGGAAATCATGCTGCCAACTGACATAATCTCCTGAAGATCCTATCTCCGGAGCTAAAAGAAGGCTCTAGGACCTCACCATAGGGAAGGCACAATATGCATCTTTTATAGAGGCTCCATGAAGGCACTCCCGACTTAATCTAATCTAATCTAATATAACAAATTAATATTCGCTTTTTTCTTCCCAATCTTCCCTGCTTGAGTTACAATGAAAACTCTGGGCCTGTTCTTCGGCTTCGGCAGGAAGCGAGTTCGAAAGTTTCCTTCCCATTGGTTATTGATCCACAATTTTCACAGTATAATTGCCGTATAGACATTATTGTGCCTTCTAATCTAAGTGCCATAGATACAAATTGGATCGAAGATTTCACGAATAACGCTAATTGGAACTTTGTGATATCTAAAAATTAATGTATACGTATACCTCTATAAACAGTGTTATACTATGTACAAGTAGGTACATATACATATAATTCAATCTCATTCCAACAGAAAGAAAACGAAGGCATCCGCGGACCGTTTCCAGATATGCCTAATCTGACATCTCTTGAAGATGGTGTGATAACAAAACGAACGCAAGATAATAACATCTCATCACATCATCATCAACACATTACGAGAGTATAGGAATGTCCTCCACAGTGTAATAATTCGGGTGAAGGACATGTACCATTATAGAACTCGGTCGCTTGCGAGTCAGATTGGCCGAGCGGTCTAAGGCGCCAGATTTAAGCTCTGGTTCCCGAGAGGGAGCGTGGGTTCGAACCCCACATCTGACAAAACTTTTTTTATTATTTAGCTAATACATAGTTAATAGATGCAAATTAGTTATGCATGTTTTTAATTTATTTTTGTCCAGAATAAAGTGTTTAAAAAATATTTTACTTTCGACGTGTCATATTTGACACTCATATTTTTTAGCACAGGCACCCTTTGCAGTAATGGGTTGCTACTTTAAGGGACTCACTAATCATAACCGAAGATTGAAATGATTTATACCCATCAACAGTGTTCGATATTCATAAGTTTAAGTAGCACAATCAGGCACTCGAAGATATCATCTTACTCTTCAAAATCGATTGCCTCATTGGGTTCGGTATAGAGCTATCAGGACCTCACTATAAAATCAACGAAACAAAAGCTTTTATAACAAAATCACAGTCATTATTGTTATATGTACTTAAGACCACGACAGGGGAGACAGACTCATAAACAAAATTTATAGAATGTCTGCTTACGTATATGTAGGTATATCTTTATCTATTCACCGTCATTTATACGAACAAAAAAAAAAAAAAAAACAAGCAACAATCTTTAGGGGAAGGTTATACACATTTGTATCTGAAGTACAAAAGGTGACTTTTCCCATTTTGGGGGATGATGCTGATGGTGGATTACTTCTGATGTTTATTCTTACGTGCGAGAGCCCCAACTACTAATGGAGTGACTATTTGGCTCCAGACTGGCGGACGTACACCAAGTAGAAGAGGTGGTTGGTAACAATTTACAAGACAATCCAAAGACGTGAATTGATGAAAGTGCTTCAGTTTTCTGTTGTGCAGTAATTAAAAATGTGGTCTTGGGCGGTTGTGGGTATATACATAATATGGTATACTTTAGAGGTTATGGGTGAATATAAATGTTCGGCTTAAATTGAATTTTGAAAGTGAGCTTTAATTATTACTGCAGAGAAGAATAATGTTTCGATTCGTATGTTTGGTGACCACTTTTTAGACTCAGTAAATATGTAGTCTTTATGTAAAGAAAAATGTGGGTGGACGATAAAATAAATTAGGTGAAAATAGGCCTTAAATATTGCTTCAATATGAATGTGGATGTGGAGTTGGATCCTAAAGCATTTACTTAGTCTTTACTTGATAGCACACAGAGATGAGCACTTCGACTATTTAGGAGATTTTACACTAACTTCAACAGTCCCTTACGCACAGAGGAGTAGTCGATGACCTAAATTACCTTATTCTATAGATTAATATACGACATATGAGCGCCCTGCAAGGCTAATGCACATCATCAGTACACTTCAACCGCGAATACATCACTTTTTCTAAACTCTTTTGGCAATCATCGCAGGCCGCTGTTGATACGTTATAACTTATAAGTTCGCCATTTCCTAGAGAGTAGAGAAGTATTTAAACAAGAACTATAAAGAACATCTATTAGTAGGTAATTAAGTAAAAGTTGTAAGTACCATTTCTATTAAACAATAAATAGCAAAGTTGTATGTCCGCCAAAATCTTACGAACTATAGCATCGATTTACAAATTTCTTTTTTTAAAAAGTGTGAAATAAATATGCGATGGTTTTAGTCTAATTTAATTTTAAAAATATGTACATCAATTTTTATTTAAAAATAAAATGTCGGGCATATTCATATTAAAATTAATTTGTTAGCCGTGGCTATCTTTGCACTTTTGCAGCTACTCGGGTGATTTTAAAAATTCTTTCAACGTTATATTGGCGACATTCTCTGGATCAATATAGATTACTTAGGTTGAGAAGGGGAGAGGGGAAAGGGTATGAGGGCTATCGCTGGAACTTCTCGGTCGATTTAAAAACTGTTAAACCCTCGATAGAATACCATAATTAATACACCATACGCCAATAATAGTATTTTTCCAAGTTGGTAAATTTAAGTTGTTTAAAAAACATTCCGCATATTTATAAATTTATGGTTTGTTGAACCATAACCAATACATAACCGTACCGCATGAACTGTCAAAAATCCCAATCACGCCTTGGAATCAGGATAACACTGAACATGCACCCAGTACAATCCAATTAGCCAAAGTTAATAATAAACAACACCTGTGTTGTATTGTTTAAATCTGAAAAAGCTGTCATAACAATTTAATTTATGACTTGTAACCATATTCATACTTAACTACCTATACAACGGACAGTACGGACACGGAGGTAAAATTGTCACCAGAATGCATAGCATCATCAGCAGCATCATACCTATTCCGGAAATTATGCTTATTAAATATATATTATTAAATATTGTTGTGGTTGATAGTTGGGAAGAAGCGATTAATGTATCTACTGCATCCAGTGGCTAAATTTATTGTTCATGTGGGCTACCTGAAAATGTTGTTGCTATTTCAATTATTACAGAACTTTTGATTTGATAGTGAGTAGGCCAACGGCAATCCGGTATAATGTGAATGCGCTTAAATTTTGAAATATTTTGAAGAAGATGATTAAAATCTTTTTTTGACCTATTTAGTGCCTATCGAGTGGATTCTAAAATTCTTCGAGATGGACCATTAGCGGTCATCGAGTCCATATACGGTCTCATTAGTGAGTAATGATAAAGTTACCTTCGATTTTGGAAGCGTATGTATAGTTCATTATTAAATCTTCTCCATTGTATCGTAAGTATATGACAAGAAAGCGCCTGGCTCCATGAAATTAGGCCCCAATGAAAAAATGACCCAATACGACCGTTTCTGTGATAGACATGAAGATCCTGAACCGATCTTAAAGGAATGCCTAAATTAAGATTTTCAAAGCTTCGTCTTCAGTGAGGCCATGAGTGCAGGGGAATTCATAAAACAAGTATCACGGGTATATAGTAATACATCAATGTCTAGGTTGGAAACAGGAAAGTACTGACCTCCAGTATATTGGTGAATAGCTACCCGAAATCGCGGAACTCAGATCGGTATGTCAACGAACAGGAAGAATTTACCAGAGTTCCCGGACTCAATACGCCGATGATCACCAATTGTAATTCGCACGCAATGCTCACCGATAAGTTAAAAAAACAATTAAGTCTAGCAACTGTTGTTGTTTAGGGATCTCTGCGAAGAGTTCAATAATTACGACTGTGTTAAGCTTACAAAATCGTATTTATGAGGCTAAACGGGGATCAATGTATTGCTACGTACGGTAGTTAATATTCCAAACAATTAGGAAGCATGGTAGTCAAAGTTTTCAGGAGATCGCGAGCATAACACGCGAAGAATTATTCGAAGCATTTAAGAAGGTAGAAGGTAGGAGAAGTTCCGCAGCAATGGTATTCCAAATATAGCCCTAAGAATCCCAATTAAAACACTGCCAGACTCATTTCCCCAAGTGTTTAACAAGTGGAGGATTTCCGAAGTCCATTGTGGTTTTCGTAAGTCAAGAGACGAAATCTCAAGCTGAGGTAATAACGAAGGACAGGCATTGGAAGGAAAGCAACAACAAATTACACCACCCACCAACCCAATGTTTGTATGCAGGGGCGTAGCGAGGGTGGGCGTGGTGGGGTGTCGCACCCCCTCCCACGATTTTCAAGAGTCGGCAAATCAATGATCAATTTTCAAAAATTAGTTCTTAAGTTTGGATTTCCATTAGGTAGATATATAGGTTTTTAAACTTGTAAATGTATACAAAAGTCGGCATTTTCAAAGGTTCCAGATGAACTCCTCAAAATCGGTGAATCGGTGAATTTGCCGACTGAAATCCTTAAAATTTAGGGAGTTTAGATTCGATTTTAAAAAGGGCGGATCGGGATCGGTGAATTTGCCGACTGAAATTCTTAAAATTTTGCATGTTTAGATTCGATTTTAAAAACGACGGTTGGAATTTCTAATTTGATGTTAAATTCGAAGGAATGTGTTATTCGCGGTTTATTGATGTGGAATGCGAACTTTAACAATTCGCGGCAAACGTGTGTTTGGGCAAAGAGGAGGATATTTAATAAACATAACATAACATTTTATTGTAGCAGAAAGATACATTGTTCATCACATAGGCACTATTGCACAATTTACAGAGATATGGTAAAACTACCTTACTACTGGAAAATTATATATTTTTTATAACAAAAATATCACAGAACTTAAATAAGAGGGAAGGAAAAGCTACTATTAAAAAATTTCATAGACAGAGAAAAAAAAATCCAGTGGAGGGAGAAGGAGTGCTTGTAGAAAAATAAAAAAAAAAACTACTTGATTTCAGGTTGGTAGAGGATATTTAATTATCCCATCAAAATGTATTAAGAAAATAAGTTTATAAACAGTTTAAATAACGAAATTTGAATTCCAAACTTTTTGCCGCGAACGAAAACACCCGCGCGAATTGTCAAAGTTTATTCGCAATCCACATAATTCAATACGCGTTCCACAAACTAGCGAATTAAACATTCGTTCGAACTTAACCTCCAAAGCTTGCGAATAGTCGTTCGATCGTAGGTAGTTGGTCTCTTATGTGAATGGTGTTTTAGGTATATTAGCCCAGGGGTGTTCCTATTAAGATTGGTCAAAATTGGACAAAGGGGCGTACCGCCTCCCATACAAAAAAACATCTTCTATGGAGTGAAACTCGTTGACGTTCGATATAACTCGATACCAACTGGGACGATTTTCATGATTTCTATACTGTCGGAAAGTTCCTGAAATAAGTCGGCATTTCAATGAAAGTCACCCCCCCCCCCCCCACACACGGCTCAAACCCTCGCTACGCCCCTGTTTGTATGTATTTAAGGACGATCCTATTAATTGAATTTGGTCATTCAATTGAGTTACCTTGTGAAAATTGCAATTGGGGGGTTTAATAATTATTTCGAAACTGTTTAAGAAATTCTTCGAGCTTGGTCTTCCTCTTTTGTAAGTACATCCTGGATATTGTTATAGAAAGACTACATACTTGTGCTGGTTCTATTGATTTTACTCACCACCAAGCAGCGTTACGAAATTGGTCTCCTTATAACGTTTACTAATCTATGACAATAATGACCTTCTTAAGCAATGGCACATAACAAATATGTTTTCACAGAACTAACTATAATCATATTTATTTGCGAGAAATTTGACAAACTGCCCGATAAATCAGCAGAATGATAACATTTTATTAGTTTTTCCTCCCCAATATCGCGAATTAATAAATTTAGTGCTGATTTGGCATAATAGAATAAAAAGCCATAAAAACAAATAACACGACAACAAGGTTGGAAACTGAGTCGAAATTTATTCAGATATACGCCGGAAAGGGAAGGAACAACATCCAAATCATAAATCATTTTGGTCAATAGGTAGTAGTGGAGACGGGCGAGTATGATATCTCCAAAATATACATCTGAAAAGGAAGCTTGTCAAAGACTTTGACTTATATACGAAATAGCCCACATATATTGCTGTCTAATCAGAAGTCGTTGAGCCCTACAATAAATGGCCATGATGGTCAGTATTTATATTCTCAATGTCAGACTATATATTTGATTAATTATTATAAATCATTTTTGACGTATTTTAAATTTAATACCTAAATAAAAATAATAATTACATATTATAAATTATTTTACGCATTTTAAATTTAATTTCATCACCCAAAGTGCAGTGTCCAACTGAAGGCACATAACTGACTAATTGGAAAAGCCTATTGGTTGCAGCCCAGGTCCAATACCAATTCAGTCGGAAAAACTAGAAAAAATAAACAAATCGCTATAACTAAAATAGTTAGATACCTAACGTACAAAATTTAAAGTCACAATTCCATAGAGATATGCATCATTGAAGAGATCATTGGATACGTAAAATAAATACAACTGCAAATTTGACTATCACATTTGTTTACATAGTTTTCAAAAGTGTTTTAAAGCAAGTTCTTGTGTTCTCTCCTTTTAATGCAGAGGACCTCATGTAAATTTGCAATCACTTCATGAACTCATTTTTCGAATGCCACCTTAAACAGTTGAAGTGTGTATTCCTTTCATTAGACTTTAGCAAGGACACAAGTTTTACTGTTAGTAAATTTGTAAGCACCCCCATAAGGCTACCAATAATAAACTTTCCTTCTTCGGTAATAATTCTCATAATTTGAAAACTTAGGCACGGTTGATGGCAGGCCATGGGGAGGGGACTTTGTAGGTAACTTTCATTCAAGTCTTAACAAGTAACAGATATTTCATGCTAAATATGAATAGAAGTTAACTAGATCAACAAATTATATTACAACTAAGAAATGTTGTGTAAAGTTTTACAGATTTTGAATGCTATTGGACATGTAAACAACCGCTGGAAGTTCGCCTATTGCATTGGGACGGTTTACAATTTCATAGTATGGAAGTACGTATAATTTTGAATCGATGATGAATTAAATGATTTTGTGAAATACGCATACATTCATGATTTTGGCGAATAATTTTGTCGCCTTTTTGGAAAATGGTACATATTAGATTCCAGCCCACATATACGGGCATAAGTTATTTTGGCATAAGGCATGCGAATGCATAGGTATCTAATGCCAGTGCCTGGTGTCGATGGTACTTTTATGTAAAAATTTGAAATCACATACACTACACACACATTTCTAAGACTTCGATGTAAATATGTATTATGTAAATGAATTCTTCTTATTTCTCTTTATACCATAATACCTTTGCTAATCTTTCGCTCCTAAACTACAATTACCTAACTGTAAAACACTTATGTATAATGAATGTATAAAAGGCTGCGTCTGAACGCAAACGACAAGTTATATTTCAACCATCATATATTTAACATTAAAGCATTGAATTTGAATTTTGTACGCCGGGTCTTTTATTTCAAAGAATACTATTAGTATTATTTTCAGGCATAAGGCATGCGAATGCATAGGTATCTAATGCCAGTGCCTGGTGTCGATGGTACTTTTAAATGGAACTTTAAAAGCAGAACTCCGACAACGTCTTGATATTTTCGCAGACAAATTTACCGCGTACCTATGTAAATGTATAAGTACATATTTCCGCAGTATTAAAAAAAAAAAACCGGCCAAGTGCGAGTATCACTCGCGCACCGAAGATTCCGTACTTGGCCAGAGTTGATGTCTTGAAAAGTCTAATTTGATAGACTTAGGTACAAAATTAAACAGTTTTTTGTATGATGGAAAATATTTTTTTACCAAATTACTAATAACTCCAAAACCAGTCAATTTATAGCGATCATTGGTATTTGTCGTTTAACTAGGGGTTATACCTTATACTTTATACACCTGATGTTGTGTGCAAATTTCAGCCTTCTACGTCAATTAGTTCTTGAGATAGACCTAGATACAAAATTGGCTTAGTTGGTTCGGACAGAGGGACAGACATCGTAGCGAAAACAATAAGGTTCCGTTTTGTCCCTATGGAAACGGAACTTTAAAAAGACTGGTGGCCCTGCCAAAGGGAAACGTTCAAAACATCCTTCTTCGTTCCGACTCCTTTGTATGTTAGACACTAAAGATTGTCAATATGATTTACGAATAGTTACTTCACCGTGGTGTGGATGCTGTCAGTGAAGTGGTCACACCAGCAAAAAAAGCCATCAGCGGAAGAATGCCTCATCAACACATTAGATGCAAGATGCGCCCTTAATACTCCGATCTGGAGGGCACTCGTTGTCAAAGTTGTACCATGTACCAGATTACATACAAAAGATTCTGAGGGACTACTCTATAGGCTGTACGATAAGAACTACTCGGACTCGCCGAAATGATGGCGTTCTGATGACGATCCGCAAAGCTCCGTGTTAGGTCCACTAATGTAGAATCTAACGTTCAATGTCATACGACGAGTAAAGCTGAGGACCGCGAAGCCATTAGAGATAATCGGCTTTGTCACATTTTTGTTGGGACATTTTTTCTTAATTTATGTTTCACAGCATGCGGATTCTTATATACGACCGACGGCTATACTTAAACTACTACCAACCAAATGAGAAAATCATTCAACTTTTCCCATACCAATAGAGATGAGCACTTTTGCATCATATTTAAAGTAACCATTATTAACAACAAAAAAATTGCCCTGAACAAATATAAAATGATCACATCCTCCGACTCTTAACCTGAAGTCCAATAAATCATTTCGAGTATAACAATGCATGAGCTTTCCATTCAGCGCCTGCAACACAATGCACACAGGCTTCAATTGAAAATAAAATGGTCAATATATTCCATGGCAGAAGAGTCCTTGAACAATGTTAATAAAACAAAAAAAAAAAAAAAAAACAAACAGAAACGCATAAAACCAAAAACAATAAAGTGAAGGGCACTAGGGAAATATTTTGGTTTTTATTTTTTTTGCTGAACTAAAAAGTAAATTGTACTTCCGCTCGAGCGTTACTTTCCAGTGCAGTACAGGAGGATCCCAGTGGCGGCAGTGGATTCGCTTTATCTCAGAAACGATTAATTTATATTGTGTAATAATCCGTTTTGTGCTTCATCAACCAATATTGGTGCTCCATTGTTTCCGCGTTAATTGTATGGCTTTTGACCAATTTCAGGATTTTTTATTTATTTTTTTTTTTTTTCGATTTGAGAGGCGCATCCTTTTTTCCTGCCGAACAATTCATTCAATGGTGCAGTTATTGTTAGGCTCACACAGGAGTTTCGTAGGTGAAATATGGCTTTTATCTCGGACAATTGGTCAATAAAATTATGCAAGGCGAGAGAGAGAGTATCCTGAATATGTGGATGCCTTTACAGATATTTTTCATGATTTATGTTTATTTTTGCTTCATTCCTTCGAATAGTCCAATTATGAAGGTATGATTGTGTGGCAATTGTTGGCCTTTTGATGTGCCTTGTCTGTGAGGAGGAATTTGGTTTTATGCCTGATATTAGTTAGAACATTAACAGGATCTCTGTCTTAAAATATATGACCAAAGAGCACAAAATCCTCTGCCTGAGACATTGCAGTTTTGCATTTTTTTCACTGTGATCTCTGACATGTTGCTTCATGGGTTTGTGTTTGAAGCAGAGGTTCATTGTTTCTCGTCGTTTCGAACCTAGCTGATGCACTACTTTCCATTTGCTTAATATGTCAGAGCCACTATAGTCCAGTTATGTTGGCTTTTATCATTTAATCTTAACCATTGTATCTTTTTATCGCCCTTCTTGTCCATAGAACCAAAAATCCTTGGATCATCGACTCTCACTATTGACAAGGTTGTTCGGTGATCAGCCAAGGATAAATGGGTTTGTAAATTTTATCATCTGATTTATTGGGTGTTGTTGAGAAGACTTACGATACAACGATCCTGAGGTGACATAAAGAGTCACGTTACAGGTTAAGGTTTTGCGGATTTCGAAGTACATACTGTTTTCTCTGTTCTATGCCCACGGATACTTCAATATAATATTTTAAGCGGGCAGATTCCACGCCCCTTAAATGGACAATTTTTAATTTTTGATTATTCTCCTTTCGTACAATGCAGGTCCTATCGCTTTACCAAATTTCAACATTCTACGGCAATGGGAAGTGGCCCATTTTCAAAAGTGGCAAGTGGCCCAAATAAATAATAACCAATTTCCGAATGTGGGAGTATACCACGCCCCCTGAATGGAAAATCTCAAGTTTTGAACTTTTCCCAGTGTATCCACCACAGGCCGGAAGTGCTTTATAATTTTGATGATCATCATCTAAGTGAGTGAGTGAGTCAGTCGGTCAGTTACAGTGATTTTTAAAGTCCTGGTGTTGAGAACCACTGTAGAGATGAAATTTGGTGAGGTGCACCTTTTTAATGAGCTTGGTAAATATTTCAGGTTTGAAGTTTTTAGCTTAATTGGTTCCGAAGTCAGAGGGGGGGGGGGGGCGGGGGGAAGTGTCGAAAACAGCCGGAGTTTGTTCCTGTAAAAAGGGTAAGTGTCTTTACTAGAGAACTTGGCTGGGGCACTACCGTGCCCTTTGATTTTCTAGATTCTAAAATCTAAACCCATTTTGTGTATAATGCGTCTTTTTGTAGGTATGTCTTTAATCTTTACCTATTGGCTTCAAAAATGTACGTCGAGACTTTAGCAGCTCATTTCAAAATTCTGTTGAGCCCTATATCGTGTCATCCAGTTCAATGTGCTTAACCATACGTTTCGATTATTCAGCTTCGATTACCATGTCTGAGCTACAATATGAAGAATAATAAACCGCACGGAAGATGGATTTGAATTTTAGAAAAAGTCCACTCCCATTTTTTTAACTTCTTACCAAAATTATTTTTAAAGCCACTAATTTTTCCAATATTTAAGAAAGACGGCAAGAGTCGATCCGAGTATTTTTAGGATTCATCTCATGATTATTGGAAAACTTTCTATACTAATCTTTTATCCAGGCAGATTTGTTAAAATTTGATCTCTTTGAGTGGTATTCGACTTCAGTTCCAATGGTGTTTGGTGACAATTTCATTTACTGCGACCTCTACCATTCACATATCACATGTCAAAGAAATTGCGAAGCATTGTTATGTGTACGCCCTGGACACGTCGTCTTTCATGCATCGTCACTTTGTAGTAGATACACATACAGTGCCCTTTGAAAAATAAATATTTTAAGGACTAGCAAAACGTCTTACGATAGACATGTCAAAGAAAAATGCCCCTGTATATTTTCGAATTAATTTTGAATGTCAACAGTGCCATAGAAAATAATGGGTAGGTACTTATCACTTAAAGCAACTTGACTACTGCACTATTCAACTAAACTTACACAAAATTAGATTCTAATAGGAAGTGCCTGTACTTTGATTACTGGCCATAGAAGTTTGTTTAAATTTGAATTGTTGGTTGAGTTGCTTCCTACTTCCAACGGCAGAAGTTCCATGTAAATGTTGTTAGGTTTCTTTGATTAAAATTGCCCGAGTAATTTTCTAAAATAAAATTCATTCAGATAAAGGAAAATTATGAGGTCTATCCCGATAGATTTTCTTTACATATGTTTTATCCCAGGTTCGATCCCCGGAAAAACACAAATTACATCATAATGTTTTTTCTACTGCGCCACCTCTCGCTAACGTCTGACAAACATTCGAGAGTATGACTGTCCTTCAGAATTCAGCCGTTCGGATTCGGAATAAAATTGTAGGTCCCTTCCATTCGTCCCAAAAATAAAAACTCACACAAATGAATGGTTTCGAGAAGCTTAGGCTTTAGGGTGTCACCCGCCTATTTATTATTTTGTATGTTTTTATTTTCAAAAATGTTTGTTTGTTCTGGATTAAGTACCGAATCCGAATCCTACCGAAAAAAAATAATCGAATTGATTCTCTTTTAATATTGCTGAAAAAATCCGTGGCGATGTTATAACAAAAGTTGAGAAGATGGAAATACATACTATTCTTAAGCTATCTAGATTAGGGTACCGCCGCGCCGGCCGTGTCGGTATTCCAAGTTATGGAGGTAGGCTTATTTTCTGTGGGGTTTTCTTAAGTCGCAGCTCACAGGTCTATGCCAATAAGCCGCCAACGGCCGGTACCCTCAAAGTCAATATATCCCGTGTGCAATCGCTCAAATTTAGCCTGATCTATGCGAAAGAGTGGTCGAAAATTATACCTCTTGTATGATTACAGTACACAACCATTGTAATTCCCTAATTATTTAGACTTATAGAGCCTTGAGAATTTTTGGGCAGATTTCATTTAGATTTATCAACTTCTAGCGATAGTGGGTTTCTCTACCGTGCGATTATTTCCCTCCCCGCTCACAGCGCCAGTGCCATCCTCCGTGCCCTTTTCCGGATTTAACAGAAAAATACTCGCTCATCTACATTTAAGATGCATGTATCTTATCACAAAAAGGTGATAAGATATTCCATATTTCGGTCCTGGTACCAGAGCAAGTTCGTGCAATTGGGTGATCACGGTCAAACTCCTTCCAAAATAATTTGTTGTCGTGTTTAATAGCAATTTTTCAAGGTTTTTCCGCGTTTTCAATAAGCAGAGTCCTTAAAGTGAATCCACATCTTAAATAATTTACTAGATCACCCTGTGCGAACTTCGTACCACCTAAAATTGATTTGTTAATGTTATTGTAACACTAACTTCAACCTCCCAAACAACCCTCCAACTCCAGTTAATTGAGATCGACAATATTGAAACACCGGAACGATACGTTTGACCGTAAAGCCTTAGCTCGTATTCACAGAAGCCCGTAAATGCTAACACAGCATTTCGAACCCGGGAAACTGAAGGGGAAGGATCAATAAAAATTTTAATTTTGTTCAATTACAGTTTTTTGTTTTAGGGACATTTTTTGCGGGCACTTGAATTACGGGCACTTTGTAATACTTTTTTTTGTATGGGAGGTGCCACACCCCTTTGTCTAATTTTGATTAAACTTCACAGCACAAAGACATTCTCCAAATTTTAGCTTAATCGGTGGAGTATATTTCTATACAATACCTATGCAAATTTCTAATTTTTCAATATGCCGGTTATTCTTTTTTGGTTTTCCGAATATTATTTTTCGCTTAACCAAACCACCCCTGATTCTTGACGAACGAAACAAAACATTAATCATTCAAATTAGTCCAGCCGTTTTCGAATTTTTGCGGGACTAACGCACACCAATTGATTTTTATATTATAGATGGATATTTTAAATCCGGGCATCCTCCTTATGCATACACCTACACTAGTTATACAGTTTAGCTTCCAAATAAAATAAAAAAGTATTGTACACTGTCCCAGTTGTGCCAACAATACTAAAGCAAGATTTTGATTCTAGTACAAAGCTCCAATGAAATCCCTACACTCAGCGTCATCCATTTATCTTTGTAGTTTTGAAATTTTGTTGTTATTTGTTTATAGTTATTAAATGTTACAAATTTTTTAGTTTTTTAGACCTGTTTGTTTTTGAACCGTAATGAAAATTTAACAGAGAATTTGTGTTCCCTCACTTTTCGCGCTCACTGTATCTGCATTGCTTTACATTCGAATTTTCACATCTCAAACAACGTCAGTGATGCATAAATATCGTTTCATTTCTATCTATACAATAACAAAAATACATTTCAGGACCTTCCATCGTCATTTGGTACCATTCGCTTCAATCATCCTCAATTGGCAATCAAAGTACAAAGTAATTTGATTGATGCCTACACCTCAAGGCATGTGCAACGTTGCAACCTGCATCGACGACCTGTGTGTAGAGATGCCGATTTTGAACGTTATTATTTTGCAATGACAAAGGGATACGTTGGTTAAATCGAATTACTTTGTAATTTGGCCATAAGTTCCGATTTTCCGACTGCGGTTAGTTGCATAACTCAAAGCATTTAAAACCGAAAATTCGCTTCAATTGAATGAAAAGCTTTGTATCGAATTTTAAATGGGATACGAAGTATCTAAATGAATTAATTGAGACAATCCTTAGCCTGTCATTAATGCAGAGTAGGTATAGGAGTCACCAAATAAATGACTGATAGGGACTTACGTGCTCATACATATTGTCAGTGAAAAACTACTTTTCTCCCTCACAATAAACAGGACCTCTATATAAATTCTAATAGAAGCCGACTAATATAGGTGTAGGTGCTCTAACAGTCCTGATATGACTCATTAACGAATTAACAATAAGTATACCGGCATTAACCATTACTCTGATCAAAACCTCATTAATGTCAATAAAACTCTCCTAAGTATGCCGAATTGGACGAAATTTCTGGTAATAAGTTCCATTAGGGTACACATTTGAATGAGAGGACATAAATGACACTTTTATAGGTATTTTTAGTACTACTTGCCAAGAATAATCAATTATAGTCGATTACTGAAGAAAAAATGTTAGCAATAAACTTGAGATTAACGGTAATGAACGGTATAAAATCCGGTATTCATTAAATTAAGGAATTTACGGCAACTAGAAGTCCATAAATGTTACGGTGCAGATGTAGCTGATGAAAAATAGACACGTTTACTTGATTAGGAAGATGAAAATTATTTTGCTAACACACCACACATACATACATCCATTTTCATATTCACATCACATTTACACGTGACACAATACCACCTCTCATCCCAGTAGTCAATATACCACAAGTCCGCACTACTCTCACACCCCCAAGCAATAGACCTAAGGTAAACTAGTGTCAATGCATATTTTCTGCTTCGTTTGCCAAAATGCCCTCCACCCACAAGAAGGTCTGTAAACTTCACAAAGGACGACAGCAGATGGCTACGACTCTTAAATTATTGCCATTTGGTCTTTCTCGACTACGGGTCGTGATGGCGGCGGGGGTACCTACCCCATCTGCTTGTCCGACAGATTTAATTTATGAACGGTTCAATGCTGTGATGTCTAAGTGTGCAGTACTAAAATATAAAATACGGTAACTTCTCCTTCGTCCAATTGAATGGTATAAGGTAGAAACTATACGAAAGGTAACCTTTTGTGTGTGAAGTCATTCATGGTTGAAATAGATAAAAACATGGTCAGCAGTATTTTGCTTCCATTCATGTTGAACGATGAATTCTCAAACTTACCTTATTCGGAAGGGTTGTAAATGGATGATTTAAGGTGACAGGAAAATTCTTAAAAAAAGAGAAAGATTTTGAAGGGACAGATTTTTAAAGAACTTTTATGCAATTGGGTTTGATGAAAAGGACCATTTTTTTATAACAAAAGACCGAAAGTTGGAAATGCAAAAGTAATGTTGAAAATGGACAGAAGTGTGGTATTACAAATTTTTTAAGGTAGCTTTATTATTATTTATAGCTTTAAGGGTGTCAAACCTATTTGAATTATTGAAGACATGATTCGTTATTATTGGGACAGTTTGAAGATAAGGTTAGTTGTATTGTTGGATATTTTATGGAAGCTAAACTACCTATCCTATGAGCGCAGTAGCGCACAAATTAACATCTTAAGGTTTTTTCTACTGCGCCACCTCTCGCGAACGTCTGACAAACATCCGAGAGTATGACTGTCCTGAAAAAGCTTCTCAATTCAGCCGTTCGGACTCGGCATAGAGAAACTCACACAAAACGAATGGTTGCGAGAAGTCAGGCCTTGGGTGTCTACCGCCTGTTGCGCCGCCTACTTAAACTACCTATCCTTTACCACTTGTTAAAACGTCTTATTATTGTTTTTATACCCTCCACAGGAAGGTATATTCACTTTGCCATTACATTTCTAACGCCATGAAGGAGTCACCAGAGACCCCATAAAGTATTATATTCTGAATCAGGATCACATTCTAAATCGATTTAGCCATGTCCGTCTGTCTGTCTGTCTGTCCGTCTGTCTGTTGAAAACACGATAGCGTCCAAACGAATCGATCTAGGCGAATGTAATTTTGTGACTTATTTTTATCGTCGTCAGGTTGATATTGAAAATGGGATTATGTCGGTCAAGTAGTTCTGGTACTTCCCATACAAAACCAATATGGCATGGCAAAAATTTTGCATGACTTTTATGCAGTGGAGGTTATCAAAACACACTTTTACTTGATTTTTTTTAAATACTTCTCCCGGTAAAGGCGAACCTATAACGCTTCAACAGCGCCCCGAGATGCTTGCAGATGAATGTTAATTCTACACGTAAATTGCTGCAAATTGTAGTCTTCTGGAAATATATCCCCAGGAAGCGAGTTCCAAAGCTGGCTTGTCCTGTAACAGAAGGAGTTGATATCTAGGTAGGCCCTCAATGAAGTCGAGGTATATCGTTTCATCAAATTGACAGAATAATGTGAGAGCCCGATGTATATGAGAGGATTGGCCGTAGGTTATTGTAACATTGGTCCAGAAAATACCGCCCACCTTGTTGCCAATGCTAATAATCATTTTTAGTGTCGAGGCTAACTTTTACGAAGTCACAAAAATGGCGAAAATTTCCATATAAAATTATCTGTTGTGACCGTCAAAATTATTTAAGGTGAATGTTAAAAATGATTATTGGTAAGGTCCAATCTCTACAACCTCTAGCTAACTATCGGCCATAATTCATCCCCACTTCTACCAGTGTTCTGCTTTATTTAGAATTGAATGGATCAAGACCACCAATGTTTTGTCTACTCCATAATTTTCTAGCTAAATTAAAGATTATACCAAATGTTCTTTCGATCATGATGATCATCAAGTTAATTTCAATATCCCTCCAGTGTTGAAGAATTCTTAAGTAGAATCTCCACAACTCATCATGTGCCTACCTTGAGGACGACTGCCTAATTTCATTAATTCCACAGCAAGGTAACTTGTCCAATCCACCGCAGAATGGATGGTTCTCTTCAGAGAAAGAAATCAGAATAGCTACACTTTGAATGCGTTCCTAAATGTTAAGGAAACGTTTAACAACATTGAAACTAACTCAATTGTAAGAACCTTGCAATGAGTTCAGTACCAGCGTTGTGCTGAAGTACCCAATTGGGTAATTTGGCTCAAGTATTTCAACTTTGGCTCAATGCTCCGAGCCAAAGAGAAATGGCTCACATTTTTCTTAAAACTTAAGCTTCGTTCTTAAAAAAAAAAAAAAAAAAACGAATGTTTAAAAAAATTTAATTTACTCAACTGAACCCCGTCACAAAACAATCGCTGCTCATTCAGCATTTCATATTCCTATCGGGAATAATGTATGGAAATGTTTCCCATTAGAGCGAATTATACAGAGTCATGTCGCTGACCCGAAGAGTCTTTGATTCCAACTCGGAGGGACAGTTGCACCCCGGACTGTAGCTCCATCTAAGTATAAGTAACAAAAAGATCTCGGACAGACATCAGGCATATTTTGTTTCGTTTGTCTATATCCTTCAGAGTGGTGTCATGGATTATGGCTGTACCTCCCCGTATTAGAGCCAGCATCTGTTTGAGGGTTGATTCTCTGGTAGACTAACCATTTTGAGCCCAATAGTTTTACTCTTGTTGCGAAATATATGAAGCGACTTCCACGTCTTCAAGGTATGGCCTGCAAGCTTCCTAGATATTAGTCGAACGACTTCTGGAGTTTTTTTTAGATCGGTTTAAGGTCCCTCACTCTTCCAGAAGCATCCTGTAATCGCGTAATAGTTCTGCAATGTCTTTCGATGATTTTGCCTTTCTCTTAAATAAAGTAGCTCAAACTTATGTGAAATGGCTCGGAGAATGGCTCAACTCCAAAATTTCTGTGGAACAACGCTGTTCAGTACCTACTTGTAACTGGATTGGACTTATGCTAAGGTGCAATCAGCGAACAATCATAAAACATACTCGAATTTATTGATTCTATAAATTTGAAAAATTTGGTCACTAAACCCACTGCAGTAGGTTATTAAGGTACTTACCCCTCAATATAATACTGCAGCAGCAAGCCGGCTACCAAGCTATAGACTAGGGGCTATGGTTACCTAAGGTCTAGTAAAAAGAGATAACACTTTGTAGACTACCTTAGCCTCAGCTTTAAAAGTGTATTCATTAGAAGAATTTTGGTCAGATGTGCGAGTGGTTCGATTACCCCTCACATGGACAGTATCTACCCGGGTAGATATTTGAATTATCATCTCTAAATCAGCTCTATCACAGAATCCATTCGTAAGAAATCCCCGAATGAAAGCTACGATACGAACTACGAAAAATTGACTTCACAAAATCCGAATGGAATCCACAGAAGCATTGCCTCATTCACCGCTCTCATTCTCATTTTCGAAATCAGCTGTTTTGTGTCGAACATCGGTCATGTGTGAAATTTTTTATTGAAATGAATTGTGAGTAAACTTTCAAATAATTAAATAATTCTTCTTTTTTAACAACAAATTAAATATATAAATTGTTTAAAAAGGGATTCAATTGCCTTTTCAATAATTGCTGGTCGAACAGAGACCTCCAGGCGAAATCTGAAAATTCAGAGAAAAATACTTCGCGACTCTTGTCTTTTGTGATCCCTTTGACTTCGATGAGTCAACGTAGGTACTAGTATAGGGAATTCAATTAATTTTATGTTTTAAAAAGAATAATAAGCTTAGAGATTTCAAAGATAATTTCGACTCAATAAATCGGCATTTAAATGTATATTACAAGAGTTGGAACATAAGTTTGACCCGGGTGTGCTTTCGTGTTCAATAACTTCGATATGTGCCTTATTAGTTGTGTTTCCCCTATTAAAGTAACAAATAAAATTAAGAACAAAAAAAAAAGGTAAATACTTCGTTTTTTGTACAAAACACAACCTATTGCTGCGCAAACATCGTTTTTCCCAACGTCTCCGACACAAATTACTTGTCGTAGAAAAAGAGGTCAATTTTCCGTTTCATTCGGATTCAGAGATACCTAATTTTACGAATTCCGAAATTCGTAGCAGATTTTCCACTACGAATGGATTCCATGATGTATTTTTCGGGATTCGTAGAGTATTTTCGATTACGACGGAATTCATGATAGGGTTGAATATCTCTTCGGTTTCTTATTAGATTTTAAATCAGTTTCGAATCAGTGACTAAATTATTGTTTTATTGAAGATAATTATGAAAGAAGTGCTGTTAGAATATCCTTTCTTATTATTTTTTAACGTTTGTCTTTTTTTGTCTTACATTGACAGTATCTACCCAGGTAGATATTCGTTGAATTTGCATGCAAAATGTCGATAAAAAAATATATGTTTGCACCAAGTAATCAAAAAAATAATAAAATACGATTTATTGCGAAATTGCTTTGAAGCGCCTCACCGATATCGTTGCTCGATAAAAGGGAACGCTCTCATTGAAAGAAAAGCTTTTATCAAACGTAAAAAAGTAAAGAGAATTAATGCAAAAGGCTAATATTGAAAGAAAAACTATAACCCAATGGAAAAAAACTCATACAGAATGACTGAGATTTTGTTTATCTACCCCGGTACGGTACTGTGCATGTAAGTACATTTAAATTTCGGTCCATGTGAAGTTTAAGCAGTATAAACAGTCACAGAAAAGGAAGAGATAACTGACTAAGTATGCTAACGCACGGCTCGATATTGGATAGCTGTACACATACAGTCGAGGCCTGTGAAACTCTTGGTCCAAGTAAAACAGAATCAGAGATGATCGAATCTTTTTTTCGAGGAGAGGATTGATAATCAGGCCATACATAAAACAATCTTTAAACTTGTAGGCATACGAGAAAACTCTGACCAAGAGTGATAGGTTTACATCAACTACGCACCGACTAGAAGAGAAGCTAAAATTACATTGAAGAGATAAAGGCATTTGGACGACGACGGAACCCCAATCCGCTCATACAGTTGGCGCCAGGGTGAATTTTGGTTACAGGCAGAGAAAGTAATCTTGGTATGAAGGCCCTGCTTAGATAGATAATTTGGTCTGAGAATGCTTGTTGCTATTCTGAATGACGTTAGCTACTTAATGCCGGAGAGCACTATGGACCAATGTATATATTTGTCAATAGGTTCACTGACTACTCGAATCATTATGTCATCAATGTCGGACCCATGAAAAGTCTCAAGACACCGTCTAGCAAAGCGGCGGCAATGATATAGAAGCTTGGTGAACTTCGCAACTATGATAAAAAATCTCCTCTTGGTTAGTTGGTCATTTTTTGAAACGCACACAAGTACCGAAACAGTGTTTTAGTACATGATGCCTAGAATTCCCAGGTGCAGGGAAATAAGTACCCGGGAACTAAGTCCACTGAGGGAATTAGTTCCCACCTAGTGGGAAATAAAACTACTTTCGTGAAGTGGACTTAGTTCCCATGTTAGGTGGGAACTAAGTCCACTTTCTTATGGGAACTTAGTACACATTCAACAGTTTAATACGTATACGTAAAACCCCCCTGCTTGGGTTTACTGTCAGATTTCCAGTATATGCGATATTTTGTGTATTGAAAGGGAAATAAAACCACTCAGAGTTTTCGGAATTTATTTCCCACCTTACATGGCAACTAAGTCCACTTTACGAAAGTGGGGACTTATTTCCCTGCACCGAATTCCCACAAGAGCGTCTTCGATCATTTAGAATAGTTTTGCAAGGGCAAAGTAAAGTTGAAGTTCAAGTCTTCCCCTAGTACGTCACCGATGTTGCAACAAAGCATCAACATCTTATACCTTAATCCACATAAAGCTATAAAGTAAATCCTTCTCAACAGATATTATTTTGACGACCAAATAAATATATCATCATCTATATTAGGTAGTGACACCACAAAGTGGATTTGCTTCACGATGCACCTTATGCATCGGTGACACTTCACTCTGCTTGCCTTGCCACATGCGATATGAACTGACACAACGCAAGAACGCCATTAGGATTATATTTCATTGGGTGGTAAAAGTCAACTTTCTCCCAGGATATTTTGCACTTCGTTGCCAGCAGATTTATGCTCTTCCATTATGTGCATTGAGGTGTCGCTGCGGCGAATTTTACACTACATTAAAAAATTCTAAGTCCTCGCTCTGCTTCATGGACGGTGTGGGTGGCACTTAGTATTCCTGGCAACGGATGTCGCATAACGTTCTAAATAAATTTCGCCGACACCTGTTTTTATGGTTCTGTTAGACGCGAATCCTGACTTTGTGCCGCTTGCCCGATTGCTACGTGATCGTAGTGTACTTCACCATACCGTCTGGTGGCATGCAAAATACTTTGGCTGTATATTTATGGGTCTATGCGCCGGTTTACTATTCTAGTCATACAGTGGTCATAAAATAGAATTATGGTCTTGTATACCTTTTGATGGTGGTATAGACCTTCCTGGCGGCAGCTCGGAACTTTGGTCTACTATGAATAGGTAGAGAGATGACCAAGTTATATTATTGGAATAAACCGCGAATGCTAATTACCGCGAAAGTAAACAAGGGACGATAATAAATATTTTGCTGTACTTTGTGTAAGTACGACATTCTGGGAGGGGTTTTGTACTACGGATACGTGCATCTGATGGGGCTGTTGTGTCGCTGTTTCCAACCACTGGACAGATTGTTCAGTTAAAAATAAGGCAAATGGTATAGTTGAAATGTGGTGTGGATGTCCTTTATTTGAAATGCGAATTATTTATACAGGTGCACAGAATATAATCTGACCTGCAATTTATTTTAAAGCAAGCTGTAAGTGCGATGTGTCTTTGTCCCATCGAGAACTATATGCTATGATTGTCATTCTATTCCCTTAAATGTGTGCAACATTCTTTAAGAAATTTGCCCAATCTCCCTCATTGAATTGGTATAAGTATAAGCTTCCTCTGAATCTTCGCATTTAATACTTTCGCGTTTGTTTTGGCGAATGTATCCACTGAGATTCGAATTCACCAGAGAACAAAACTTTTTTATAGGAAACTTCAAGAAAATGAAATTCAACTCATATGAAAGCGATGGAATGCCCTTCAAGACAAATCAATATAAATTTTCACAGGCTTATCGAAAACCCTTGAAGGAGCCATTGGTGGAATTTTGCTGTGGATAAAATTACTTGCATTCATACGTTATTTAGTTATATACATATAGCATGTATACAAAACACTGTGGCACATTTACAACTGTCACAAACCATATAAATTGAAACACATGGTTTTTGGTTACCAAGATTGTCAGTATTATTACTAGGATCTGCGTTTTATTCGCATTGCAAATGCCTTGCAACGGCAGATGCTGCAGAGTCGAGCTTAGGTTAGGGGGGCAGTTTGCAATATGTGCAATTTTCACCCGGAAGCCATTGAGGCTCATTGCGATTACCCTTTTGTAGTACATGTTAGGACATGCATCTAACAAAACCATTCGGATATGTTGATGAATCTTCTCAAATCTGATAGAAGTTGCTAGATCTTTCAAGCTGTCGAAGAACCGTGCTCCCATACAAGAGTACATAGCGGCTTTCTTGGAGGGCTGAGCAGAGTGGCTCTGTATATGTTCCATAGATTCTACTTCCTCTTTATCTTCTGCAGAAGTCATTTGTAAATATACCTAGTCTTTTTGCCATATGTATTTCCAATGATGCAGTGTCCGGTTATTACCCCGACGAGAACTCGGATTTGGTTTCTATCAAAATATGTTATGATCTTTGGCCTTTTAGTATCAATTGCGGGCAACAAGCTATGAGTTATAATACAACCGGAAGTGTTGTTCCATCTTTATTTAGCCAAGTTTAATGTGACATTTTCAATGACGCCCCTAGCTGCGTTGAAAGCTACGTCCATTTCAGAGCTACATCTGACTAGTTTATGTGCAGCCTCGTTCCCTTCTACAGCAACATGTCCACGTCCAGGAACTCAGCAAAGCATTACTGTGTGATGGCCTAATGCAGAGTCGAAGTAAAAGAGAAAGCCACAGTCCACATTTTTAAAACCAATTCTTTCCTCGTCAATCTCAAAAAGGTTTATCTGTTGGACTAAAGGTGCTGTCATTGAAGTAATTCGATATAATTGGAAGAATTGCAATGTCATCCGTCTGATATTTTCGTTTTTTCTATGGAAAATCCATTCGTATCGAAAGGGTCATTCAGTATATGTCTACAATAGATATTTGACAACCGACTGCGGCCATATTCTCATTCTGCTATAATTGTCTTCTATCATAGCCACCATTTTACATGGTTAACAACAATGCACCGAAGTGGGTACCTATAATGTATTTTCAAAATTCGAAAATAGCTAATTTGAAATAAAAAGATACACTTTATAAAACTCATAAGCAAGATATTTTTTCGTGAACGATGCTTTACAAAAGTTGGGGCGCGCCAGCCAGCACGATCTTTGGCCAGCCGCCTCTTGTTTCGCACGCTAAGTTGGTTAAGGTCCCCTTCCGAACCTCCGGTGTGGATTCAAAGATCTTTCCTGCCGCAGCATTTGAATCTATTCGCTCTACATGACCCAATCACCGCAGTCGTTGGACCTTCACTCTTCTGGCATGGTCGATGTCGCTATACAGCCCGCACAGTTCGTCATTGTATCTCCTCCTCCATTCACCATCTATGCAGACGGGACCGAAAATGACTCGAAGAATTTTCCTCTCAAAGCAACCAAGAGTAACTTCATCTACTTTTGATAGAGTCCACATGCCTCTGCACTATAAAGAAGGACTGGGATGATTAAGGTCTTATAAATGGTCACTTTGAGTTGACGACACTACGTGTAAATGGATAAAATGCATGCTAGAGGACAAAACAATAAAAACCTCATTAGGCAGCACAAAACTCAGTATGATAGCTACGAAAGGATGCCCCCAGGGAGGAGTACTCTCACCCCTTCTATGGTCCATCGTAGTAAATGAACTACTGACGATTCTCAGTAATGACGGTTTCTATGTCCAAGGATACGCAGACGACATAGCTATCCTAATCAGAGGCAAATTCGAAGACACAATCTCGAATCGTCTCCAGAGGGCTCTAAACCTAGTTGCTGAATGGTGTACAAAAGTTGGTCTCAAAGTCAATCCCAAAAAAAGCACCATAGTCGCATTCACCAAGAGAAGAAAGCGAGAAATGCTACACTCTTCGGCGAAATAATAGAGTTCTCAACTGAAGTCAAATATCTAGGAATTACACTAGATGAAAAACTCACATGGAACTCTCACCTTACCAAAACTATTGACAAAGCCAGGTTATCCTTATGGACCAGCAAAAGTCTACTCGGTAAAAACTGGGGACTTAACCCCAAAATGACACTGTGGATGTATACGGCAATAACAAGACCTATCATCACGTATGCAGCCGCCGTTTGGTGGTATAAAGCAACGCAGAGGTCAGCACAGGCTAAACTCAACAAAATACAGAGACTAGCATGTGTCTGTGCAACTGGAGCAATGAAAACTGCACCAACAGCTGCACTCGAGGTTATCCTAAACATCCCACCACTTCATCTAGAACTCATGAAAGAAGCAATGGTCAACGCCTATACGCTCATCACAGAAGATGAATCGAATTCCAACATAGTCCACACTGATATCCTACAAGAATTCAGACAAAATGAACTACTTGGAATACATTTGACAGACAAATGTCTACCACGCTTTAACTTCCGACACAACTTTAAGGTTACATTCCCAGACCGTCTAAACTGGGAACAGAACAGACCAACATTTGCCAACGGTTCAACTGTATGGTATACAGATGGATCCAAAACAGATGAAGGAGTTGGAGCCGGAGTATACGGTCCGTGCACTAAAACGGCCCTATTCGCTAGTATGGACATAAGCAGTTCCGTATTTCAGGCCGAAATACATGCAATAGAACTCTGCATTCGAGAGAGTCTAAACAGGGCTATAACAAATAAGCACATTTACATTCTCTCTGATAGCAAGGCAGCTCTACTTGCAATTAACGCCTTTGAAATAACTTCAAAAATGCAAATCCTGCAAATACTGGCCACCACAAACAAGGTTCACCTGATTTGGGTGCCGGGACACAGTGGATATGAAGGCAATGAAAAAGCAGACGAATTAGCCAGAAAAGGATCCGCATCCCAATTTATGATGCCAAGACCATTCTGCGGGCTACCAATCAACACTATAAAAAGTAGTGTGAAAACCTGGCTGAACGAAAAGAAGCTGCATTTCTGGAGGACCACCGAAGGAAACAGGCAAGCCAAAAACTTCATGCCAAACAGTTCCCACAAAAAAACGAAACAACTACTACAATTAAGTAGAAGTCAGATTCGATTGGTCACAGGCTTTCTCACAGGACACTGTCGAGTCAAAAAACACCTGATGACAATGGGTATAGCACAAGACGACACTTGCAGAATGTGCAACGAGGACGCAGAAACAGCAGAACACATACTATGTGACTGCAACTGTTTAACCAAAACACGTCAACGTTATCTAGGTAAATTCTACCTCGAAGCAGCGGATATAGCTGCCAGCACACCCAAAGAGCTAGCCGCCTTTATAGCAAACTGCGGCATCATGGATGAGCTATAAATGGAGGATATGACAATAGGCCCACTTGTGGCCGCAGTGATTTGGGACTTAATATACCACCTCCCCCCCACAATCTACAATCTACAAGGGTCACTTTAGTTGTTCGAGAGAGGGCTTTGTTACTCAATTGCTTTCTTAGCCCAAAAAAACAGCGATTGGCAAGAGTTATTCTTCGTTTATCTCAGCGCTGGTGTCAGTGTGTGAGTTCATAGCGGAGCCTAGTTAGACAAAGTCCTTAACTACTTCAAAGTTATATCTGTCTATAGTGACATTCTGTCCGAGACGTCGATGTTGGGTGTCCTTTCTTGATGACAGCATATACTTTGTCTTGCCCTCATTGACCGCCAAACACATCTTCGCCGCCTCCGTCTCAATGGTCACAAACGCGCCAGTGACATCACGCTGCGTTCTGCCGATTATGTTGATGTCGTCGGCGTAGGACGGCCTTTGAAAGACAGTACCTCTGGTGTTAGCGTTTGAGTTTTGCACTATTCTTTCAAGAACGATGTTAAAGAAGTCACATGACAGCGCATCGCATTGTCTTAATCCTTTTTTGACATCGAAGGTCTCGGTGAGTTCTTTACCGGCCTTGATGGAGCAGGCCTTATTCCGTATTATTATCATGTATAAGTATACAGTAATAGGACACAGACACGTCGCTGCAGACCAATATATTTTGTTGTTGTGCAAATGTTTGCGCAGATCGTCTGTGTCGTGTGTATCCATGTCGACTGTTTGCAACGACCGTCTGCGTGAATTCCAAATTTTTTGAATTTTTCTTGGTCTGCAACGACATGTCTGTGTCGTGTATGGTGAATATTGCACAGACGAGCGAGAAAATTCACGGCGTAAACATAATTGAAAGCCTCTCGCTTGAAGAAATCTGTTCCCTCGTTAAAGTTTTTTGTTTATTTATGAATGGACATATTTTTTGTACCAGCTTCATTAAATTTCATTCATCCATTCGGCAAAATTTGAGGAAGTCGGCAGGCAGTATTCGCCATTTTTCCGACCCGACGACCACGACGAAACGATACAAACTAATGTCTGTGCAGATTGTCTGCACCGTGTGTGGCGAAGGCATGTTTGCACAGACTTAAGGTCTGCAGCGACGAGTCTGTGTCGTGTATGGGCCCTATAACTCATACCATGAACATCAACAGTGATCGCTGTAGCTCCTTATTTATGTCGCCTGTTAGATGCAGTTAATTTGATACTCTTTAAAACGAAGGGGTTATTTTAGATCCCACTTTAAAGTTCTCCCTGTATCTATATGGTATATTTTTGGTGTACGAATACCATAAGATTTCCAATCAGAAATACCAACATGTATAGCACTTTGGAATCATTTAACATCACCTACTTATTTTCGAGCAATAATTCAAATACCGCTCCAAGCTTCACCAAGAACAAAATAAATCCGCACACAAAATTGTGTTTTCACCGTTCCTTTGTTTCCGAATATTTTAATATCCATAACTTTATTCTGTACGCGTTTTTATCTGCAAAAGATGAAGCATCATTATCATCGTCGCCATCTCTCCTTTCTTACCTATAACACGTTTCACATTGGAGAGCGAGTCCGACTGTCTGGCGCCGCCAATGTTCATTTCCATTTCCAGTGTTTCGTTCTAATATGCTGCAGTGTATAGTTTTTGATGTTGTAAAAGGAAGAGCTACACAAAACACAAAGCCAACGAAATATGTATCTGAAACTGAACCCAATGGGGCGTGGGGGGAGAGAAAAATCGAGTCGATAAGAAAACGAAGTCAGTGACTCTCACTATCGTTTGGTCACAGGTTGGAGAGCGTTTGTTGAGCAAAAATTGAGTTATGGCATGATACGAGGACGAGCATTGATGTGGAAATAGTTGGAAAATTCGTTATGGCGGCCGGCGAGACGGTCAGATTTGAAATTCAAATTCCATTTCGGCTTGACCGTAATGATATCGGTCATCGAATGAATGACAGGTTTGCAAGAAAGATTTGAAGATTTATCCGCAAGGTCTTTAAATACATTGTCCAATGGAAAGGGAGATTCACATGTGAATTTCGCAGACAACACGTTCTTGTCGCGAACCATTTGCGTGTCACAAAGTATCATTTTCATGACTTTTAGATTCTCCCATATCTGTGGATGCTTTTGCTTGTGGTGGGTGATTCCTGTAAGAATTTCATTGATAGAAAACGTGACCTGGAATCTATTTTCTTAGATTACCGGTTGAAGAATGCGAATATACGATTTTTATGTGTTGAAAAGGGACTGCAAACATGTCATAAGACGTCCTTCCCAGTGCGCTGCGTAGGTGTATAGATTTTGCATTTTTATGAATCCCGCTTCTTTATTAGAATTCCGCAAGGTAATATCCATAAACCACAAGAGCTGCGATCATAAAATCGCCTATTGAATGGAAGATATCGATAAATGAAATTTTACGGCATAGTTACGACTTATGGAATAGTAGATATATTGTCAACATATGAACAGAGCATTATTTTTGTCAATTTATTATATTTTTCGTTGAGGGGGATCATAGGTAGATACAAAGAGTAACATGTACCTAGGACCTTTGTAAAGGAATCACATTTTAGTCATGGAATTGCTTCAATTTCGATAGATTACAGTGATGAGTATTTGAATAGCTATATCTAATTCATAGAGGGTTGCAAGGTATATCTGTGGTGTGGAGACCGAACATAACTATTTTTTGGAGTAACACACATTATGTACTTACATTTCCTTGGTGAATATAGCAAATGACAAAAGAAGAGCATTGTTAATATATATATGTATAATATAATATAATGTATAACAGCCTTGCGCGAAATTTTTTTTCCCTACTTGAAAAATACGGCTTACGACGGAGTAGACTCAACGAAAAAAAACGTATTATAAATCTTCTATCTATACATATAATAAAACTGTAGGACTTTTCTTTGTCAGCTAAAAACTCAAAAACTACTGGACAGATTTTGATGAAACTTTTTTTAAATGTTCCTTAAGACTGTAAGACTGCTATAGGCTATGTCGTTTATAGCCACATCCTTAGGTACAGTTTTTAGCGAAAATGTATTTTCTAAAGTGAAAATATATAAATACACATATTCCTTGGTACAAATGGATGTTTATACTTTTGCGATCGTCAAACAAAAACAATACGTATACTACACATTCGAAGAGGGTTGTTTTGTCTTCGCAGTGAGTTCTACTGTCAGTTGTATATGTTATGTAGGTATGTATATCATGATCGTATGTCCGATGCATGCAGGATGTGGATGGGAATATCAGGGCTGACTTTATGCGACTAAAGTTGCATTTTTCCCCTTTTTTTCTTTCTATCCCCAATGAGACAACTTTTCCAAAATTGTCCAGATTTGCCCCTTTTCTGTATTTTGTTTATACTTTTCCCATTTAAAAAAAAAAAAACACGTTTTTGTTGAAACACGAAATATTACCTAATTAATACTTCACGAAACTAGTTCACAATTAATTGGGATCTGAATGCGTCCATTTTCTATCAGCTATTGTCGTATAAGTTTAGCCATTAGCCATTTAGCCATAACGTCCAGTCCATGTTCAATGCAACAATAAGATAGAACGAGATGAAAATATGAGATGCGTAACTTTTAACTTCTTTATGTTCAGTTTTACATCTGTTTGTGATTGTGGTGTGGTGTGGTTGCTGTTGCTGAGTCGTGTTCGTGGAAGTGAAGTGGTGCTTACTATTTTTTTTTGTTGTGGAATTAATATAGATAGGTAAGTGTATAATGTACTTTATGTACGTACAATATTGTATTATGTATTCTATTTATGAAAATGTTTAATGAATTAAATATTTTAGGTTTGTTTTGCATCTTGGCAAACATGTTAATGAACTGCAGACACCCAGTCCAAATGAAAGCCAGGCACACGGCGACGGCAGTGCACATACGGATACGAGTACTATGGAAATAGAAACAGAGTCAACATCTTCAGGGTTGAGCTCAAATGAAGCTGAGTTGAGCACTGGGAATATGCCCTCAACGTCATCAAAAAAAGCATTTCGAAAATATTCGAAAGAGTGGGAGTCCCTTTATCCATGGGTAAGGATAGATGTTGACTCTAAACGTCCGATATGCATTGTCTGCAAACAGTTGCTGATAAACCAAAAAAATCACTTGAAACGGCACGAAACAACAAAAAAACATCAAGACAAATTTAAGAAAGGTAAACAAAATGAAAAAATGCAGCTGTCTACTATTATCATTATCATTATCATTAGTGTAGCCTTAGTAGAGGGTATATCGAAAATAAAAGTCTGGCAGCAAAACGTGGCAGCCGAAGCATGTGACAATAGTAATAATAAGTATAACCACTTGATTATAGCCCTAAGCAACAGAGTAGATTAGCTTAAGCTTAAGCATGAAAATACGAGTCCAAGACGTTTTGCGCGCAGCCAAGTTCTTGCCAGACGTGACCGAAGTAGCGGATTAAACCCATTTTTTAATATTTGTCATAACCGAATGTCATTTTCCATAAACATAGAACATGCCCTGTTGAACATGAAAACATGAGTCCAAGACATTTTACACGCAGCGAAGTCCGTGCCAGACGCGATCATAGATTTAGTCTGATTATTGACGAAACAACTGATATTTCAACAGAAAAATGTCTTATAATTGTTGTAAGACAATTTAATGCAAACATTGGTAAGACAACTGATAACTTTTTTCGATTGTTTCAACCTGAAAACGGACAAGGTGAAACGATCTTCAATTTGCTTATTGCTTCGTTAGAGGAAAACGAAATTCCCTTAGCTAATTTCATAGGTTTCGCCTCTGACAATGCATCTACGATGACAGGAAAGAAAAGTGGCGTACATAGTTTCATTCCTTAAAAAGAAAATCCCAAACATTTTTCATCTTGGGTGCATTTGTCACTCGGTTGATCTAATTAATCATTCGTCGTCGTCCTGCATTCCTAAAGCCGTCGAACAGTTGTGCAGGAATTTGTTCAACTTCTTTAGAAGTGCAAAGAGGCTAAGCGACTTTAAAGATCTACAAGCCATTTTTGATGATATCCCGGAACACAAATTGTTAAGATTAAGTGACACAAGGTGCCTTTCATTTGAAAGTGTAGCAAAAAGAACAGTAGAGCAGTGGCCAGTTTTCCAACACTACTTTGTTAGAGCGAAGTTTGAAGAGAAATCGAAAAAGACATTGCAAAAAATTGATGAAATTATGGAAAATTTATGCACTTTTAATTTGGTTTATCTTAAATTTATTTTTTATATTCTTGAAGTAATGAATAGAATTAACTGAAATTTTCAAAGCGAGTCTTCCCAAATAATTTGTCTTATGTCATCTACTAAAGATGTATTACTGAAGATATTTGGAAATTTCATCCAAAAAGAGTGCTTACAAAATACAGCAATAGAAAACATAGACTACAAAAATGAAGTATTTATAAAAAACACCTGTGATATATACATATTACATGAAGCTGAAACATGTCTAAAGCTAGTATTAGACGATATGTTGAATCATCATACGTATGCTGACTATCATTTGCTAACAATTCTAAACATATATGCATATTTTCGTCTGTCGTATGATGCCCTATTACACGATATGCTGAATTACTCCGAAAGCAGCAAATTGTTTGCTGTCCGCATATGCTAGCATACAGTTTGCTATCATATTTTTTCAGGACGTATGATGCCATATTAGACGATATGTTGAATTCGGTATGCTTACAAATTTGAAGACTCGGATGATTATATGCTGATAAATTAACAAATCGGGATTTTAGCATACGGGCGCGTTGTATTTATCGATTTTCTGCGATTCTGGTGAAATGTACGCGTTCGACGTAGAACGAAATGAAAAGACAACAGACTCAGAGTAGGGCACTAGCTCCTATACGGTTTTGGGCATAAGCTGTAAAGGGGTCGTCGGTAGGGGGTGCTTGTTATACCCTCTACACTATACATGTAGGTATATTCACTTTGCCATTACATTTTTAACGCCAAGAAGGAGACATCGGAGACCCCATATATTCTGAATCAGGATCAAATTCTGAATCTATTTGGCTATGTCCATCTGTCTGTCTGTCTGTTGAAAACACGATAGCGTAGAAACGAATCGACCTAGGCGAATGAAACTTTGTGAGAGGACTTGTTTTTAGCGTCGTCAGGTTAGTTTGGAGGTATATCGGTAAAGTAGTTATGGTACCTCCCATACAAAACCAATATTAGAATACAATATTAGAACCATGTGTTGTGTACGTACTCAAATGCCTCACTTGTATGCAGTGGAGGGTATGAAAGCATCGGCCAAGCCGATGATAATACTTTTACTTGTTTTGTCTTGGCTTGTCATCGTGGTCATTTTTAATATGGTACAAATATGTTAAAAATGACCACGGCGACAGGAAGAAGATAAAAGAAACGAATGAATTTTTTATTATTAACTTTTTATTGAAGAAAATGATAATATGCACGAGACAGTTTACGTTTCGCAAATATCACTTATGCCGCTCGAAGGCTCCGCAATTCACCTGCAATATAATGCAGCATTTCCGGCACCTCCAAGTCATTCAAAATTGACTTGTCACTAACCGCGGATGGCTAAAAAATGCACAACAAAACCAGCCTATAAGCTGCGAACAGAACAACACAGCCATTTTTTCTTTTAAAACCAAAAATCAACGCAATATAAATACAAAAAACATGTCCGGCGCGTTCAAAATGTATCGAAACTTCAAAAATAACAAAACCGTATGCTGAAAAATGTGGTGTATGCTGATGAGCCTACTTTAGCTCGTCAGCATATATCATACGAGTCATCATACACCGAAAATTTGTCCGAATGTTAGCATACGGTCCCAAAAGGGGTATTACACGATATGTTTAGTTCGTCAACAAACGTATGCTGACTAGCCAACAAATTTGTCAACAAACGCCTTTCAGCATACATATGATGACAGAAATTTGCCTATTACACGATATGTTGCGATTCGGAATCAATTTTCAGCATACGTATGCTGATTCAACATATCGTCTAATACTAGCTTCAGAAATGAACAAGTTTCAAAACATGAAATATTAATAATAAAAAAAAAACATTTTGAGTTACTATCAAACACTTTGTGATGAAATTATTTTACGTATAGATATAAAATATAAACGATTATCTGTGTTAAGGTTCCTAGACCCTTTTGTAATTCAGGGGAAGAGATTTTGTATTTTGACCTTGTTTTTGCATTTAATAATTTAAATAGTGATCCCGAAAAAGTTGTTGAGGAACTGAAATTTTTAGAGCATAAAGCAAAAGAAAAGTCATTTGTAAAATATTTTCAAATAGTCAACATTGAAGAATTTTGGTTTAAAATTGGTCAGTTAAAAAATCATCTTGATGAGCATATGTTCCCAAATTTAAGCAATTTTGTTGCACAAGTTTTTACACTTCCGCACAGCAGTGGAAGTGCGAAAAGATTTTTTTCAAAATTAAGCCTTATGAAAAACAAGCTCACAAATTGTCTTAAAGTGACTACTTGTCAATCCAAACTTTCGGCTCTTAATTTATTAACTGATCAAAGTTTAGAAGATTGGGTGCCAGATTGGGAGCTGCTTAAGAAATATAGAGACACGGTCACAAATAAATAAAAGCCAAAACATTACAAAAAAAATTAATTTTATAACATAGTTACTAAACAGTTCGAGTAAACAAGGGTAATTTTTGTGTTATTTTAAAATACTTATTTAGTTGGTAAGATATTTTTAAAGACTGAATTATTTAATTTTGTTTTTTGTTATAATTATGGGTTCAACCCATTGCAATTAATTTTTATTATTATGTAATATGAAATAATTTAATAAACAGTGAATTTAACTAAAATTTAATTTAATTTAAAATCATTAAAAGCCAATAAAATACAACAAAAATTATTTGTATAACATTGTTACTGAACAGTTACAGCAATGTGTTATTTTATCTATTATAAAATACTTATTTTGTTGGTAAGATATTTTTAAAGACTGAATTATTTAATTTTTTTTTGTTACAATTATGGGTTTAACCCATTGCAATTAATTTTTGTTATTATGTAATATAAAATAATTTAATAAACAGTGAATTTAACTGGTTTTTTTTTGTGCTATTTGTGGACAGGTATGTATTGCCCCTTTTTGTACCCAAATCCCCTTTTTTTGTGACTTTTCCAAAATCTACGAAGCCAGCCCATCATGGGATGTATCGGGCGTACTGCAGTATGGCATGGGGTATATTAATAATCTTCATAAGAGAAGAGACGTATAATACCAAACAGGTTTCACTTCAGAATTTCATTCGATATGTGGTAACAGTGTAGGGTTGGGGTAGGTAGTTGTTCGGATTCTATAGGAAGAGGGAAACAAAGGAAAGGAAATATAGCATTACAAACAAGTAGCATTATCATGGTGAGGGAGGGCGATGCAGAGGGTGCACATTATATATCCAATACATTACATCCATTATTGATATCGCCACGCCAAAATTGGACAAACGGGGGTGACGCCTCGCATACAAAAAAACAACTTCTATGATTTGCATGATTCTTTTTTGTTTTTTTTTTTTCGTATTGCTGTATATTTCAGGTGTAGGCAGAAAGAAAATTCCAGAAAATAGATTTATTCTCATTTTTCGCATTTTACTAAAGAACATTATTATCTAAGACCTAAGCAATACAATTCCTGTGCACGGACAAAGCTGGGCGGGTACAGCTAGTCAGACATATAGTTAAAAGGGGCATCAGAGTTGACGCCTGCAATGCAATTGATTTAAAGCGTTAAAGCTGCATTTAAAAACAAATATTTTATATGTAGTATATGCCCCCACCAAAGAGATATGAGGGAAGTTTCATGACCTATGCAGCCTGTCCTGCGTATAATGTCAAAATTGTTTTCCAAAGATCCACAAAGCAATCTGGCTCTGGTACAGACCCTAATCGACAACCGACGCGAGCCCCGTATCCAATTCCAATATCTTCATCATCCGCTTATCTCAGGGAGTAAATGTTGATTCTGAAGATTATCTTATTGCGGCTAGATTTTGAGCTCGACTGTTTAACCAGCAAAAAATGGCAACATTTGACATTAAACGCTTTAGCATACCCGAAGTTGCCATAGTTACTACATAGAGCACCTGTGTTAAAAACAATTCGCAGTACATTTAATGTCATAGACTCCTACAACCAGTGGTCAGAATATTGCATCCGAAACCAAAGTCGGCTATTAGCCATCTTAAAGTAAAAGTCAGTCATTGATGATGACGAATTAATGTACCTAATAGATTTGTCAGAAGCTGCGGCGCAAAAGCGAATTCGAAAAAAAAAAAAAAAAAAAAAAAAAAAAAATAATAATAATAAATAGGTGGCGCAACAGGCGGGTAGACACCCTAGGCCTAGCTTCTCGCAACCATTCGTTTGTGTGAGTTTCTATTTTTGGGACGAATGGAAGGTAGATACCTACAATTTTATGCCTAGTCCGAACGGCTGAATTGAGAAGTCATACTCTCGGATGTTTGTCAGACGTTCGCGAGAGGTGGCGCTGTAGAAAACACCTTAAGATGTAATTTGTGCTTTTCCGGGGATAAAACCTGTGGGATCCCTCGCACAGTAGTCCAACAGACTAACCACTGCGCAACTGCGCCCACTTCGATAAGGTAGGTGGAGTAGATCGTGAATAGGAAAAGAGGGTCCTACGCCAAGGTATATAGAACTACAAGGTATGATATTCCGCGATTAATTTTTCGTTTTTTCTGCGCATGTACGTCACTTGACGACAACGATTTTAACGTTTCTGTGAAAATATATTGAAATACGGATAGTTTTCTGTGCCCAAGTTTCATTTTTAATAACAATAATGTTGTGTGTGCTGTTTTCAGTGTAATAGAATTGTAAACAAATTAAATAAATTATTATCTGTTGCCTATGTTTTGTCGTCTGGTGACGTCACTTTGAAGAGAGAGATGCAAACAAACATGCGCAATATCATACCATGTATTTCTATATACCTTGGTCCTACGCAGTCTCTCACCTCAAAGATATAGAGGATTCTCGAGGGCGAATAATATCCAATGGATAAATTGATTAGAAGGCGAAGCAAATGGCTTTAAGTCGGGACTGCATATTTTTCGAAACAGTGAATAAGCCTAGTAATCGATGCACTGGGAATAGTCGATTTGCTTTCAACAACTTCTAAATGGATGTGTCATTTAGACAGAGTGATAGGACAAGTGAACCCCCGCCCAGTCAATGAGGAGCCATTTTCGCCACCCAATATCTAGTATGGCTTATACAGTGTTATTAAAATACGGAGGCGAGTTTTGGTGAAGGTCATGCATCGGGAACTTATGTCATATCTACATTATGATGGTCTATCATAATCGAGGCATATCTCTCCTATATGCCTGCTTAATTTCGCATATAGAATTCTATCCAAGGTATTGCCTATGTGAACGTCTCAAACCGTGTCGTTTTTCAGCAAATAGTGTAAACTTTACGCTGTAAAGAGTTGATGTCAACATGGAATGTAAAGGGTCTTTCATTAACGACTTGAACGTCTAGAGGCGTTAACTCACACGATTTCGGCGGTGGACCGACGACGCGACGGGTCCGTTTCTCGAGATAACACCTTAACCGAACTGAGACTTCAATAACTCGATTGTTGCACCCGTTGTGTGGCTAGTGGCACTGTCATGTTGGAACCACATATAACTATGATGCCCAATATGTTTCTGTACCGAATGCCATATAACGTAACGTGATGGTCATTTTCATCGACGAAAAAAAAAACGGCCGAATGACACCACTGCACCGGTATGAAAACTGCACCAAATAAGCACATGAGGGTTCTCACCATTGACCAAGCCGTTTAACCAAAAATGCGCTTCATCGCTGAAGATGATTTTGCGATGAAATTCTTCATTTTCTTTCATCATGTCCAGAGCCCAATTCGAGACCGTACGTCGCTTTATATGATCAAGTTGCTTTAGTTCTTAAGTCAACTTGATCTTGTAAGGGTTTAGGCCAAGATCCTTACGCAAAATTCGCGCACTAATGTGATCTGGGAGATCCCAAATTCTTGAGAACGCCGTGAAATTGACTGATTTGGCACGTTAGCGACGAACGCCTTTATGGCAGCAATATTCTCCACCTTTCGGGCAAAACGTAGTCTCACTGGCACAGCAACATCAAGCAGCGAATATTCTGACTCAAAAATGTTCACTAGACTATGAATTGCTGTTCTACTGGGACGAGAATTGGCGTTGACGCTCTTAAAGTTGCGACCACCGACTCGGAATTTCGGTATAGTAAATATTTAATATTATTTCTAAACGATGTTCCTTCATGTACTTCACCATGATGAAAATGTTGATTTTACTGAATATTTTGACATTGACAGTTTGGTAATCGGTTTAAGGGTGCGTTCACACTGAAAGTTTGAAGATGTCAAGTCGCTAATAAAAGACCCATTACTACCTTCAGCAGATCCGTGCAGCTGCATAGTTATGCGGATGCTATCGACATCATCGGCTGGTCTCAAGGCTTTCACAACTTGTGTTTTATTCGCTGGATTTTTGCATGGATCTGCTGAAGATAGTAAAGGGTCTTTTATGATTCACAAGCAAAAATTAGTTAGTAACTAAATATTCTCTTGGGAAAACAAATGGGTTCAAGACTACTGACTGGGAGTACGTAATAAGCTCTCTTATGGATTCGAATGCTTGAAGATAAACAAGAAGGAAGAGCTTATTTATACTGAGTTACACAGATTTTGTCAGAGACCAAAATGAAATACTTGAACACAAACAAGTTTATTCAAAGAATAACACAAACAGAATGAAAAATAATTAATAAAATCTGACAAAACGTATAAATGAAATATTACTAAGGTAATTTCTTCAACATTCCCCCTTAATATTTCAGTTTATTGCGCATTGTTGATGTTGCTCAGCGAATTCGGTGCAAATATTCATCCCAATAGCTTTCTTTAACTTATTCAATCTTATGGAAGTTAAACCTTTGGTAAGAATATCCGCTTCTTGTATATCAGTGGGTACATATTTGACGATACATTTTCCTTCTTCGACCATATCCTTGACATAATGGTATCTTGTCTCAATGTGCTTTGAACGCTCGTGAAAAACAGGATTCCCAATAAGTTTTATAGCGCTCTGATTATCGATAAAAATTGTGGGAATCGATTTCGAGTCGATAGCATTGATTTCTTTCAGAAGTCGATCAATCCAGACGGTTGATTTAGCTGTTTCACTTGCTGCTATATATTCAGCTTCCATCGATGATAATGCAGTAGTTTTCTGGAGAGAACATTTCCAAATAACTGGTCCTTCAGCAAGCTTTATCATCATTCCACTAGTTGACCTTCTTGTAACCTTGTCTCCAGCGTAATCGGAATCACTGTATGACTTGATTGTCAATTGTTCATCTTGTCTTTTAAAAACAATACCCTCCTTTCTTGTACATTTTATGTATCGAAATATCCGTTTCACCAGATTCAAATGAGCTTCCGTTGGCTTATCCTGAGCTCTGCAAGCCACATTTACGGCGAAAGCAATATCAGGTCTTGTCGATAACGTTAAATACAGTAAGCTTCCAACCATTTTTCTGTACTTATGGTCAAGCTCTGCTACCATGTCAGAGACCAAAATGAAATACTTGAACACAAAAAGTTTATTCAAAGAATAACACAAACAGAATGAAAAATAATTAATAAAATCTGACAAAACGTATAAATGAAATATTACTAAGGTAATTTCTTCAACAGATTTTGATTACTGGCCACCTCTTTCAGTTGTACCAATATATGAATGTAATACAAAATGCCAAACACTTGGACGGAATTGGGTCAGCAACATCGACCGAATGGACAATATATAGCTTCAGCCAGAGGGTCTGTGATCCCCAGGTTCGAGGCGACAATGATATTTAAATATTAAATATTGGCTTTAAAAACCAGGACTTATCAGAGTGCTTGGTTTTACAACTTGAAGCATAATATCCGGGATTGCAGAAGATGGAAGGATAAAGTGCCTTAATTAAATAATCTTCGGGAATCTTGAGTCACATAAGTTGAGTAAATAGTATTTTCAAGGATGTCGTTGTTCCTGGGGTGCCTGCATCAATGTCAGTCTCCGTGCCTCGATAGGTATATGTTTAACTATGCTGACAAATATATTTCTGACATAGTCGCTGATGTGGTGATGATGATGATGAATGATGCAGTAGTTGTTATATCTTCGTCATCACTTTTACAAGATTGTGGCTTATGCCGAAAATGATTTAAAATTGTTTCGAAAATCTTGTACTTTCCATTATTGTTTTTTCCACAAATATAAATCTAGATCTGTGGTCAGTTTGTTTTATACTGAAAATCATTTTTTTTTAAATGCCAAAATTAACAATCAGCAATGTTCAGATGCCTCGTGGGCGCAGTAGCGCATTGTTAGTGTGCTGGACTACTGTGCGAGGGATCCCAGGTTCGATCCCCGGAAATACACAAATTACATCTTAAGGTTTTTTCTACTGCGCCACCTCTCGCGAACGTCTGACAAACATCCGAGAGTATGACTGTCCTGAAAAAGCTTCTCAATTCAGCCGTTTGGACTCGGCATAAATTGTAGGTCCCCTCCATTCGTTCCAAAAATAGAAACTCACACAAAACGAATGGTTGCGAGAAGCTAGGCCTTGGGTGTCTACCGCCTGTCGCGCCGCCTATTTATTTTTTATTTAATGTTCAGATGCCTACATATCAGCTGACATTTAAAAAGCTAGAGTAATAAAACAATAATCAATTTGGACCGTAATTTATCTTTAAATCTACGTTATATCCTTGTTTGAGTCCATATGTGATACCTTCTGCAAGGAAATACCAATTTTTCAGAAATGTTTGCAAAATATTTAGGTTTACTCACATGACAGCAGTATTGATTTGTATACATACTTTCTAAATTTTATTACTGCTCCACCTGTTATGGGGTAGGTAATTCGATTTTATGCAGATCCGAATTTGTAGTCAATTTTATTATTTTGTTCACCCCCATTTATACTACCTGGACACATCTGTGCAACAGTATCTAAATGCAATGTATTCCGAAACAATGAACGTGGCAGATGTCACCATTGTCACCACCCATGAAGGTGTCATACAGTCGTAGTCGTTTTATTTTACTGCTGAATTTACATTTCGTATTTACGCGTCTGCTGCGTAATATTGAAATATTTGTCATACCCGAGGTATACTGTAAAATAGGAAACATGAAAAAAAGGAGAAGAACAGATTATACATTCCTAATGGTCCTATGAATATTCTAATGGACGTTTTTAGGAAAAAAGGTAAAAATAAAAACTGGCAACAAAATCAAGTGTGCGAACCAATAGCCAATATGTCACTATCCTCGCAACACCTGTCTTAATTTCAATATCTCAGGTGGACTCTTTATGCGCATGACAGTACTAGGCATTATTATTCTCCTCCCCTAGATACGAGGGGATGTATTATAGGAACGATAGAGCCTACCTGTTTGTGTATATACAATGTCTAGGTAGAGTATACATACAGGTTATGTATTTATTCCATAGAATTAAGAAGTCGTAATCTTATTGGCCAACAGGGCGTATACTTGCTATTTTTATTTACAAGGTGGCAAAGAAGGAAGTACTTTCCTAAAGGAACGAGGTGAAACATATTTAAGGATTCTTACGAGCGGAGTTATATTCAAAGTAACTCATTGTAGGTAATATGTAAGTTTTGCCAAGTTTGTCATATATAAAGGGAAACTAAACCAGTCGAGATACTCCATTTGTTAGCACTAAAAGCAGTAAATTATTATATTGAGTGCAGTGCAGTTAAAATGGACATAAGTCAATGGTCAATCAAATCAAATGGTCAAACACTCACCCACCATCTATGGATTGTTAGGGTGCAACCAATAATAATATGTATGACTTTATGTAGTTGTTTTACCTTTAAAATATTTAGGTAAATATTAAGGCTTCACCGAATTTAGTATACCATATAGGTAACATTAAATTGCGTGAATACCAATTGTTTAGAACTTTAGAAGTTTGTGGCCTTATCGCTACTTTGATTAGCTTCTGGATTTTGGCAAACCATTATGGACATTTTTTCAGCTACTTTGTGTTCTAGACTCTCAAAACTTGATTTTTAAACATATCAATACTATAATTTATTAAAAAAAAAAAATAAAAATTTAAGTAATATTTGTATAACTACTGTTATTTATCTAAATTTTCAGACTAACGTCAATTCAAGGCAGACGGCTTTTTAGCCAACGCTTTTTTTTTCTTTAAAATATAACTCTTATAAATCGTAAATATGAGATTTAATAAAGAATGTATCTATCTATCTATCTATCTTATGGACATTTTTTCAGCACAAGCTGTTTCAAATTCATTTTCGATATTGGAGCTCAATTCGAGATTGTTACAATATGACACAAATTTGGACTCATTTCAGCTTATTGGGCCCCTATTAAGCGGATTCACAGCAGCTGTCCTATTTTTTTCCTCCCTTGGTCCTTTGTTGGAGCCTGAGCGAAGTTTACTCGTATGAGAGGTGTCTTTTCCAAGTTGCCTCGGTGCACCTTGTTTTTTGATATCTTTTTTGTCCTGCCCTCATCTATGCGTGTTTCTGTGGCCCTGGATGGGGTCTGTGTTTTTTAGGATATTGATCCGTCGGTCTGATCTGTCGCTATCTGTAGCTTGACTCTGTGCATGGTTCTTCTATCTTCTTCCGGTGTCATGACATCCCTGATCGGGGCTCCAATTCGTCTTTTTTGTGCTCCGGTAAAGCAGAAGAATTTCTCAGTTTTTTTTTTCTTTCCAATACCTTTCCAATACCGCATCGCTTGGTAAGTTGCTAAACTGAGCGTAATTCGTCTTCATCAATGTGGTGCGCTAGTTGGACGCTGTGCTGGAGATGAAATAGTGCCATCAGTCTCCATCTCTGTATGTGATACAGGCGACCGGAGTAGAGCTTTTTCATCTGACTCTGTAATTGTGTTTGTTTTTTGTTTTGTTTATTTACTTGGTCCATAAAAATCCCACGAGTAAAGCGAGAAAGTTTGGTGTGCACCCGCAGAGCTCCTATACAGGTGTAAGGCTATTTAGTACCAAAAGACGCCCGGTATCTGGACCCACCGTTAGCGACTGAACTTTTGCTGGGCCGGATGACACTGTAAGCCAGACCATGATTGGATCTTAGTTTTCGGGTTACATTTAGCTCTACCAGGGAAGTTTGGCCACTTACCTCGTAAATTGTGACTTAATCATTTAATCGGTAGACACAGCAGAGAGCAAGCGGCATAGGACAGGATGTTACAAATGTAATGCCATGCTACTAGATACTGACATACTGACTTGTCTTTATAGGGTAAAATCAAGTATTAGTCAAGCTTGTTATCGGTGCCTCAGAATTTGAAGTAATTTCCGAACACTGGTATAATATTTTCTGGAGTAGGTAAATCTAGAGTTGTCTAACAATTTGACTTATTAGTTTGTGGTTCTACCATATTATCATTCTAGGATAGTGGAGATAATGCAAAAAGATACATAAACCTTGACATTAAAGCCTAACCAGTAATTTAGGCAAATTTCAACCATTTCGGATAACAACCATTCGAGAAATGAGGGTTTTTCTTTTTAGAACTACCAAACAGCAATATGTGAACCCTAAGGATCTACCACGATACCTAAAAAAAAAAAAAAAAAATATCTTGAAAGCAAAAATCTTGAATGTAAAAATCTCGAAAAAAAAAATTTAGAAAGCATAATCTCGAATACCTAAAAAAATTTCGAAAGAAAATTTCGAATAAATGGTGTTAAAAAATGAGATACGTATGGGGGGGCATGCTGCCTCTCTGCAACCCCCCCCCCCTGCTTGGGTTTGGGATCATGACGTTAACTAGAACGACTAAAATCTAGAATGGTCAAAATCTCGAAAATGAATTTGATAAATCTCGAATGCAAAAATCTCGAATGGGTCAAAATCTAGAAAGTACAAAAATCTCGAAGAAAGAAAGAATTTTGTTATTCGAGATTATGCTTTCTAGATTTTTTAAATTCGAAATTTTTACAAATTCGAGATTTTTGCTTTCGAGATTTTTTTTTTTCGACATATCGGGGTAGACCCCTTGGGTTTACTGTTTGGATAGGGGTGGGTGCAAAAAAAAATCTCGAATTTACTTTTTATTTTCGAGATTTTTTCGATATAAATTGTCTTTCGAGATTTTTGCACATTCGAAATTTTTGCATTCGAAACTAAAAAAAAACTTTTCGAGATTATTAGCCTTCGAGATTTTTGTCATTCGAGATTACGTCATGATCCCGAACGAACCCTAAGATTCTTCTAAGCTCTATGCTGTGGTAAGCTTGTTGTTCATCAAAGACATGTGTAAACCTACCAAGGAACTTCATAGATGAATTCACGAACTTTTAGTGTACCCGAACTATAGTTTCATGTTATCCTATTTTGTGGACCGCATAGTGCTTGGATTTGGCCTCAATCACAACTTCACTTGCAGCTGATATCCATATAATGGCAAAAGCTCTAGGACAGCTCGCTGAGTACTGCCTATGATGTCAATGTATCAACAATTTTTTCAAGTAGGTAGCTATTTTCAGAAATCTAAACAATGCATCAGAATATCGAAAAAATTTCCTTTTGAAAGATCTTGGGGAAATAATTTTCGAAAAGGCACTAGAATAACTGTAGCAGCAGATTCAAAAAAAATGTAATCCTTTACTGACTGCCGCCTACAAAGTGCAAATTTTTACATAAAAGATTTTGAATTTTTTAAAAAGCGTATTTACCCAAAGTCTGGAGGTTTTGGAAAATTCCTTAGGTTTGCGTCCTGCAGCCTGCTTTGTACCTCCTCCTCAGTACAACAATGAACAAAAACTTATGTAAATTGTAAAATTTTTGCAATTTATCTAATTACAATATAATACTTTATTAAGATATTGGATTGACATTTTATCTAATTTAAGGTTACATATCAAAGTTGTTTGGAAATTACGATTAATATCCTTTTTATGGAGTAGTTGTTTCCTCAGTTGACGTTGTTGTAGTAGTTGTGGTTGTGGAGCAGAATGCTAAAGACGGATTAAAGAAACACAGCTTTCTTCGCAACAAGAATAGGAATGTTCCTTCCGCCTGTTGAATACTGCACAGTAGACAGACGATAATTACTAATAGTGCCACCTTCAGATGCATCGTTGGGTTTTAATACAAGAACTGGTTATTGATGTTCAAGAGGTTGGTGCTTTTATACCAAATTATTCGATTTGAATGGCAGCTGATTAAATAGGAAAACTAACATCAAACAACTCAAGTTTCGCATCGTAGGTCAATAGTAATAGTAGGCTTGTGTAAATATTATTGTATAGGTAATCGACATTTAGTTTACTTTAGAGTTTAGAGGCTTCTTTCATTATGAAAGCCATATTATAAGGAAGATACGTCAATTGAAACAAAGGTTGATGTAAATTCGACCACCTGCTCATTAGCGTGAATAACGTATATAGGTGGTGATGTAATTACTTGTAACAACTCATTTGTTATGTAAAGTTGCGAGGTCAAGATACCTACTGGTCAATCTATTTTATTGTTCCATGAATGACGTGTGGCTGTGTAGATATACCCACAAGTAGAACTTGGAATGCTTCGATATTCTATTCCGATTTTACCATAGGCCAGCTGAGTCATAGGGGTACCTACGTATACTGAATCTCATCTGTTCTTAGTCCAGAAACAGAATAAGAGACTACACTTCAGAAGCTGTCCTTTCAATATTCATGCACGAGACAAAATATGGCCAACGAACTTATGGCGAAACAAATTTCTATCTGACCCAGATCTTCACTGGCCATTGCTGTTACAGAGAATATCTCTTTAATAACGCAGACATAAGCAAGTTAATATTTTAAAAAATATAGAGTAAGTTAATATGGCTTTATACACCAAACCCCTAGAAGTAATTTTGTACGGCAATTTCGCAGGAACAAATCTAAGGTGGGCGGTAGAAGGAGTACAAGTCGAAAATTGCAATTTTTCAGGAGGGAGAAAAAACTTAATAAAACTTTTAATCTTTGATATTTTTTTTTAAATCAAATTGTGAATTTCTATTTTTACGTCGAACTCAAAAATAGAAAACTTTTTTTTTGTATTATTTGCAGTAAATAAGGAAATAAGGTGACTTGTACTTATTTGACCATTAACATTTTGATCGAACGTGACTTATGCTGGTAAAATCAATAAACAATTTATAACAACATCAATACAAAAAAATTGTATTTCTACACCTAAATGGGAATTTATAAGGAAAAAATAATACTGGAATAAGTACATTAGGTGTACTCACCAGAATTGTGAAATTGTATTTTTTTATCACTTCGTGAACACATTTTTTCTAATCTCTATAGCAACACTGACATTATTTGCGAACTTGTACATTTTACCTACTATGTTGTATATTTTTCTGTTACTATAGGTTTGGGGTATACGTATAGTAGGTAAATGTGTAGAAGTGTACCAATATTTTGTTTTTGTAATATAAGAAAACTTCACACTTTTACACTTTCACAATGATACTAGGCCTGATACAGTAAATCGTGATCGTGAATACCCATTGTTCAAAATTCTACAGGGTCTGGCAAAAAGGTCGGACGCTCATACTCCTTTCCTATTGGGACGATAGCTGCGCGGCAGGTACGGTTAGGTTTACGATGTCTTAGCATATTTTAATTTAACCAGTTGAAGCCTTGGTAGAGCACCGCGACAGTTTCGTCCGAAATAATGAGTCGGCCACGGCAGTGAATTTCGTCGCCACTTCAACAACCACAGAATTAGAGCTGTTCCTCCGCGAAATAGTATTCTTCGTTGGGTTGAATGCATTGCGTACATGAAGTGTTTTGATGGACTGAAGACCTCCAAAGGCTCCACAAACGCTTCAAACCCCTAAAAGTGTCAAACGTGCCTTTCTGCGCAGTCTAGGTTGATCTGCTCAGCGGCATGCAGCTGAACTTGGCATCAATGACCGTTCGATTGCAGCCTGGGGATTAGGTACACAGAATGCCTTCGGTCCCCTTATTTATCCATGTGCGATTATTTCACGTGTTTACGAGAAAAAGACCAGGAACGCTGGAAGAATTGAAAGAAGCGATTCGCGTGGAAGCCGCCCAAATCGATCGTGCGCTGATCGTGGCCACCACATGACAGATGTGATTTTCCACACTTGATTGTTTCAAAGGTGCCGTGAAATAAAGTCTAAGGAAATAAGGTCGAATCGTGTTTATTTCCATTTTGATTTGAAATAATGTCGAATTGCACCTTTTTTCGTGGTCGATTTTATTTCCATAGAAAAATGGTAATAAGGTCGAAAAAAGGGAAATTCACCTTGCAACTCCCTGCTTGTTTTTACTGTCAGATTTGGACTAGGCATGCTGAAATAATCATTATTGAAGTGATCGACATTATTTCCATTTTTTTTTTTTTTGGAAATACAGTCGAACGAACAAATTTTTGGAATTCGAAATTATTTCCAATCAAAATGGAAATAAACACGTTTCGACCTTATTTCCTACGACATTATTTCACGCCACCACCGTTTCAAATGCTATGGAAAAGACGAACCAGAAACTGGCCAAATGTTTTTTTGTGGAAAAACTAATGATTTTATGATTTTTTTAAACCACTTACAACACTGCCACTTGTTCGCTTGTGAAATCATTTTTTCTTGATACCAATGTGGACTTAAGAAAAAAGCCGAGAAAGAAAAATATGAACATAGCCCAATTAGTTGGTCATTTCAGTACAAGTCAAAGAAATATGCATTATAGTTGCCAATCAGAACAAAAAAAAAAATACCCATTATTTGATCATAATAGTATAAGTCTACTTATACTCTTTTAACCTCGCACAATTATATCGCATAAAGTTATATTACTTTGAACACTGCCCTTTATAGAGATTTGTGTATGCAATAGACTTATACTGCTTTTTCCAAACATGCTATATTAATTTTACAGTCGAATGGCGTACTTATCTCATTTTGACCAAATTTTGACTTATACTCCTTCTACCGCCCACCTTAGAAATAATAATCGGTTTATTCAGGACTAGCTGTACCCGCCCAGCTTTGCCCGTGAACAGGAATTGTATTGCTTAGGTCTTAGATAATAATTGCTTAGGTCTTAGATAATAATGTTCTTTTGTATGCGAAATGCGAAAAATGAGAATAAATCTATTTTCTGGAATTTTCTTTCTGCCTAAACCTGAAATATACAGCAATACGAAAAAAAAAACAAAAAAAGAATCATGAAAATCATATAAGATGTTTTTTGTATGGGAGGCGTCATATCGATAATGGATGTAATGTATTGGATATATAATATGCAGTATGCACCCGCTCTTCATCGCCCTCCTTGATCTTGCTACTTGTTTATAATACTGCATTTCCTTTCCTTTGTTTCCCTCTTCCTATGGAATCCAAACAACTACCTATCCCAACCCTACACTGTTACCATACTACTTATCGAACGAAATTCTGAAATGAATGTTTTGTATTATACGTCTCTCGATCATAATATACTACATACCTACATACGTATATAACTGACCATAGCACTCACTGCGAAAACAAATCAACCCTTTTCGAATGTATAGTATACGTATTGTTTTTGTTTGACGATCGCAAAACTATAAACATCCACTTGTAGTAAGGTATATGTGAATGTATATATTTTCACTTCAGAAAATACAATTTGGCTAAAAACTGTTCCTAAGGACGTGGCTATAAACAACATAGCCTATAGCAGTCTTACAGTCTTAAGGAACATTTAAAAAAAGTTTCATCGAAATCTGTCCAGTAGTTTTTGAGTTTTTAGCTGACAAAGAAAAGTCCTACAGTTTTATTATATGTATAGATGAGAGGTGGTTTTAGTCAGTAAGAATCCGGTACTACCAATGAATGCCGGATCATTGCTGCCTCATGCAAAATTTCCGAAAACCTCGACGACTTAGTGGCTAATCATGTAGGATTAGAGACCTTACTTTAAACTGGTGTCGTGTATCTGCTAATACGACAAAAACTGAGTACCTATAGCTAGATACAAAATATGAAGTATAGTCGTAGAATTCTTTAAGAAAAAAGTAAAATAGATGCTGTAACTATATTGTAAATAAAAAAAATTCAAGGAATTTCCATCTGCGATACACAGTCGATACATATCAATCAAAATTGTGAACGTTTTTGAATGCACTTCAATCACTGACGCACGGTCACAATCACCATGGTTCGTGGACTCCTTTGAGCAAATCTAATTCTGCCCAAATTGAAGACAACCACAAACAGCATTGGACATGTACCAGGATTTCGTAAAATAATAATTATAGAATGTAGTGTTATTTAAGAGCGAAAATAAAGGAAATGAATGTATAGGATCAACCAGCGCAGCGGACCATGTAGAATAACACGAACGGACGCAATTCACTCGGGATCTAATCGCATATAACAACCATCGATTTTGCCATGTTGTCCAACGCATTGCCGTTGTAATAAACTTAACTTACCCCACTATAGATACGAGCATGTCAGGAATGGAAAACTAAAGTTATAAAAACACACGATAAATTATGATACGTCAATATCTGTCAATGTTTATCTACAAGTCATTAGGTTTATAATAGCATTTTCGATGCGTTCCAAAATCTAAGTGGAGGCGGAATTTCAGCAAAAAGCATATAGGGTGCATTAATAAGGTCGGAAATGTAGATATAAGGGTTGGTATGGATGTGAGCAGTTGTTGGTTAATTTTTTCTTTTTGATAAAGCAGAAAAAAGTGTCAAAAACTTACCATATTGCTCTACGAAATGGCGACTAAAAACCAATGCACATTTTGACATTAAATTTTTGCCAAAACAACTCACTAACCGCAACTGACGGACGAAATTTTATTTGTGAGTTTCGTTTGCTAATTGATAACCAAGTATGTATTCGCAGAGTTTCCTTATTGAGGTGAAAGAACCAACAGAGTATAATATAAAGGCCTAAAATATGTATCATAAAATGGTGGCAGACTAATAGGGGGTGCCATCAGTAAAATAACTATTTTGTGCACATTACACAAAATAAAACAATAAAACGAGTTTTGGGCTTTATGTCATTTTCAAAAGTGCAATGAAGTCCAAATTGAAGTGGAAATAAAATCCAAACAAACAGGGTGCCGTTCCGAACTTTATACATACAAACAAAAAAAATACAATTAAATAAGTCAGTGGAAAATATTTTCCTTCTTATTCAGTTCGTGGTTATCTTCTAAATATGTAGCTGAGTGCAATAAAGTCCAAAATTATGTTTTGAACGTTTTTGCATAAGACTTTATTTCATGGGACCGTTTTTTCCTACATCTGGAAAGACTGTTAAAAACTTACCGACGATATTTTAAAGCAACTCAACGAAGATAGTCTTGAAATAATAGTTAAAATGAAACGAAGAACTCAATATTTAGGTATACAATTTTTATTGAAAAAAAAAAATAGCTAATACATTCTAGTTGATGGTCAAGCCCAAACTGTCTTACAAATTATGATGATGCTTGGTATTTTTTGTGTTTTGTCGAAAAATGAGCGTCTATTGTTACATATAAAACAGTAGGTATTACTTCGAAAAGCTTTTATTGTTGCTAAGCCAGAATCAACGCTTTATATATTGCTTTTACTTGTGCAAGAGAATTTTAGAGAACAAGATCTAATTTATTGGTCTACTGTGCAATTTTGCATGATGCTTGAATTTGCATGAGTTAGATAAAATGTGTACAATGCATGTTGTGTTGTTTTCGTTTATGTTGAGACACATATGTATACAAATTTGATGTCCAATATGTATTTAGTTTTAGTCTTATTGTTCTTTTGCAAGTTCGTAGGTTTAAGTTTAGTTGATATATTTGTATATATGTTATTAGATTTAGCTTATATGTATATTGTTATAATTTTGTGTATTTATTCTTAACATCAGAAATGGTAACTCAAATGGTTGACTTGAAAATGGTAGCTCATCCTTAAATAGGGTACGTTATGATGATGAATACGTAACTCGCGCTCGCGAGTTTTCTTCATGAACATCGTGATGAAACCATGAAAGAGGCCATGTGGCAATAAGACAGAGTAGCTTATGTCGACATAAGTTATTTCTCTGTTTTTAAATTGATATTAATAAGCAGCTTGAAATCTAAATTTCTGCCTTACCCCCATTTAAAAATATTTGTCCGTTATAAAAATATCGCATTATTCGTAACCACTTATGTTTGAACGGCTATACAATGCATTCGACAGAGAAGCTTATGTGATTAAATTTTCTTATGTCCCCCAAATTCATGTTTTATGATTCAACAAAAACTCTTATGTCTATTAATTCGTGTGATTTTTAATTTTATCCGGTTCTCTTTCAGTTTTTAAAAAAAACTTATGTTGACTTAAGATACTTTGCTAAAATTTTATTTGGATTTTACTCACACTTATGTCGACATAAGTTCTTCTGTAAAAATTAAGAAAACAGAAATCAGAAAAATTAAGTTTGTCAGAACCACTTATGTCTACATAAGATTTTCTATTAAATGTTGCTTTTCAAATAACCGTTGCTTATGTCAATATAAGATAGTTTTGTTGGCTGCATTTCAGTTGGTTTCGTTTACTTAAGCGGGAATGTAGTGTTTTGTGTTCTAGAGTGCTGAAGTGATCAGACGTGTTTAGTGTCTAAAAATAAGTTTTGCGTATTAATTATTTTATTTATTACTTTTTAAAATTGTGTGCTGTATATTTTGTACTCAAAGTTTTTTCACATAAAGCAAAATAAAATGGAGCGCGCGAGAAAAATGTTAACTTTGGCATTAAAAAAACAGAATCAGTTAAATGATAGAAATTCCACACCATTTACAAGATACGAAGACAATACAAGTTTCTTAAATTGTAAGTTCATTTTAGCAAGTTTATCATAGAATAGCAACGGTTAGGTAATTACCTTAACATAAAACTAAATACGTTAGATGATAAGATGCAAATAAAGTGCTAGACATTACGGATGACCAAACCTTACGGAGCGTATCAGAACAAGAAAAAGAAGATTGTGTTTGTGAAGAAAACGCTGTTTTCCCCACTGAAGCTGAAGAAAAAAGTTCAGCGGATTTCGATGACGATGATTCATTTTGTGATCCCAATTTTGTTCCCGTTGATTCTGACAACGTAAGTAATGAATCTGATATTTCTTTTGAAACAAAAAACACTGGCCATCAGCTAGAGTAAAATCTATTGTTTGGTGATTGTGAAACTGTGGTTTCGCAAAATGAAGACCAAAATAACGAAATGACTAACTCAAAACAATCAAAAATGATGCGAAAAGACAAAAGGAACTCTGGCAGCCAAAAGCTACATATCTACAGCTGTAAAAACTGTACAAGAACGAACCTTACGCAAGTTAGATAACTGAATGCGGAGAATGCTTATAAGTCAAAAGACTTAGACAAAACAAACGCTGAGAACAATCAATCTTTAAAAGTTCTAACATTCGACCTGCAACAATGCTTCCCAACACCTTTTTTAAGGTCCTCAGTTTCATTTTGTTCAGTTTGAAATTAAAATATAATATAATGTAAAATAAAGTAAAGTAAAGTTGCGACATAAATATACAAAATGTCATTGTATTTAACCCCAAATTATTGATTTGACATTTGTCAATAAATCTCTCCAATCTTTTTGTATATAAATAAACACAATTGTCAGTACATAATCAATTCGAAATACAAGCTACACATATTTATAACGTTTACGAAATTAAGTTGCGTTTCTTTTCCGTAATATTCTAAAGTTTTACAGTATATTCAACGGGAAGTGAAATTTGCTAAAAAACAGTTTTCCCTTGGAATTTAGCAAATTTAAGTTTTTGAATTCAACATTTGGTCCATTCGAGCCAAATTACATATATATTGAACATTACAAGTGACATTTAAGTGTGATATACATATAAACTATAATTATAGATTTACATTAATCTTAATTCTATCCAATTCAATAATTTTCATCTGAAAAGAGAAGAATAATTCAATTAATAAATCTAAATTTACATATATAAAGACATTACCTTGTGAGTTTTTTGTGCCAATCGGGTTCCCGCGTCGTGTAATTAATTCAAATTGTCTACTGCAGTACCAGGTGAGTGAGTAATATTCTTATAAGTCCATTATTTGCCATTACATTTGAAATATGAGTGCAACAAAAGAACTTAGACTTTTAAAAAATGCCTTATCCATCCTTCAGATGAATTTTAAGAGTTTTAGTTCGATTCCCGAATCCAAAAAGACAAAAAATATATTGAGTGGCCGACTATCTATTTTAGAAGATTTGTTTAGACAAGCCAAAGTAATGAATGAGAAGTTGGTCGCATTATTGGATTACGATGAGGGAATTAAGGAATGTGAGGAAATTATGGGAGAAATAATGGAATGTTACTTAGAGTACAGAGCTGCTCTGATGGATTGCTTGGATAAGCTAACCGAGTCTGCTTCTAAAAGCACGGCGGTGCAAAGCATTTCAACCATGCATGGTATACGTTTGCCAGAAATGGCGCTTCCAATTTTCTCTGGACAATACGAGAAATGGAGGCAATATAAAAGTAAATTCGAATCTATGATTCATAATAATTCTGGTCTGACAGAAATACAAAAGCTTCACTATTTGAAGTCAGGTCTATCTGGGGAAGCCGAACGTTTGTTGCAGCACTTGGACATCGATGAAGGAAACTATGAAAAGGCATGGTCCATTCTGTGTTCGCGGTATGAAAATAAGCGCTTCCTAGTAAATACCCATTTGAAGGTGCTTTTCAATCAGCCGCATATGCAGAATGAAAACGCTTTCGGGTTGAAAACGATGCTGGATACGACAACCGAGTGTATTCATTCCCTAAACAACTTGGGGATTCCTGTAAAAGAATGGGACTTAGTAATTATATATATTATTTTTCAAAAATTACCTCCATGTACTCAGCAATTGTGGGAAGAACGTCTAGGAGCTAGCAAGGAGTTGCCATCGTTCGACGAATTTTCGGATTTTCTGGAAACTAGGTTTAGGACATTAGAGGTTATAGACCAACAGAAGCCAAAGGTAAAAAACCCTATCCAGAAAGGTCCTACAACAAAAACTGCGTTTCATGTTAAGCAAAATAAGCAGAAGGAGCAATTTTCTTGTAAGATTTGTGGCAAGGGACAACATCCGATTCGCACCTGCAACCGGTTTGTAAAAATGAACGTTGTGGAACGCTACAACTGGGTTCAAAAAATCGGTGTTTGTAGCAATTGCTTGGCGTATAGCCATATTACGCAACAGTGTCCGAGCCAGGCACGCTGCTATTTCTGTCAGCAGAAGCACCATTCCCTTTTGCACACATCTTCGACCCCTATCACAAACTTGCCAATGTCTGTACAACCTGATGAGCAACAAACTCACCCTACGCAACACTTCTTTGTACCCCCGCAAAGTACTAACGTACACGCTCAAGCGTATCAAGTGGCTGCTAGAAACCCCAGTCACGAAGAGCGACCAAGTACAAGCGGAGCGGTTATAAAACAATCCACACAACACTCCTTTGCACCGCTGCAAAGTACTAACGTACATTCTCAGGGGTATCAAGTGGCTGTTAGTAACCCTAGTCACGACGAGAGACCGAGTTCAAGCGGAGCGGTTAGAAACCACTTAGCACAACACAACACAAACACACATATTCTTTTGGCTACTGCTTTGGTGAAAGTGAAGTCGTCGAATGGACGATATTTCCACCTAAGAGCGCTGCTCGACCCAGGTTCGGAAGCGACGTTCATCACTGAAGCTGCAGTACAGATGCTGAACCTAAAGGCCCGGAGTACATTTATTGAGGTGTCAGGGTTGGGAAAGGTCAGCAGTGGAGCATGCCATAGGTATGCTGATATTTCGTTTGGGTCTCTACACTCTGAATTTGAGACCGGTACACGAGCTTATGTGTACAAATCCCTGACTGGGCTTCTCCCGGCCAAACAACTGAATCCCAATAAATGGAAACACCTGAACGGACTAATTCTAGCTGATCCTCTCTTTTTCAAACCAGCTACAGTCGATCTCTTGCTGGGTAGCGATATATATCCAGACATAATATTGCCAGAGATAGTCAGGGGTGATGAAATATCACCGATCGCACAGAACACGCAGCTGGGGTGGATATTACTGGGTAAGGCACCTGAGGCAAATATATCGGTGCATAGCTTTCACCAAGTGGTCGATGTCGATACACAGTTGCGTATGTTTTGGGAGATTGAGGAGGTTCCATATCAGGACTACGAGACGGAAGAGAACCGGAGGTGTGAAGAGCACTTTAAGGAAACGACGAAGCGTCTACCAGATGGGCGATACGAAGTTTCGCTTCCATTTAAGGATGGATGGCAACCTGCGCTTGGATCCTCTAAATTAGCGGCCTTGCGTAGGTTTCATCAACTAGAGAGGAGATTTGCCAACAACACAACACTACACCGGGAATATTCGAAATGTTTAGAAGAATACCTGTCGTTGGGTCATATGACGGAAGTTCATGATGAGGATGATGTACTGCGATCCTCCTTTCATTATTTTCTGCCTCACCATGCTGTTACGAAGGAAGCCAGTTCGACAACAAAGCTCCGAGTTGTTTTTGACGCAGCGGCAAAATGTTCGGACGGGATTTCTTTGAATGATCGATTGTTGATAGGCCCTAAAACACAAAACAACATTATTGATATAATTTTAAGGTGGCGAATGTACAAAATTACCTTTACAACTGATGTTGAAAAAATGTACCGTCAGATTAGAATGAGGCAACGAGATGCGTATTATCAATTGATATACTGGCGTAAGAGTGATCAGGAACCCTTGAGAATGTATCGATTGGATACAGTCACATTCGGCACAGCCAGTGCACCCTATCTCGCCATTCGTACACTAAACCAGGTGGCTTTGGATGAAGAGTCACATTTTCCAGTGGGAGCTAGGACCGTACGAGACGAGATGTACGTTGACGACCTAATTTCCGGTGCCGATTCAGTGGAAGCTGCCTTACATAAACGTGATGAGGTGCGGCAGTTGCTGGCAACCGCAGGGTTTCATTTGCGGAAATGGACGAGCAACTCACAGGAAGTTTTGGAAGGTATTCCCCTGGAACAGCGGGAGCTAAATTTTTCGGTGCCGTTTGGGTCTTCGGCAGATCATATCAAGGCGCTCGGAATGCGATGGTTTCCTGTTGACGATGTGTTCTCTTTCCAAAATGTCCTTTACGATACTTTACAGGAGCCGACGAAGAGGACTATGCTGTCAACTATAGCACGCTTATTCGATCCATTGGGCTGGATTTCGCCATGCATTGTCAAGGCGAAGATGTTTATGCAGCAGCTTTGGTTTCACGGACTCGCATGGGATGAACCAATTCCAATCGCTCTAAAGGAGGATTGGCTTGCGTTCTCTCAAGAGCTTCGTTTGGTTGAGACTATCCGGATACCACGTTGGGTGAACCTGGAAGGACAACAAAAGGAAATCGAACTCCATGGATTTTGCGACGCATCGGAGAAGGCATATGGTGCGGCAATTTATATTCGCGTTTTAGATAACGACAATAACATTCATGTTCATCTCTTAGTGTCAAAAACAAGGGTGGCTCCCTTAAAAACTGTCACACTTCCAAGATTGGAACTCTGTGGGGCGGTTTTACTGGCGCAACTTTTAGATTACGTCACAAAGGCATTGGGAATAGGTGGCGTAAGAACTTATGCTTGGTCTGATGCAGCTATTACGTTAGCGTGGATCATGTCACCTCCGTCGAAGTGGAAAACTTTTGTGGGTAACCGTGTAGCAGAGATTCAACGATTAACAAATTGTAGCATCTGGAGACACGTTCCAACTCTACACAATCCAGCTGATCTGGCTTCACGGGGGCTGTTACCGTCCGAATTAAATGGCAATACTCTTTGGTGGAATGGTCCAGAGTTTCTGAGAACTGATTGGGAATTCCAAACACCAAACCAACCAACGATTTTGGCCACTGAGGAGGAAAGTCGAAAAATAAAATCACTTTGCATCATCAAAGAGGACAACGCTGTTGATATGTTGATCCATCGTCACTCGACGCTACCTGGACTACTCAAGATTCTGGCATATTGCTGCAGATTTGCTTCCAACGCACGCAAAGTATCATCCCAAAGGGAGATACTGACGCTGTCGCCGATGGAGATTGAAGCAGGTCTGAAGGTAGCCGTAAGGACAGTTCAAGGAAACATGTTCTTCGAAAATCACTCAAATGAGAAGCAACCAAATTTACAACGGATCAAATCTTTACAGCCATTCGTCGATGAGGATTCAATAATTAGAGTAGGGGGAAGGCTTCAAAACGCAAACTTGGGTTACAACCAACAGCACCCAATCATTCTGAAACCTGGGCACCATTTCACCCAACTTATTTTAAAGGATGCACATGAAAGAACCCTTCATGGTGGTATTCAGCAGATGATAGCATATCTCCGAACTAAATATTGGATTCTCGACATAAAACGATGTGTCAAAAAATGCATCCACAGCTGCAACATATGCTTTAGGCATAGGGCAAAACCAGTTTACCAACTGATGGGAAATCTACCAGCTCCAAGGGTGCGAGTTTCACGAGCTTTTACTTTTACTGGGGTAGATTATGCCGGACCCATTGATGTGAAAGCGTGGAAAGGTCGAGGAACGAAAACGTTCAAGGCATATTTCGCCATTTTTGTTTGCTTGGCCACCAAGGCAATACATCTTGAACTCGTCAGTGACATGACGACTCAAGCATTCATTGCCGCTTTTCGCAGATTTTCGTCCAGACGCGGTAACTGTAAAGAAATCTTCAGTGACTGCGGCAAAAACTTTGTAGGCGCTGCCAAGGAATTGGAGACCCTACGAAAAGCGGCCAACTTTAACAAGAAGGAGGTAGCAGAAACGGTTTTGAACGACGGGGTCAAATGGAATTTCATTCCTCCAGCTTCCCCACATTTCGGAGGATTATGGGAGGCCGGAGTGAAGTCGGTGAAATATCACCTCAAACGCGTTGCCGGAAATTCCATCCTGACCTTTGAAGAGTTATACACTCTCCTAACTCAGATTGAGGCATGTCTGAATTCTAGACCCCTTTGTCCACTCACCAGTAATCCAGATGACTTCGCAGCCTTAACTCCAGCACACTTCCTTATTGGAGAGGCTACAATAAGTGTGCCAGAGCCAGACATCACCGGCGAAAACATCTGCTGCACTGAGAGGTGGAAAAGGATACAGCAGCTTTATCAAACATTTTGGAAGCAGTGGAGCACGGAGTATCTATCCCGTCTCCAGCAACGGCCAAAATGGCTTAAAACTGAGTCACAACCGCAGCTAGGAGATTTGGTCTTGGTAAAAGACGAGCGAATTCCACCGTCGAAATGGATTATGGCCCGAATCATACATCTACACCCGGGTGCAGACCAACTTATTCGCGTGGTCACATTGAAGACACAAAACGGTGAATTCAAACGTCCAATTACAAAAATATGTTTATTACCGAGCAACGCAACCGAATCGGTCAACTAAACATATTATATAAAAAAAAAAAAAAAAAAAAAAAAACTTCCCGTACAATATGTACATAACTAATTAACTACTTACATAAAAGTTGAATATAAACTTCATTCATATTTCATCTATTTACATTCATATCCACACACATTACATTATCACACTACACAAGCACATTTCTCACAAGTAAAATAACAAAAAAAAAGTATAATATTCATAATAACACCCTAATGAAAATATTAATAATAATAATATTAACTCTAAATAACTCAACAATATTCTATATCACAACACTACACTACATCATGCAACACTACACAAAATCAATTTTCGCAAAATTTAAAAATATCCCCAGTCTAACAACACTAAACCCGCTCAAATAAAAAATCAAAACAACTCATTTTACAGTCCACTACCACTTTCAGCTTTATCAGCATGCATATCAACATTCAGCATATCACACACACTCACACCAATAAGCCCCATGAAATTCCCCAACTTCCATTCATAAAAAACAAAATGCATTCTAATTCACATAAATTCAAAATGAAATTATTCCAATTTAAACTCACCTGTATATATATCTTCAACCGCAACGAGATCAGCACAAACCGCAAATTAAAATGCACTATAATAATTGAATTTACTTTACGAAATAACAAAACAAAAAAAATACGTATTTAATAGAAAATTAAAATTTCACCGATTACGCCGACGCCGTCCATTCACTAATACTCTTTGATAGTAAACGAAGTACTCTGTGTAGAAGAAGGGAGATGGCAAATAGGGCAATATTACTCACTCCAGATCAGATTAGGGATTTATGTTATATCTGTTTGTACGTCTGTCTCTGTTCCACTAATTGTCTCTTTAACAGAACACACAACACAATAATATGAAGACACAAACTTCAACAGTCAACACAACAACTGGAAGTGGAACTGGAAGCAAATAAGAAGAACAGCGCAGATGACTACTTTACCGACCATACATTAGAGATGGGATTTTGTAATATTTGGATTTGGATGATTGATTGCGAACTAGTTCACGGCGGTGGTGAATGTTCAGTTTGAAATTAAAATATAATATAATGTAAAATAAAGTAAAGTAAAGTTGCGACATAAATATACAAAATGTCATTGTATTTAACCCCAAATTATTGATTTGACATTTGTCAATAAATCTCTCCAATCTTTTTGTATATAAATAAACACAATTGTCAGTACATAATCAATTCGAAATACAAGCTACACATATTTATAACGTTTACGAAATTAAGTTGCGTTTCTTTTCCGTAATATTCTAAAGTTTTACAGTATATTCAACGGGAAGTGAAATTTGCTAAAAAACAGTTTTCCCTTGGAATTTAGCAAATTTAAGTTTTTGAATTCAACACATTTTATAAACGCCCTTTACGCCCATAAGCCAGTATGTTATATATGCCATGAGGCAATTGGAAATGAAATTTCTTCATGTGTTTTCAAACACCTTTAAGACCTTCCATCTGACACTAAACACGTTGTCCTGTATAGTGACTATTGTCCAGGACAAATTGAAAGTTCTTTTATTGCTTCAATGTTTGAAGCTTTTTTGCAACTGGACAGTAACTTGGAGATCATCGATCATAAATTTCTTATTCCTGGACAGACTCACATGGAAAATGACGTTGACCATGCCTTAATTGAAAAAAATAAAAAGCGCATAACAGTTAAAATACATCATCCTCGAGACTGGTATCAATTTGTTAGAACGGTGTTAAACACAAATTTGACGTTCAGGAAATGAATCAAGACCAGATTTTCAATTTCTCAAATGTTTCCAAGGAAAAATATGTGGCGTAAGGTTGACAATGATGGTCACAGAACTTCTGTTGGTAAAATATAAAGTCGATGAGGTTCACGAAGGAGTTTGGAACAGTATATTTCAAAACTTCTCCCAACGAGACAGAAGAATTCAGGTCGCTGAACATAAGACGCCGTGGGTTTAATTCCATTAAAATTACGGATTTGAATAAATTTTATCTTACTCCTCTCGAAATCAACGAAAAGAAAAAGAAGAATTTATTGGATATGCTACCACTGATTGACAGTATTTTCAGTTTCAGTCCCTTTATTTCTTATCTACATTTCGCAAGTCTAATGAATTTTGTACCTTCTTCATTGCTTTAAATGTAGTACTTATGTTATTATTAGAAATAAGTTTTAGAAATAAAATATTTAAAATAAATTTAAAAAACTAAAGTTTTGCCTTATGTCTATTTATTTTAAGATCTCGAATTCGACATAAAATCTTAAGTCCACTTAGGGCACTGTTATTATTTGTTACAGGTTTGACAGAACAACTTATGTTACTTAAGACATTCTTTTTTTGCAGTTTGATTTTTACATAACATCTTAAGTATAAAAATGCATTTTTTTCTACTTTCTTCCTATCAGATTTCCATGAAATAGTTAAAAATGTTAAATAATCTCTCGTTTTACAATTTCGCCCAAAAAAAAGTTATAAATTATAATTTATAAACATTTTAGATAAAAATCGATTTTTCTCGACATAAGCTACTCTGTCTTATTCCCAGAGATATATGTACGCAATAGAACAATGTACTGGCTAGAAATTTCAATTGAAAGGCGGGGAAGAACAAAAAAGAAAAAAAATGATGCCTGGCGAAAGGCTCAAGATGCTGGTTTGACGTTGGAATAGGAAACACGAAGATTCATTTTAGAATGTCGGGATACATTTACAGAACTAAACAACATTATCATATTATTGGAAATCGGGCGAATACGGCGCGCGTCACATGGTAGCTGCAAAAATAAATTTAAAAGATGCAGAAATTTGGGCATCCTTTGCATTTTTAAGCTACATTGTTAAGTGAGACTTTTCAGACTCGTTACCGAGTCTGTCATTGGCGATGAGAATTTATATAATAATTTGCGTCTCAGTGGCATCGTGTGAACGAAGCTTTTCAAAATTAAAATTATTTAAGACTTATCATATCGATCAACAATGGACCAAAATAGGTTGACTAATCTGGCTATACTTTCAATCGAAAAGGAGCACACAGAAATTATGGATTTTAATGATATAATCGAAACATTCAGTGCAATAAAAGCTCGAAAGCACCTTTACATAAAATCTTTGTTCGTGTTTTTTTCTTAAATTTTTTAAGGGGTGTAGCTTGTTTTACTGATTTTTTTTTTATTGATCTTAGCTCGATTTTTTCTGAGTGTATCAATTCAATAGGCTAGGCAGCATAATCCAAATAAGAATCATGTAGGTAATGAATTGGTGATGCATTGTGTTTTGTATGTTGTACTATTTTACACTAGTATACTTAAGACAACAATCGCATCACTTGAATACAAGCTGTATGAACTCCTCCAAACGAAAAAAAAAATCCAATCCTACCAATGTTATTCAATTTGTCATCGAAAGAATTGACAAAGTAATTTTCTTCAATTTTCCACTTGAATTGGTTTTAATTTTATTTATGACCATAAGAAATCATCTAGCCAACAAGACGTAGTTACAACAATTTATTTGTTTTGGCTTCTGAACAGCTGATTTGGGGGAATTGGGTATGGACAGGGCGTAGTGTGTACGACGTACGTGGGTTTTAGCGTCATCGATGAACTACTCCATGTAAACAAAAAACAAATGTCCTTCGCAAACAAAATGGAAACACATGTCTACGCATTTGAGATTATTCAATTGCGAACATTATGTTTCAATTATTTTTTTTGTTTTCATTAAAAAGTTGTATTAATAGGAGAAATTGTAAAGACAGGATTGTCGCACATATTTTTTGAAGACATACCTACTATACGTTTTAACTATAAAAAATAAATATTCATAATTTTTTAATTTAAATTACAGAAAACAACCTTGATTGAAAATAAAAATGAAACTTTTGGGAAGTATATACACCATAAATTATTAGCATACATAACTAACATCGGGTGGTAGAAAAACAAGAATTCATTCGGCCTGAGAAGATTATTCAGAATTTTTCGGATACCCAATAGCTAACATTACACCTCCACCATTTGACATTGAATTTGACCATACCTCATCAAAATCTATAAGGACTACAACACTACAAATTACTATACCTACATAATCGCAAAGTTAAAACCAATCGACCGACGCGACGCTTAAAACACCTTTAAAGATGATTTATTTACGAATTGACTTTCCAAAGACACACATCCATCCGCTACCATTTCAACAGTGAAAACGCACTAGTAGTTACATTGAAAAAAAAAAAAAACATTTTCAAAAATAAAACCCACCAGTTGGATGTCCTCAAGTGAGAACACTCTCAATATACACCACGCACCGCAATGCTGGAGGCAAAAACATCCTAACGTGTCCCGAATTCTGAACAGAGAAATCGACCACCAAAGGCGCAATCAGTTGAACGTGGCTGCTGGAACTCAGTTCGATTTTACAATCGCGAGTGAGTCTTTCAGCCAAACATTTCGGTGTTTTTATGGGGAATGAAACATATGAATGGTGGCAACAAAAAAAAATATCAACTGCAGGAGCAGAGCATGCATAGATGTTGAAGAGATAGCAGATAAAATGGAATGTTGCGCTCTCCTTGTAGGTGTGATCTATCGCAATGGCAAATATAATCAGTGAACTTGTCGCGGGTGAAATGTATTCTTGGCACATTTACCACCAACACAGCCGGTGGTAAACGCGATGAGGTTACATACTATTCGTACATTCGTACACAATGAACCAAGCTGTTGAAACATGTGTTTTTGGTCGGATTAAATTGTCTTGTTAGGAAAGTTCACGAAAAATAAACGTTATGCTACCTAAGAGGCAGACATTTCCCATGTCTGATGCAACGAAACAAAATGCTTGGAGTTAGAAAAATGAAAATAATTTGCATCAAGAATTCAGATTTGGACTTTCGTAGTATATGTTATGGCAAGCTGGCAACACGAGATGACTTCTTATTTGTGAACGTCGATAGATATATTATGTCACTTCATGTATTGTGTATGTCTCTCTCTTTTTTGTAAAATTAAAACACATAAGTAAATTGTTTAAAGAAAGCGTTTTATTGCATCACATTTTACATGGTGCGGGTGTAGAAAATCGGGGTTGCAATGCACTTTGGCTTGTGGCCAGTGTAATGGACAAGCTTGTGTTGCATACGTAAATATGCCTACCTTTACTCTAATTCAAATTACCATTGCATGCGCATATATGCCTCTCCTATATCCTAATTACCTATCCTATCTTACATTCGCATACTTCTTCCCACGACACAATAATTTCTTATCGTGTTATATCACCTTAATATGATTCCTCCGTATGGTTTAATACGACAATTGCGTTTCCAAATTCCTTTCCCACGATCACGCTAATTCGCGAAGTAAACTGGTCACTTCCATCATACACAAATCATATTACACAGTCTTACTCTTATTCGCATATCCCGCTTATCTATATTATGCGTGTCTACCTTATATCTATACGAATTCAAATTACCTGAGTGAACTGGTCACTGCCAGCGTTCTCAAAGGTATCACCATTCACCGGTGATAGGTACTGTCAAAAAAAATTGCATGTTCGGAGGCAGATCAGACAATTAAAAATTAGTTTTAGTTGATATTCAAGTGTGGTCGGTATTGCACATCGTCTCAGGCAATAATGTCTAAACTTTGGAAATTAAATTAAAACAGAAAAATTAGTTAAGCAAATTTATACATAAACTCGACGACACAGTTATAGTAATTATATTATAGATACACTCACAACATAAGCCTGCGACAACAAAAATTATTTACTTAGTATTTAATGAAGAAGAAAAAACTCGTGTACTTTTTATTTAATTTCGTTGTGATAACGTGATAATAAAAAAAAGCAAAATCAACTCTATAACTTTTATATTTGGTGGATTGCTACTGGTGGTTTTTGGTGGTTGCCTGTGGACATTTGCTGTACCTACTCCCCCTTTCCCCATTCCGTTATAATAAGGGGTCATTGCGAGCGGCGCACTAATCTCTGTACCAACATATATAAATATAATTACAAAACCATTCCGCGGTAAAATCAATAATAACACTTGCCTCAATGCTGTTTCATTGCAAAGTGACAATGAGGAAGATAGTGCATTTGACCCTGAAATTCTGGAAGGTCTTGAAACAACTATTCAGGACAACGAAGATGGTGACAACGAAACAGAAATTCCCGAACGTGAAGAAGACGACGATGAAGAAGAGTAAAATTAATACAAATTGTAAAAGATTTATGGATTTTCACTGTAATTCAATAAATATTTTGTTGTAATTTGAGTTCAATCAGTGGTGGTTTTCTAGATATACGATTTTGTTGGTACTTTTCGTATGGGAGGTGCCACGCCCTTTTGTCCAATTTTCACCAAATGTGAATCTAAACCTTGGACCCACTCAAACACACCCACAAAATTTCATCAAAATCGGTCCAGCCGTTTAGAAGGAGTTCTGTACACACGTACAGAAGAATTATATAAGATATACATATTTCATTTAATGAATTTTGTATTACACAAAGTAGGTAAGAACTATTAAATAGATGTACCCAAAATGTAATTAAATACAATGTATTAACTGATAAATAATACAAATTATTCAAAATTCAAGGTAATATTCACAGATATTCACGGTTGACCTTGCATTTCAGTACGTATGGCTGAGGCCAGTGCGTTCAACGCCCTCTATCTCAAAAACGGTTGAGCGCATGAAAAAAATGGTAATAATGAAATTTGTTGCAAATTTTATGTTAACATCATTGGAGCAACAGGAGATAACTGAGATAATCGCGAAAAACTGATTTTGTTGAACTTTGACCTTGAATAACTTACGACGCAGACACGAGATTTTATGAGACTTTTGAGAGAACATTTAGAACATCAAAATAAAGGTATATGCAAAAATTCAGCTTTCTATCTCTCATTCCGAGGTTAAACGCTAAAATGACTGGACTACATAGTTCCTCCGTTTTATGCAACGAAGATTTATTCCTTTTAAATGAAGGTGAAGGTCAAAAATGATTAAATGTAAAGCCCATTTAGATTAGTAAGCCTCGTCAGCAAAGCTTCGATAAAAACTAATTTCAAGTAAGTTTGAACCGGCCGCTAATCGGTCTAGCTCTATTCAAAAAACAATCCTGGTTTAAAATCGTCGATTCAAAATATTGCAATGATTTACAAAATACATATACATTGTGCAAAAACTATAGGAATAAACCTATAACCAAGGATTAACCGCCGTTCTTCATAGAAATTGACAGTAATTCCAAAATTATCGCAATACTATGCTCAAGAAGGACGCAGTAGGTATTCTGCCCGACAATTCGGGAAACAGTAGGTAGTAGATTATACTTATTCCCACATAAATACGATGTCTACCTTGATTATCATACCACAAGGAAAATAATCGCGGAACGCATCATTGCAATCACACCGAATGAATTATAGAAAGGTTGCATTAAGATAGGCGACAACAAAGCGTTGCATTCTGGAAACGGCTCGTTCAAAAACGACTGGACCTTTTTTACAGCAATGGTACAAAGGTACATTTAAGAGAAGATCTTCCCTAGAACCTGTAAGCAGGTAACTGACTTACTACCAAAAGGAAAAATGACACCAAAAGAACCACCTTCTTATCGGCCGATATATCTGCTAGATAAGCACAATGGGAAAAACCATAGAATCATAGTAGACAAATACACAGTATGGAATTATGGATATATAAAATCACATTCCATTGACGATACCATAGGGTTGGTAGTCATAGGCAGTAGATTCAGCAGCGGTAGTCATGTTCTATACTAAAAATGCCTTTAACACGGATACTAATCGCACGAATAAGGGGATCCCTGACCAGAATGAAAACGCTGCACTATGCTTAATATAGTTACTAGCTACTTTGCCGACAGAAACTAGATTTACGAGATTGACGATGGCGTATAGTTACCGCAGAAGTACCACAAGGCTCAGTTCTTATACCTGTCCTGTGGAAAATAATGTATGACGGAGTTCTGTGAAGGAATTAAGGTGGTCGGTTTTGCTGACGATATCACAGTGGTTACAGTACACAAGACAGAGTCCGCCACGATCCATTACTATCTATCAGAATGAGAAATTGTCTAGAGTCTGCCGACCTACAACTAGCTAGGTTGTCAACAGAAATACTGTATGGGAGCTAACAACCAAACCATTATGTCTAACGAGACATTAATGAGCCCAGGAGTATAATGCTCGACAGTAGGTTGAGTTTTCAAATGTGCGTCCAGCAAAAATTTGTCATAGATGCAAGTATGTATGTAGCTCTTTCGTGAATGATGCCAATTATAATCGGTGGTTCTGGATGTACCAGAAGGATTTTCCTATCTCGAGTAGTCATTTGATAAACCACATGATTTGGTGAAGGTTGGTGAAGGAGATACATACCTTCATAACGAGCATGCAGAGCAAGCTGATAGCGCCAAAGTGGCAGACGCAGACGATTTGGCATGAGATGCTAACCAGCCCCGCCTTAAGTAACACCTAACGCGCAAGAGGAGTTCAGAGGTGTGATTTAGTACGTATGCTAGTGGCGCCAGAGTTAAACATCCCGCCTGTATGCCCACTTGAACAGCAGTAGCACACCAACGCTTTAGAATTTGCAAACTGATAACGACACCTTATTGATAAGCTTTGGTAATAAGCAAATCGCAAATGTGAACGACTGGATCACCCTAAACATTTTCCTTCAATGAACCGTATTTATATCTAAACTACCTTCATCAATGACTTTAAAGGACCCCACTCAATGGATACAAGTCTGTGAAAACAACAAACACATATGAACATCGGAAGCAATTTGCCAGAACTGAATAGATCTATAAGTCGTCGTCCTGAAGGTGTTGAAAACAAAACAGACAAAAATAAAAACAATTTACACCACGAATCACATTGAAGCCTTCCTACATACATCCTATATTCTATATCCTTCGTGTAAAACAGCGAAAACCACTCTATCACACCTTTAATCGGATTTCTGGATGGCTGCAAAATAATCCTAGCAGTCGAATTGGAAGTGGAATCGGAATCGGAATCGGAATCCATTGTTTAAAAGTACCTTCCCGTCCTCATTTGCCGTCAAATAAATTATTTTACAATTGTATATATGCGAATACCGGTACAGAATCAAGCTATCGTCAGTGCTGTCCTTTTTTTTCTACATACACACACAGATGCAGGCCAGTCAGCCAGCATCACAATTGGATTAAATTTACAATTGGCCAATATGCCTGAGCGAACAAATAACAAAACAATTGAAAATTGAATAAAGCTTTTTACTGACCACCGCAGGACGACACAAGCATGGGCTACGTTCGATACGGTGCGGTTGGTTGGTCGATTCCAATGCCGCACCATAGGGAAGGTGGATAAATCTGGTGACTGAATCCTCCAAATGAAATCCCGAATAAATAGAGACAAATTTATTTTAGCCGTCATTATTTATGTGGCTTTCGCATGTATAGACAATGTTGAAGCGATTTGTGGTGCAAAGGAAATTGTGGTAAATGAAAATGTGAGCTCAAATGGTGGGTGATTTTTTTTTTTTTTGTTAATATTTTTTTTTTTGACAATAGTTATCATACGAGATCAAGGGCGATTACGCAGGATATTTAGATAGGATTACGCCCGACTGTTTTTTACGGAGTTACAGTTTATTTTAAATTGCTTGCTGAATTTTGTTAAATTTTCGACAAGTCTCGTATATGCGAACTAAAACTCCCATCATAAGTCGGAAGTGCCCTATATGTTATCACATTCCTTCCGCTTAACAGGAGCGTGTATAGCTTGTGAACAAGATTCCATTTTGTCATACTAATGCATTTTGTTTTGGTAGTCTCTTCTCACAGCAATTTGTCCAATCGATGGAGATAAAAGTGTAATAAAAGAGTATCCATTCCAGGAAAGTGTAATAAAAAAGGACGACAGTAGCTAGTTCACCCTAAAGTAATGTTGTAACTTTAAAGTCAATTGTGAAATTTGCAACCCCTTTCGAATGGGATATCTGTCAATCGAATTGAATGTGGAATGTCCTTTCCCTTTTGGTGTGCAAATCAATGTGGCGCCATTTGAAATGCTTTGCGAAAGAATTTTTAAATTGTGTTTCTACGCGTATCACCTCACGCGGGTATTAGGCTAAAAATGCGTCCTTGAGGCTGAACAAGTTTTATTCTCTTTACATAAATTTATTTGGAATGTGTTTGACATTTTATAGCGTAGTAGATTGTGGATGGACCATGGGATGAGATTTATCGAAATTGCTTTAACCCAGATTAAAATTCAGGAGTAGGTACTTTTACTTTTAAAGGGGAGAGGGTTACAGATAGTTTACAATGACTGATTGGGATGAGATTAGGCATGTTGCCATTCAAGTATCGACAGTAATTTTAATTTATTGCATTTGATAGGCGATAATAAAATTGCTAACAGGGGGAGGTCGATGACTTTGGTGACATAGATATAAGCATATAGTCAACCATAATTTTTATATTGAAGTGGCGATGAACAGCGACCAACATATGTATAATAGAGAACACTAATAGAGAACGCCGAACATTCTCTCTAAAAATTGATCACCACACGAATTCTGTGGCGCATCGATAGCTCGCGACGGCTCCTCTAGATCGACTGACGATCCGAGCTCTCACAGATTTCCACTCAGTCAATATTCTTGTGAGTGAGAGTGAGTTGCACTCACCACTCCACATGCAAATGCAAATGCACTCCGCAAATGCAACAATTGCATTCATGCAATTAGTCACAATATCCTCTAGACATACAGAGAGGCATAAAACACAGTCGGGTGCTGCAGAATTATATTATGTGCTCTAACACGGCCATCCTGCAGAATTCATCGCTCTCGATGAAACAAAACACTCCTTCTCCCTTTCCTTCCTTGGAAATTCAAGGAACAATACCGGGTTCAAAAACAAAAACCATATCGATCCAATACAATCACAAAGTAAAAACCATAATAAAAAAAATTACTTTGCGACAACTTCCTCCGCAACCAACCTACAGCTTTAGACATGTCCGCAGACAATCCCGTTTTCATCTGACACCGCAAATTTTCTGAGCAACAGCAACAATCCTGTAGTAATTCCAAATTCCCAACTACGACGGAACCAGTTTAAAGCCAATACCAAGCCTGTCTAAGAGCAGACAAATTTCTCTCTTTAGAAAGGTCCATAGCTCAGAGGCAATCTTAAGCTTGTCTATGACCAAACATATTTCTAACTTCGAACAGGTTCATAGCTCAGAGGCAATCTTACGCTTGTCTATAACCAAACAAATTTCTAACAGGTTCATAGCTCAGAGGCAATCTTAAGCTTGTGTATAACCAAAGAAATTCCTAAAATAGAACAGGTCCATAGCTCAGAGGCAATCTTAAGCTTGTCTCTGACCAAACAAATTTCTAACATGGATTCCGCAAACTCCGCAGTACCACGTCAGCTCTAAATACCATCACCAGTCAAATCAGCAATGGGTTAACCAAGGCCTCGTCACAGGAACATAGCAGTGGCCCAAGACTTGTCCAAAACCTTTGACACAGTGAGACATGCTTTTCTTCCCCAGGACATCCTTGAGTCAACCTTGCCACATTCCATCAAGCGCTGGCCACAAACTGCCTGAGCGGCAGTCAGCCATACCTAGAATTTCGGAATTCCAACTCAAAACACAGGGAAACCAAACCCCCAAAGCCCCAAGGCGGAGTATTGATCCCTCTTCTCTTCAATTATTACATCGCAAAGCTACCATCACCTCCGAAAGGTATAAACTTAATCTCATATGCAGACGATTGCACAATCCTAGAATCAGGCACTAACATACAAGACCTTTGCACATCCACTAACGCATACCTAGGAATAGAAGAGGCATTCGTCAACGATCGCAGTCTAAAACTCTCGTCATAAAAATTCATTGCAACCCTGTTCACATCCTGAGCGAAAGAAGTAAAACTCGAACTAGAGATATCAATAGCAGGGAGATATGTTCAGCCTCTCGACATCAACATCATCAAGTCACTTGTCGGGAGTTCATGGGGAAAATACAAAGAAACGCTTCTCACCACGTACAAAGCGATCGGTCGACCCATGCTCAAACGCTGCATCCATCTGCACCCGCAATCAAGCGATACCAACTGGAAGCACGCTCAAACAAGCCACAACACAAGCACGCGAACCATCACAGAATGCTATCTTCATGGCATACGGAGTCCATTTACACACTAAAACAATTATGCTAAATATAAAAACACGTAACAGCATGCTTTCACAACAACCTTCACTAGCCTGTCATCCACCAGAACTCTCCAACCAGAATCTCATATCGGTCCCCAAGCCACCTCGCAATACACGAAGATGCATCACAGACCTCCAAGAAGTATATCAACCACCCCAAACAACAACCCAACTTCAACACAGAACAGCACACAGAAGGCATAAAGCACATCCATCAGATCTCCACAGCTAACACGATCGCTAGCTATAAAGCAAATGTAGTGCTCGGCGGCAGACCGCCACCAACTGCCACCGAACAACTCTAGCCCAACTCCGCTTGGGCTGGTGCCATGCAAGAACATGAAAATTTGTGCTGAGTGCAATTTAAAAATGGGAGCGGAAGCGATTGCAAAAGGACACGATAACTATACGTGTCCTTGTTGCGGACATATTGTAGAGGACACAATGCAAGTATTTGTATGACAAATTTTTTGCACTATACTTTTTGAAAATACAGAATGAATTCAAAATTATGTTAGGTTTCATTTCATTTCTTTTTGGGGCATTATTTCGCTTCATTAGGGCCTAATTTCCATTTTAAAAATGGAGTATCATTTCTTTTAAAAATGCACCCCAATTTTGGGGCCTTATTTCATTAATTTTTGGGGCATTATTTCCTGGGGCCTAATTTCGCGGAGCCTTCGCTAACGCCCTCAAGGAGGAAAGATACGAAGTCAGCAAAAGACTTTCATGAAAAAGCTATTTGTCTGCTGAACCAAAAATAGCTAAGTCCGGTATTAACCAGATTTAAAGAGGCTATGCCAAGTTTTGTGTGATGTCCCTAGATCTATATACATACAAGCTTATGTAGTATAAAGATATAAGAGGTTCCAAAAAGGCCCTGTATATGGTCACGATAGCTAACTATGAGTGTACTAAAACATTTTCTGGCGGTTCCGTACCGCTCAGCATCAAAGCGTTCTTTTAGTTTAAGAAGAGCTGGCGCGTTTGATAGGGCTGTCGTAGGTCTATAGTTTTCTAACCTACATGTTGTTAAAATAGGTTCTTCTCCTCGAAGTGATTTTATAGCCTTATAAAATGTGAAAAGTAATAGTTTTCCTTGCATCAATATTAACAAGGGGACTTGTCAGTTTTAGGATCAACAGACCAGAAACCACCGATAACAAATTGATCGCATAGGAATCAATTGAATCCCACTTTTTTCCAATCTTTAATGACAGAATTCCTGACGAATGAGAGTGACATTGTTAGCGCCCGCTGTTAGGAAGTTGTCAGTAGGTTTGTATCTACTATCTAATTGACAGAACTTACATCAACTAGTATCGTATGAGACACATATAATCCTATACCCCAATATCAATATATTTCCCACAATCGATTCTAAATAAGCAATAAAACGAATTGCCAATAACACACGTACACTTAAATTACCACCTACCTATACCTGAAGATACATTAACTTGCAAAACAAAATTGCAAGCATTCGAAAACAAGCGCACAATTCCGCACATGAAATGAACAACAACAACAGTTTTAGGGGTTAGTTACTCCCCGGAGTCCAATTGGCAACAAATCACTCGTATATGTTCCCATTTAAGTCCAATTAAGCTCACCTATTAGGTGAACATTGTACATCTTAGTTCGAAGTTGGGATCTTTTAGTGTTACACTTTCCCTCAGCATTGATGTCAATAAATAATTCACAGCATACAAGCCTATTACAAGGCAATCAATCTTCCTATTCCACTTCTGTGAAGTTGGCCCGAAATGGTACTCAAAGAAAAGTACAAACCAGATGATAGTTGAACAATTGGAATTGATTCTGATGGGGCAATTAAGGACGTATGTGGGTCTTGCTTTTTCGCACACAAAATGTAATATAGCATAGGTATCATAAAATAGATATGTAGATATATAGGTATCTATAGAACTTAGAGGGCGATTTTAGAATTCATTGTGAGCAGTGATGCCATTCTGACCGGATTCCGGTCATATCTGACCGAAATCTGTTTACTCTGACCGGAGAAAATTTTGAAATCCGGCCTAACCGTTTTTTGACCGGAACGAAAAATGTTTTTAACCGGAAATCTCTATTTTGACTGGAAAAATAAAATTGTCCTACTGATTATAAATAGAGATAGATTTCTATAACTTGAATAAAACTTCGCCATACATTACGAACCTGCTCCCAAGTTCAAACAGAAACCAATTTAATGCGAATATGGGACTACAACATCACGCATGGAATTCTGCTCCGGGAGCAGGATAATAAATTATCTTATAGGCCAATTTTTTGACGTTTTCTTTTGCTAGAATGTTGAAGAGGACATTAAACAATGAATTTCAATTTCAATTAAGTTTGAAATTCGATAAATCTCAGATTGGAGATTGGTGAACTACTCTTTTCAAGTGTCAGAAAATTATCCGAGAATAATTATTTGGCTCAATTGACACACGGCCTTAGTACATCCATTAACGATTTGGCTACACTCAGGCGTCATTGCAATGAAATAAAATTTGGCAGGTAAAATAATAGTGAAATTGAAAACACAAACAAATTCTATAGTTAAGCCGAAGCGGACGCCCGTTTTTGATGTCCTCACGCAAATATCAAATAAAGATTTGTATCGAAAGCACAATGGTGAGAAAAAGAACGTGTCAGAATTATTTCTGAAAGTGGATTTTCCGTGCATTTTCTATGCTATCTACCTTTCTTCTTTACTCACTCAAAATCTACCTGTGTCGCTGGATACGACGTTCATTGGAAGGCGTGTATGGCCATGCACTAAAAGTGTATTTCAGAATTTAAAACATGTCATATAAAATGAAAAATTAGTTTCAGTAAATTTTAAACAAACGAAATAAAAAACAAGTTTACAAACTCAAGATTCACATAAGTATTATAAAAACATTTTCTAAACATCGATAATGCAGGTGAACATAAAAATTCGTAAATTGTATAGGTATTTTCTATTTTTGACCGGGTTTCAGGTCAAAAATTCTCATTTTAACTATTGACCGGATTTTTTGACCGGATTTAGAAAATAAAAATCCGGTCATGCGGTCAGATTTGACCGGATTCACTTTTTTTAGTGGCAACACTGATTGTGAGTAAGAATTCGTATAAATGAGGCTCAGTTGAAGAACAACATCGTCCTTTTAAATGTTGATCATAGCTCAGTCAATCTGTCAGAAATTTGTTCAGTTCAAATCATTTGCAAATCATTTCATTCTGAGGGATGAATCAATTTGCCACTTTCAAGCTCCGTCATAAACAAGCACAGATCATGTCAGATCCTCTCAAAAACAGTACATTCTATATGTATTCTTTCTTCGTCAACCAGAAGTTGCCAATCTTCTTCCATTTAAAGAAACTACTTCATACACAAAATCACCCGCTTCACCTCATAATTCCACAACAAGAAGGTACACAATGGATTTATTCAATCATCACACTACAGACAAAGCGTCCTAATATAAGGCAAATTTAATATAAGCCACGCGTTGTCCTGAAATTAAGATTTTTTTTTTATTCCTCAATTTTTGTGTTAATAATATTTAAGTGCAACTGACACATTCACATCGGCCAGACTCTCAAAGGCATTAAACTTAAGGATAATGTGCACAGTTTCGGGGACACCTTTGGGAAATATCGTATACTTACAATTAAAGTAATATTCAATCAGCGCGATGAGAGGGTGCACTTTATGAAAGCAAACATTAGCGATTTACGAGCGGGTCGTGCTTTTTTTTTCTGTTTACAGCACCACCCTTGGATTAATTACGGTATGACACGTGGCAGTTCCATCAGGTCACTGCTATGCAAAGTATAAATAATTGAGAGTTACAAAATAAATGAAATTGAATGCTTCCTTCTAAGGCAAGCGACTTGTCCATTTTCACGCCCGTCGAAGATTTTATTATTTTTGGAGCACACTTTAGATATAGGGAATGGATTTAAAGGTGAATTTAATTACGAAATTTATGAATCATTTCTGAAACAACAATTTCGAGCGAGCTACTTAATGGGGTGGGTGGCGAATATGGAAGGTGAGTCAAATTTTTGCTATTCTCTTAGATTGAGATATTTTCCATATAAATTTATGTTGGAAATAACTTTTTCTGATACGGGAACATTTTTGGCGCTCTCTGTAGGAAAGCAGAGAGAAAATTATAATTTCCTCGGATTTGTTTTAAAATCAACAATAAGCAATAAGGGTATGGGCCACACGTGAGTTTTGTCTTCAAACGATTGCTTTATCGACGCCTGATGGTAGCTCTGGCCAGGTAAGGCAACTACAGATTTACGAGATCTGTAATAAATAATCATTTTGCGATCGACGTGCTCCAGTAATGTAGGTAGTGAGGAGAGTTTTTTTTTATTTTTTTTTTTAAGTTTCCCTGCCCATATGGCTGACACTGCGACCTGACAAGATCTATTGTATCGTAAGGGATAAGGTTATTCTAAGAGACGTGTGACCTCCCTAGTGAAGGCCACAATATCCTTAGTAGCGGAGTTCCTAAGCTCTGCTGGTAAAAGTATTTCCTTGTTGAAGATACGTTTTCTTAACCAATGAAGTGCCGGGCAATCACAGAGAATGTGTTCGGAGGATTCCTCATCCTCAAGACAGAATCTACATTCTATCTCCGGGCACAGATTCATTTTGTTAAGATGATATCGCAAGCCCCAATGGCCTGTGAGAAAGCCCACCAGCCTTCTGATAGTATCCTTGTTTAGGTTGAGGATTTCCTTGTAGGAGTAAGGTTTAATTAAACTTTTGGATTGTCTTAATCCCGGAACATTTTCCCAGTGGTACAGACGAAGTTTATGTTCCCAATCGTTAATTATACCTAAGGCAGTAGTCCAATTAACTCTGCAATAAGGTTCTGGTCCACAGAACGCGGATTCAGATCCGGCCCTAGCTAGTTGGTCCGCCGATTCGTTGCCTGCAATACCCTGATGTCCAGGTACCCAACCAAGTTTGACCTTGTTGTGTCTGGATAGGGATTGCAAGGCATCGTAGCAGCACTTTACTGTTTTTGAGTCCATCGTATTGGATGATAGGGCTTGTAAGGCCGCTTGACTATCTGAAAAGATTTGTATTTTGGCGCCTTTAATTCCCTTATTTGAGTTTAGGACGGCGCAGATCTCAATGGCATGGACTTCAGCCTGAAAAACAGTGGGACACATTCCCATGGGTATTGAGACTTTGGTATTGGGTCCAAAGACACCAGCACCAACTCCAGATTCCATTTTCGATCCGTCAGTGTACCAGACCAAACTTTTAGGGTCCTGTGTTGGAGCACCATTGGCCCATTTCGTGCGGTCCAGTATTTCTACCTCAAATAGTTTCCCAAAACAATATTCCCTAACCATAATGTCGGGGATGGAGCAGAACATATCCATGTTTGGGATTGAGTTAAGTATTTCCAGGTGTCCCACATGGTCAGCTGGTTTAAACTTGTATTCTAGCTGCAGCTTAATAGCACATCTAGCTGCCACTTTCCTAATAAATATGTGTAAGGGTGAGAGCCCTATAATAGCTTCTAATGCTGTAGTAGGGCAGATGCGCATAGCACCCGTGATGCCTAGACAGGCAATACGCTGTAGCTTTTGTAGCCTATTTGCCGTTGTCCGTTCAAGAACTTTCGGCCACCAGACAATTGCCGCGTATGTGATAATGGGCCTTACCATCATGATATACAGCCAGTGTATCATTTTGGGGGTTAGACCCCAAGTTCTGCCATACAGTTGCCTACTGGCCCACATGGCTCTAGTGGCACGTTCTGTGGCAGACTTGATTTGTGAGTTCCAGTTGAGCTTCTTATCAAGGACAATTCCGAGATATTTGACTTCATTGGAGTAACTCAAGGTAGTGCCGTTTACGGTTATAGTGTTAAGATTAATCAATCTCTTCCTTGTAAAAGGCACTAGAAAGGTTTTACTAGGATTTATAGAGAGACCTTCGAAATTGCACCATTCTGAGACATGTAGAAGTGCGTTCTGCATCCTACAGGTAATGGTAGCGCTGAGCTTGCCACTGATGATGATCGCTAGGTCGTCAGCGTAGCCGATGGCACTAAAGCCTAGGCTGTGCAGACTGACTAACAGACTGTCGACGACTAGTGACCACAAGAGAGGAGAGAGTACTCCCCCTTGAGGGCAGCCTTTTGCTGCTTTCACAGACACCGACACACCTCCGGAGGAGGATGTAATTATCCGACTTTCCAACATGGCTCTGATCCACTGGTTGGTCGGGTCTTCGATACCTTTGCTTCTGATTGCCTTAGCGATCGAGTCATAGCCGGTATTATCGAAGGCGCCCTCAACGTCCAAGAAGGCACAGGAGGAGACTTAACTTTGAACGGCTGCGATTGCAACAAACCACCAGCACCGTTACCATCAACGTATCGCATAACTTATCGAGTAGCCCATTGCAGATATTATGAAGTATGCCGAGGACCTGTATCAATGCCAGGAAGCCAGGAAGCCATTAGCGATACCGACACTGATATGCTACATTTTACTCGATCATCCCCGCGAAACACTTGGTTTGATGAATAGTGCTTTAGTGCAGAGAAGGACTGAAAACCTACTTTGAAAAAGGCTTCACCCATGAAATACCGGAACCAATGGGAATCAAACAATGTGCTACACGACATATCACTGTCAATATTCACAGACGGTTCTAAGACACTAGAGGGAGTTGGCGCCGGGCGTCTTTTCAGAAGAACTGAATCTGCGCCTCTCCTTTTGCCTTCCGAAACACTGCAGTGTCTTCCAAGCCGGAATTGCAGCTAGTCGTCAAAGGGATATCATCATAATATAGGTAGGTACATTGATATCGTTTTACTTTTTATTTACTTTCTTAATCCTAGCTTATTCTAATTTTAAATTAAGCTGTCCTAGCTTGGCGGAGCTCTGGGGCACTGACTGACTCCCAGATCTAAGGCAGCTCTGCCTTTTATACAGGTCCCTGCTGCGGTTATTGTTTTCCCTGCTACTGTTGTTATGTTGCTTGTTGGCACTTGTCTTTGGCAGTGGGGCATGCTAATGTCATCAGTATCCTCTACGACTACTGCAACGACTACTACTACCTCTACCACTACTACAATGGACTGCGCTCCCTGTGTCCCTACTGACCAGTCTTACTACTCGAGTTTAGTAGTTACCACCAGAGCGCTTCTGCTCCACACACGTGGCTGGATCCAGCTTCCCTGTGTCTGGTCCGGTGGCCACTACTCGATTGATATGCTGGGCAGTGCTAGTGTGTGGTTGGTTGGCAGCGCATTGGTGTGGTAGGTTGGTGACGTGATACCGTGCCTTGCTGTTGCTGGGTGTGAGGGTAGCGGTAGCTTTGCTTTGATGTGGTAGTTTGGTACTGGGTGATATGGTATAGGTTGAGTGTGGGTTTCCCAGATGATTTACCCTCACACTGTATGTGGCGAAAACCGTTTCATTACAAACCCTTCCCATTTATCTAGTTTTGCCATTTCGTCAGGTTGTGCAGAATGACGATATTAAAAACTTCCTGCGAAAATAATGTCGAAAACAAACTCACCGAGAGATTTGATGTGAGATGGATTTAGAGAAGATGCTGCGATGTTATATGAAATAACTCACAAGCCTACGCCTGGGCACAATTTTCCACAAGTTTGTCCAATTCTTCCGTACGCGGATGACGTTGATATGATTGGCAGAATTCGGCGAGCTATTTACGCATTCGCAAATTTGGAAACAGAAGTGGTAAAAATGGGCTTACTAGTAAACAAGAAGGGACACACAATCTCGACGAACGGACGGGATGTCATTATCTTTAGTTATATGCAACTTTAGATAGTTAGAGACTTCAAAGTTAGCCCTTGCGATGTTAGCGTTGATTTGTCAACATGTTCGTCCTTCTTGTGGTTACTCGACGCTGTTCAGTTATCCCAAAATTCTCAAAAACCTCTACAAATTAAACAGTGAGACATCAAAATTCTTATATGTCATGAAAGATGTGACTTCCAAGTGTTCTATTCCTCAAGTGACAGAAACTCGTGCAAATCTCCGCAGCCTCTACAAATATCGTCATATTGTCTCTTACATCCCCTTAGGGCTCCTAAGAAAACACTGATGACCCATATCAAACCTGTGGAAGTTTTTTGGTCCGATTTCTGTTATACTCTTACCAAAGCTTTCGTCGATCCACTAGTTGTTGGCTTTCTTACGAATCTTGTTCACCATATCGACTATTCCCAGATACTTCGCACTCTGTGCCACCTTCATTGGAATTTAAAATTGGGCGAGTGGGGACATAATCAATTAACCCAATTATTTAAGTATCTACGTATACTCGGATTCGGTGGTGAAGTGATTACTTGTACGAATAACTCTGCAAAAAATCGGGTACTAGCGTCATCCCCTTCAATTTAATAAAACTAAATTCTTACTCGGCATTAGCTCACATTCGCAGAATTAACGATGACAAACAAACTTTTACAAAGGATGTCAAATATTAGCATTTAGGACGCGATATACCAAATGAAATATTCATACATTCAACATATGTTATGAGTTCGACTTTTATGCGAAATAAAATCCATTAATTAAGTACAAAAAATATTAACAGCGATCATAATTTGGAATAAACATTTATTTTTATTGAAATAAAACCGATAATTACGACATCAACATCCTGCTCTGTGAGTTTTGTTGGCCTCATAAAGTAACATATTATGTAGGAGGTATTCATTCCACTTAAGTTGAGTAAGCTGTTTGATTTGGCGTTATGGCGGCAGAGATTAAATTTATTTTAATGTTCATAGATTACGTTTTCCTTGGGTGAATAAACGAAGACGCACTTCGGCAAATGAATGCGCAAGTGGAATCCTCCTTCATCTGTTTGGATTGTGTATTGAGCATATTGAGGAAATAAATTCATAGACAAACTTAGATGTCCATAAACACTAAACACACTTGTCATCTAACTATTTAACACCCACCCAACATAATAGTGTTAATGACGGTATCTCTTGCATTAGGTTTCCTCTGTATACTCACTGTTGGAACGGACGTGTCATCTAATGGTGCTAAAACATCGAAAGCGTTAATTAACCCATTTGGCTGCATCGCATGCAATTAATGAACACTAATCAGGCAATTTTGGTTGAAATTTATCGCATGCACCTGTTCTCTTGGTCAGAAGCTGTTAGTGTATCACCTCATACGTGCGAGTGCAGATTGTCATGTTGGCATAAAGGATAATTTAATGACCACGTAGTAGGTACTTAACCTGTCAATGACAAATAATTTCGCAGGCGTGTAGGCATATGATTTATATTTTAAACGTGTTGCCCTGGTGTTTTCTGGATGTTGGCGAAGGCGGTTAAAGACATTATGGCAAGTTTTAAGCGCAGCATTTTTCGATCGGTCCAGTTTGAATTAATGGGCTTTGGAGAAAGCGGGCTCTATACAGCGAAATGCACCCGGGCCAAAAACTTATAGCTGTGTGATCTGCAAACTCCTTGATTCTATAAAAAAAATAAATAGGTGGTGCAACAGGCGGTAGACACCCTAGGCCTAGCTTCTCGCAACCATACCTTTGTGTGAGTTTCTATTTTTGGGACGAATGGAAGGGACCTACAATTTTATGCCAATTCCGAATGACTGAATTGAGAAGCTTTTTCAGGACAATTACACTTTGGGATGTTTCGCGAGAGGTGGCGCAGTAGAAAAAACACTAAGATGTAATTTGTGTTTTTCCGGGGATCGAACCTGGGATCCCTCGCACAGCAGTCCAGCACGCTAACCACTGCGCTACTGTGCCCACGGAGTAGAAAAAAAGTAGAAAAAAAGTGGAAATGGACCTCAACCAACCTGGAAAGCGAAAGGGGGCTTCTGCTTAGACTAAGTTTCAAAGGAGTTCTTCAAATGTAATAGCAGTAAGAAATGACTATATGCTCGTCATCAAGTTTTACCCCATAGGTTAGGTTAGGTTAGGTTACAGTGGCAGGCCGCATTTAGAGCAGCCTCATTTAGGCCAGAGGAGGCCCATTGTGATATCATATAGGATCTAATGATCTCAACTACTCGTTGAACCAAGGGGAGCTGATAATGAAGCGTTGGAGGCAACTTATGCTTGTATTAGCGAGTTCGCCAAGATTGTCGAAGAAGTATTCTCCGAGAAATAGTTTTCTACGAGCTGAAAGGGCTGGGCACGGGCATAGGAGGTGAAGAATTGTCTCTTCTTTCTCCTCGTCCATGCAGCCTCTACAGAAATCATTAGAAAGGAGGCCCAGCCTGAGAGCATTATCTCCCAAGTTTTACCCCATAGAAGATCTTTTTTGTATGGGAGGTGCCACGCCATTTTGTCCAATTTCCACCAATTTTCACAGGAATCATCCCGGACCAATACCTCAGATTGCCTGGATGATGCCGACCGTCATTTTTAAAATCGAAAGTCAGAGAAGGTCAATAAAGATAAACAAATAGGTATAAATTGGCATTTCCGGCAGGTGGAATGTTTGAACATTTACAAGTTTGAAAACCTATACCTACCCTTACATACCTAATGAAAATACACTCACTTACCACTCAACTACTGTGAAATAAGTGAGTTTGTGTAGTAGTGTAGTGTAGTACTTCCTGATTCTGACTATTACACGATTCTTTCTGGAGTTTGTTTGAAATATTCAATAATATGTTTTCACTTGCAATGCCTATTAGTCATAATATGAGATTCTTCAAAGCTTAGGCTGATTTATTTGCTTTAGCATAATTTTATTATGCAGCACTTGAAACTTGAAAGTAAAAAAGTATTTGGGTGAAATCACTCATTAAACACTCACAGTCTCTGCACTCAGCACAATAAGTTCTAAATATCATTATGAACTGTAAAGTTTTTCTAAAAAAGGACTTCTCAGAGAGCCAAGCTCGTACCGAGCGAGGGGTTCCAGGTTAAACCCCCGTATACGATACGAAAAACACTTTACAGAGTGATTCACTGCTTCCCAGAGTGTTAGTGCCCTGAGATCTGAGAAGAACTATGGAAGAAGACTATCTATCTATATATATAAAAATAAGTTGTATTGTGTTTGTCGCCAATGTTCTCTGTAATGCGTGAACCGATTTTGATTCTGGAAATTTCCCATGAAAGTTGGCGTTGATACCATGGTTTGGTTCATGAGTTATAGGGGCGTGGCACCTTCCATATAAAAAATAACATTCAAAATCTTATATATCTCGAAAACCAATGAATGGATTAAGTTCAAATTTACATACAGTCTTAGGTATCGGCCCACGAGTATTCCTGTAAGGATTGGTCAAAATTGGACAAAGGGGCGTGGCACCTCCCATACAAAAAAACCATTCAAAATCTTATATCTCGAAAACCACTGAATCGATTGAGTTAAAATTTACATACAGTCTTAGGTATCGCCCCTGGAATATTCCTGTGAAGATTGGTCAACATTGGACAAAGGAGCGTGGCACCGCCCATACAACAAAAACATTAAAAATCTTTTATTTCGAAAATTACCGAATCGATTGAGTTACAATTTTTGGACAATCTTAGGTGTTGGCCTGGGAGTATTCACTTCTCTTCGACAGTCATGGGAGCCAAAGTTTTTAACATTTGTAACATTGATATGCATTGTCCTGATAGACAGAATGCTATGTAGGCAATACGATTCCTGGAAAAACAAAACATGTACAGTGTACAGAGCATTACAACAAAAACTGTTTGTCACTGATTTAAATGAATTTGTAATTGATTTTTTTATTTTTCTATTTAGCACTACGAAGTGTGCAGGGGGTCCTCTAGTTATGTATAAGAATATTGTTCTACAAAACTAATGTATTGTACTTGTACATGGGTGCGTGAACATGTCACCCCAAATCTAAAAAGTCGTGTATTTTTGAGTTGTGAACAGCTGAGAAAGAGTTATTGAATTCTTGATAGGTACACATTTTCAAACGTTATGGCTGCTTATGCCCGGTTTCCGAACAGATTTCCCGCCAAATTCCACTCAAAGAATCAAGGATCGATTTATCATTGATAATTACATTTGCATATTTTTTTTTTTTTTTTGCTTTACGAGTTCAATTATCTATACACAAAATAATTTTTGTTCGCTAAAGTTAGGGATCCGCATAAATCATTTAATACTGTAAAACCAATTTTTATAAGTCCTGCCAAGTGTTTTGTAAACTGGGAGATTTTACCGTTCATGGATATTCGATATAATATGTATTTGACTGTAATAATGTATCTGCATTAAAACTATGCACAATTTAACCCTTTCGGTACATCTTTTTTGTTCTAAGGTTAAAAAAATATTTTATTTCTTTTTGTTGCTACTTAGACTCCTACTAAAAACATTGTAACATTATTTTTGGTAAATATTGGTTCTAAAGTGGTTTTTGGGAACGTTGCCATATGGCATCAATTGTCTCAAGTGGTAGCAAAATAAATGACAAAATTAATATTTTTGTTTTAGTTTCTTATTTTTATATATAAATTTTTAAACAAAATTGAAAAGAAAAAAGTATAATTATTTTTTTTTTAATTAAAATTTATTTTAAGAATATAAGGATTTTTGAAAATATTTAAAAAACACATATTTTCATATATGTATAAAAATAAAAAACTAAAAAAAATAATAAATTGTTGCATTTATACTCGGTTTTCTTTGTTTACTTCAAACATTACAAGTACTACAAATTAAAAACTAAGCATATTCCAAGATAAACACGTGTATTTATATAAAAAAATATTTAAAAAATAAAAAATATTAAAAAAAAATTAAATATTCATAAAAATCTAAGTATTTTTTTTTTAATTCAAGCCAAATTAAAAAGTAATGATATTCAAGACTATTTATGCATAAAAATACATTTATTTTTATACATATGTAGGTATATATATAATTTTATTTATAGAAATGATGTCTTAAAATGCACCTCTAGATAATATTGATGCCATATGGCAACACAGAAAAGGAAAATTGTGCCAAATTGAATAGACGGAACTTATATGTTTATTTTATTTTTTTAATTGTCCGCCTGATATTAGTCAATTAAATAAAATCGAAATTGATAATCTATTTGATAATTATCAATGTAAAAAAGAAATAATAAAAATAGTCTTCCGACGAAAAAATTCGAACTCTATTGCAGACCGATCATTCACGAGAGATAAAAGCACAATGACGACAACTATCACCCAGTTTTTTTGCTTCTAATTATTAAGCAGATACTCTAAGAAGTTAATCAGAAAAAAGAATAGAAAAAATACACTCAGAGAGTGAGAATGGGTGTTATGAATATTCGTGTTGCCATATGGCATCAAAATACCGAAAGGGTTAAGTTGCCATTTTGTGTTCTGATTTCAACTGCGGTAAATAATTTTAAATATTACATAAATGCGTTTCTAAGAAAAAAAAAAAATATCTTGAAAGCATTTAACATTCATTCATTAATTTTCAATGGCCCGCTTAGGCTTAGGTATCCATTAAGTGGGTCGCGATTATGAACTTGGTCTAACCATCTCATACTGGGTCTACCTATAGAGGGCGCCTGCCTTATGGTATGGATTCCATAGCACGTCGCGGTCGTGAGATCCTGGTTAAGTCCTGGCTAAAATCACATTTTGAAAGGTGTTTTGGCAACGTTTTCGGCCAAAGAATATGGAGCTGCCGAATTTAGTGAAAGCTCCATATATGAAAAGAGGGATAAATATTAATTTTATCTTCACTATTAAAATAGCTAGGTAATGAATAACAACGATTTAGTGCACCGGCTTGGTTTTAATTTGTTCAATATGTCGTGCGTCTACTGTATTAAGATTTTTGTTTTGAGTGAGTGCATACTTAATTCCCGTTTTTCCATATTTTTCATCTTACATTGATCGCCTTGGGTTTTGACGGCTTTGTTATGGAGAAAATGGTGGGTTTTTAGAACACTTTCCGAAAATCTAATGACAGTTTATTTGAACAGTATTTTGAATTATTGATTTTGGTCTACCTTATTATTTTGGTTAAGACAATTTTGAATAAGAATTTTCTGCTAAGTTCCTTGATCTAAATGATCTAAAAATATATTTAGCCAATTATTCTTATCATTTTACATCAGTTCCATAATTTACTCTATTCCGGAGACAATGGTTTGTTTTAGGGTATTCCACAACTTACAACTTCCACAAATTTATTTATTTATTTATTATTTTTGTGCTAGCGTATTTTCTTATATTGTTTACATAAATGATTCGACCCAATGAAATTGTCTTAAACATATGAGTGCAACATCTTTTCATATCTGAGCATGAAGGGTACTTTAAAATTTTCCACTTCAGTTGTGAATGGTTCAGAAATTATAACCTCACCTTTGCACAACCCTTAAAGAACAATAAACATAACAACGGTAACAACTGCAATATTTTGTGGAAATTTAACGACCGCATAACTTTTCTGATTGTACAAGACATTTAGCTTAAGTGTTGTCACAAGTATTTCCGCAACATTTCTTTTACGTACACGTGTAGGTAGGACGAACAAATGATTTTACTGCTTAAGATTCAGAATGTTGTTCCTTCAAGTTTTTGTGATCTTAAAAATCATTCTTTGAAAGTTTTCTCAAGTGGAAAACAGTTCCTGTGCTGAAGCAGGCGAATGTTTCTGTCAGCAAAAATGTATAAGATGTGAGGGTCTTGTGCGGTTTCGTATGATGTGGGAGAGGTGATTTCTTTAATTGTCGGTAAGGACTTGTAAGGCGTAATAAATTGGAGTTCTTATACCTACCTGTCACAAAAGAGAGGTTTCATGTGCAAAAGAAAAGAGGGGTATTTATCATTAGCTCATGCGAATTGTCATGAAAATATGACTGGACTTAAAAATAAGTTATTTTAGAGCGAAATATTTAGAGAAGAACAACTCTCCGTCTAATTAAAATCAGACATCACTTTTCAGTTTAACTCCATTCCTTTTACTTTCTCTTAGAAAATTCTGAATAATTGTCACCTTCTTAACATACAATGACTAGGTACTAATTTGCACTTTTAATCTCATTAATCTTAATAAAGTAACGTGATACTTTTTGGTGCCATCAAGACCGACATTAGATGAACGTATCAATTTAAAATAATGATGTGGTGACGACGACAAAACTACACCTAGTTAAACGCAGACATCCTTATCATCCCCATCGCTTGAATTTAGATTATTTTTCTTGGAGAATGCTTTGTCATTGTGCTCTTGGGTTGCGGGGAAGTTAGAAGCAAACTTTCGAAAATGACTAACAAAATATCCCACAAGAAATGTTCACGTGTTGAATTTGGGTGAGGTGCTGTGTTTGAGTTACAGGTAGCAAGAGCATTTAGGTTTATCGATTTATTTGTGGCACAAAGTGATTTGTAAGTAGATATGTTTGCACATTGGTTAGTTTGTTATACCTAGTGATTTGTTTATTTAGTAGATTGAATTCATTGAACTCAACTTCACTTTAGGTACTGACTTTAAAGTCGGTCTACATGTTGTCATATAATAAACACTACCAGTTGACATTTTTTTGAAAAACGATATTTTTCATTTAGGTAGCTAAAGCTGCTAAATAGTAAACCCAATTCATTCTTAATAGCTACTCGCAAAAATTTAAAAGCGATGGAAGATTGCTCCGCCCTAAAACTTTATTTAAATCTTGCGGCTTCTGATGCTTTAACGTTTACTTAAAATCATCATTTCGAATTTCCAAACAGCATTTTAAAATCTTGTTTTCGAAATCTTGCAAGTCGAAATCCTTCAATTTTGGACAGCATTTGTATAACCAACGTATCCAATATAAAAGGAGGGCACCCCCCTTTGTTAATGGCAGATTTTCCTTTATCTGTTAGCGAGATTTCTATCTTTTAGACCGAGATTTTGATAATCCAAAATGTTGTCATTCGGGATTTATTTAAAACCAGTAAGACAATTATCTTCGACTATGCCGAAGTTCAAATACCCGGTACTATATTACATATTGTAAAATAAAAAAATATTTTAGTATTAAAAAATTATATATTTGTATGGGATACCTCCCATAGTTTTAATTCGACCAAGCTCATTTTTTGTTAAAAATTTTTAAATATTATTAAAATAATATGTGCAAAGTTTAACTTTGCTATCTTTACTTTAGCTCCGAGTTTCCCAAAGTGTGCTCCTGGCGCTCCGCCATTAAAATCCAAGTGCTCCGCGGAAAGATGGAAAAAAATATGAAAATTTCATCAGACTAGCTAATTTTGGGCTTCTGAAACTACACAGTACAAAAATGCGTAAAAATAAATCGTGTACCTACTCCAGAACTTCAGAGCTATCAAAATGGAAACGATAAGATTTGGTTGTTCTACGAAGCTTGATTTCGGGGAAATACTAGAAGTTTTGAGAACCGCAAAAGAATGGAGATTGGACTCAAAACTACTCCAAAGAGAGGTTTGCCAGACAAGTAGCCAATCGATTTTTAATGTCCATAAAAATTAGGGATTATTGCACGTAAACTCCATCAAGAACTCACTGCCTTGGCGCTGAAGAGCTTTTCGAAAACATTAAGGAGGTCTGAGTGTGCTGCACTACTGTGCGAGGGGTCCCAGGTCCGATCCCCGGAAAACACAAATTACCTACATCTTAAGGTTAAGGTTTTCTTAAGGTTTTCCACTGCGCCGCACCCTCTCGAGAACGTCTGACAAACATCCGAGACTCTAACTGTCCTGAAAAAGCTTCTCAAATCAGCCGTTTGACTCGGCATAAAATTGTAGTTTCCTTCCATTCGTCCCAAAAATAAAAACTCACAAAACAAATGGTTGTGCGAAGCTAGTCCTAAGGTGCCTATACAGACTGCTGCGCCAAATATATATTCATTTATTTATAAGATGCCGGATTTTAGAGGAAAGTCTTCAGAATAGATTGACTGCTGTTTAAAAAAAATAAAGGATTCCACTAAATATTGGTAGTTTTTATAAATTATGGAAAAGGGAATTTTACATTTTTTGTTATTTTGTGGCAAACTCGAATATGAGTTAAGATGTTTTTGAATTATTTTTTTTTTAAATATCTAATAGATTTATATATTTTAAAAAATGTTAAATAATTGCGTTTTCTATAACTACGAAAAATGGCATACGTACGGACAACGAAGTTCTCCGCAAGGAATTTCTCTCTAGAATTCCAATTCCGCGACCAAAAAAGATTGGGAACCGCTGCTTTAGCTATTTAAATTTAATTTTTAACATTAAAAAGCTATATAAATCCTATATTTTTGTATGGGAGGTAGTAGTAGTTTTCAGCCGATCTTGCTAATCTTTGAACTTAGCCTCAGTTTGGTGGGTAAAAGCTTACGTACCAAATTTCAAGTCGATAGCTCTTAAATTACCGCCGTAATCGTGCGGACGGACGGACAGACGGACATCGCTAGATCGACTAAGAAAGTGATCCTGATCAATAATATATATAGCTAGTTTGTCATACCTACAACGCCTCCTTATGTGCGTTACAAATGGAATGTCAAAGTGAATATACCCTCACCACAGTGTGGTACCGGGTATAAAAAAAATCGTACCGCTTCCGTTTAATGTGATTGTAAATGTGGTAATTATAGTTATTCCATACTCAACTCATGTTAATATTGTTTCGGTAGTAGCTTTTTACTCAAATACGGAGTTCGTTTCTGCATAGCTCGAGAACCATTCGTCCGATTTTCATGATTTTTTTTTTTTCTGATTTATAGATGTGTCGATGAGAATTGCTAAGGAGTAAAGGGGTCGCGGGGAATAAGGGGTCTCACGAACCGTTAGCCGTATGGAATTTAAAGTTTGTATGTTGATAGATAAGTCAAAATGATTACATGCCTCATTCAAGGTTTTTTAAAATTCGTCCTATAAGGGTTGAAAAAAGGGGATGTACATTTTTCTATTTCGACCTTACTACGCTTGACTTGCTATTATACTCATAAATCTATTTAGGACAATTCAACAAATGCTTTTAATTGGTCGGCAATACTTCACCGATTTAGTTGATTTTTTTAAATGTTGGTAATTACAGTGATCAATCGGTAGGCCAAAAGAATTCAAAATCGGACAAAGGGACGTGGCACCGGCCATACAAAAAAAAAAAACATAAAAAAAAAATACAAAATCGTATATCTCGAAAACCACCAAATCGATTAAGCTTAAACTTACAGATAATCTTAGGTATTGGCCGTGGAGTGCTCATGTGAAGATTGTTCAAATTTACAGACAATTGTAGGTATTGGTCGTGAAGTACTCGTGTGAAGATTGGTCAAAATTTGACAAAGGGGCGTGGCACCTCCCATGCAAAATAAAAAAACATTCAAAATCTGATACCTCCTACATATACAAAAATACATCTTCTATGGGGTGAAACTCGATGACGTTATATTTCGATAACCGCCGGTCCGATTATCATGAGTCTGTTTCTGTTTTGTTTGTATTGCTATATTTCAGGTTTAGGCAGAAAGAAAGTTCCAGCAAATCGATTTATTCTCATTTCTCGCATTTTACGAAAGGACATTAGTGTCTAAGTCCTAAGCAATACAATTCCTGTGCACGGGCAAAGCCGGGCGGTACAGCTAGTACTTTTATAGATAGATATATAAAAACAAAAAAAAAATAGCTGACGCCACAGGCTAGGCAAGGCACCCTAGTCCTATAGTGTCTCACAACCATATTCTTTTTTTGTCGAATGGAAGGGACCTACAATTTTATGCCGAGGACTAACTGCCGAATTGAGAAGCTTTTTCAGAACAGTTATACTCTCGGATCTTTGTCAGGCGTTCACGAATCACGAGTGGTGGCGCAGTGGAAATGACCTTAAGATGTTATGTATTTGCTTTTATCCGGGGATCGAACCTGGGACCCCTCGCACAGTAGTCCAGCACATGAACCACTGAGCATTGCGCACATGAATACTTTAGGATGACATATCACACAACGCCTTAGCAAAACTGGTCGAACTACAATTATAGCAAGTGCACATATGAACATTATTTGTTGGCTCATCAGCTATTAGTATGTCGGGTCGGGCTGCTAGTGCTTAGCGAGGTACAATTATGCAAGTGTACAATTTTTTCTGCACTAAATTCCACTTTTTATAAACACTGCACCTAGCAAAATTTGTAGGCCCATTGGCTTAGTTCTAAGTGTTGTATTGGACTACTAAGTGTTGTTACCTCATCTGAACGTCCAGAGCGTTATACGTACGACCATTACATACGTCTAATACTTTGGGTTAGTATTAATAAGAGTTGTTGCAATTTTTTGTAATTGCATAACACTTTAAAATTTAAACTTCCTAACTATACCAATTCAGTTAGTAAAGGTTCTGGTAAAATCAAATTATTGTTACAGATGCCAGGCTGAAGTCAATTGTGAAAACTTATTATAGTCCTATATGTATAGCCTTGCGAGGAAGACTGATGAAATATTCCAATAGGAAGTGTCGAAGAATTTAATTAAATTTCACATCGGACACAATGGTCAAAAGTTACGTATATATATAATATTCTTTTGAACCCAAAGTGAAGAGAAAAAGGGTATGCTTTTTGGTCAAGATTTGTTTCTTTGAGAAGTCAAATAGCTTCAGGGAACAACATCCTTCTTCGTATGTTAGGTCGAAAAGCATATTACCGTCTTAGAGTAGAAGGAACTGATGCTGTATAGTGTACAGTATAATGCATCATATAATTCATAAGGCACAACAAAGTCTATTTACACCAAAGGACATTGCAAATTAAAGTCCAGTAGCAGTCTTTGATAATAATGAGAAGCTGTACTGAATATATTGGTCCTCAATGAAGTGCCAAGAAATATGTTGTGTGGAACCAAATTTTGTGAGAATGCCTTTGAGAAAATAGGAAATGAGTTCCATCTCAAAGAAGTAACTGCTGTATAGATGTGTGGTGAATGTAAAGAAATTTTCATACATATCTAAATATAATACTCACTCCTATACAACAAGCCAAACAGTTTAACAGAATGAACAACTTTTTGAAACTTTTTTCCTGCCAAAGTGTCAATAAGTATTTCGCTATTTGACGCACAATCCTTTTGATATTCACACAGAGTAAAAGTGAATTCACGGTGAGTGCACATTATCTCTAAAACGGGTTAAACTTTTCCAACATGCATCCGTCGTTTTTTTTCGAAATAATGCAGAAAGATAGGAGTATATAATGGTATCTCTCATGAAAATCCCTTTTAGGGACTAAGGAGATGGAATGTATACTATTTTCAACGATGCACTTACCTGATAAACACTTTTGGGATTATCCTGCATTTTACACTTCATTTTGGTAGCACACATCCTTGCGCATATTTATTTCCAATATATTGAGAAATTGGTAACTGTGTCGAATACATGGGATGACTAGTGACTTGTATATTTATGTAGATTGCTGCAACAGCGGTGGAAACAATTTTTCAGCAGGAGGTATTAAATTCTATGAGCTCCTCGAAAAGACCTACGAGCAATGCCCCAAACACGACGCGACGTTAAAATCGTACTAGGCGACTTTAACGCAAAAATAGGCAGGGAGAACATCTTTGGTAGGACAGTTGGCAAGCACAGCCTACATGACACCACGTCTGGCAACGGACTTAGGCTAATTGACTTTGCTGCGGGGCGAAATATAGTCATAGCAAGCACCATCTCAATATCCGTAAGCCAAATCGATCACATTGCGATTGACGCAAGGCACGCCTCCAGTATTCTGGACGTCCGAACCTTCCGAGGGGCCAATATTGACTCGGATCACTACCTTGTTGCAGCTAAGGTAAGAATGCGGATATCCAACACGCCCCAACAAAGAAATACTGTGAGAAAGTATGACGTCGAAAAACTGCAATCGCAAGAGACGGCCAGAATCTTCGCCGATCACGTATCCCGATGCCTCTCGATCAGTCCTATCGCAGCAACAGCTAGTGCAGAAGACCAGTGGCAACACTGCCAGGAAGCCATCATCAAGGCCGCGACTGATGTGCTGGGTTTCACCCGACCACCACCACGAAACCCCTGGTTTGATGAAGAATGTCGACTAGCAAACGCAGCAAAACAAGAAGCGTATAAAGCGGCGTTGCGAAAAAGGACTAGAGCTGCTCGGGAGCTCTACGAGCAAAAGAGACGGGAGGAACATCGGATCCTCAGAAAGAAAAAGAAAGAGCACGAGAAACGTATGATCGAAGAAATTGAGAGATGCTACTCCAGGAACAATGTACGGAAGTTTTACCAGAAGGTAAAAAGAACGTGCCAGAGCAAACAATCCCGTACAGAAACCTGTAGAGATAATGAGGGAAACCTTGTATAAGAATCACAGTCGGTGCTGGGAATATGGAAAGATTACTTCTGTAGACTCTATAATGGCGACGAAGACCAAATTTGGTCAGATGAATGCATGCCTGATGAATGGAATCTCAGCATCGTTTGTCCGGTCCACAAAAAGGAGACCCCTTCAACTGTGCCAACTACAGAGGTATCAGTCTCCTTAACATCGCATACAAGATCCTGTCTGCCATACTGTGTGAACGCCTTAAACCATTTGTAAATAACCTGATTGGCCCCTATCAGTGCGGTTTTAGGCCAGGAAAGTCCACAGTCGATCAAATTTTCACACTTAGGCAGATCCTGGAAAAAACACAAGAAGTCCAAATCGATACCCACCATCTTTTCATCGATTTCAAAGCCGCGTACGACAGCATCTATAGAGACGAGCTATACAGAGCCATGTCTAGCTTTGGCATCCCTGCAAAACTCGTTCGATTGTGTAGGATGACGATGGAGAAAGCTCGCTGCTGCATCAAGGTCGGTAGCGACCTCACCGAAACCTTTGATGTCAAAAGAGCATTTAGACAAGGTGACGCGCTGTCGTGCGACTTTTTCAACATCATACTTGAAAGAATTGTCCGAAACTCACAGGCCAACACACAAAGCACGATCTTTCAAAAGTCCGTCCAATTACTTGCATACGCCGATGATATTGACATAATTGGTAGAACACAGCGAGCTGTCACTGGTACGTTTGCTAGTATAGAAACCGAAGCGGCTAAAATGGGTCTAGCGGTCAATGAGGGCAAAACCAAGTATATATGCTGTCAACAAGAAGGGACACCCAACATAGTAGAATCGGACAAAACGTCACGATCGACAGCTATAACTTAGAGGTAGTGAGGGACTTTGTATACCTGGCTCTGCTATAAATTCTGACAACAACATCTCAGAAGAAATTAAACGAAGAATAACTCTTGCCAACCGCTGTTTCTTTGGGCTAAGAAGGCAATTGAGTAGTAGAGCCCTATCCCGAGCAACTAAGGAGATTCTGTATAAGACCTTGATCATTCCAGTCCTGCTTTATGGCGCTGAAGCTTGGACTCTATCTAAAGCGGATGAAGATATCCTCGGTCGCTTCGAGAGAAAGATTCTTCGTAGAATTTTCGGTCCCGTTTGCGTTGACGGGCTTTGGAGAAGGAGATTCAACGACGAATTATACGAGCTGTACAGCGACATCGACCTGGTAAAAAAACTGCGAGTAAGTCGTTTAAGATGGCTAGGACATGTAGAGCGGATGGGAACAAATGCTCCGGCCCGTAGAGTCTTCGAGTCTAACCCGGAGGGACAACGCAGTAGAGGAAGACCTCGCCTTAGGTGGCGCGCGCAAGTCGAAGCGACCTCAACCGACTAGGAGTGCGCACCTGGAGGCAGTTAGCTAAGGACCGGGCCAACTGGAGAAGCTTTTTAGCTGAGGCCTCGGTTCACCCCGAACTGTAGAGCCGCCTAAGTAAAGTAAGTAAGTAAGGTATTAAATAGAATAGGGCGCAGTGGCTCAGTGGTTAGTGTGCTTGACTATACTATGCGAGATTACATCTTAAGGTTTTTCTACTGCGCCACCTCTCGCGAACGTCTGACAAACATCCAAGAGTACAACTGAAACTGTCCTGAAAAACTTCTCAATTCAGCCGTTCGGACTCGGCATAACATTGTAGGTACGTTACATTTGTCCCTAAAATAAAAAAACTCCTCAAACGAATGGTTGTGAGAATCTAGACCTAGGGTGTCTACACGCCTGTTGCGCCAACTATTTACTTATTTATTTTATAAAATAGAGAAACTTATGGTCAAGCTATTTTGACATAGTCTGGGCCCAGCTCTCAGCCAGCACTAATTTTGGCCAGTCGCAGTCGATTTCCTATACAATGTCTTAGGATCTTGATAAACAAAGTTTGTTTAGTTTGTGTGAAATAACTGACAGGACTCGGTGGAGAAAAATTGTCAAAAATGTCTGCGATGGTAAATATGAAAATATGTGCTGATGAGGTTAAAATAAATGGAGTTAGCACATCGTGGGTGACGGATAGTAACCATAACAGTCTGCCCCTCGCCTATTTCTTCTGATGTCAGTTCATAAATAAGGAGGAAGACTTATGAGTAGCTGAAATGGGAGATCGAAGGAATCTACTTTAGTGGTGGATTGTTTTTAGGGAAAGAGACGAATAGTGACTGAAATAGTCCAGACCCCCGCTTATGTAGCCTCTGACAGTCCGCTTGTAAAGAGGGTGGCTGGTACAGATCAGAGAAGGAGGTTTGGTTTGGAGTATCTGTTCTACCATACTTAGCTTCGAAATGCTGACAGTATGTCTTCGGGAAAGATGGAGGGTAACCGAAACAGCCTACCTTCAGTCTGTCAGTTTGTCTGAAGTAGAGACACTTGTGCAGAGCAGAAATGAGGTGGCATGAGCTGCAACAGGTCGAAAGAAGGTCAACGGTGGTTTCTTCTTCCATCTCGTCCATACAGCTCCAAAAGAAATCGTTATAGGGTACTCGCATTCAAACAGTGTCCCGTTAATAACCCCACATCGGAGCAAATTTTGTTCTTATTTATAGAAAGAAGCTTCCTGGTTACGTATATTCAACTTCTTGATTTGAAGAAATCACATGCCACTATCTATTAAATTTTTTTTTTCGGCAGCAAAGGGCACTATAGACTTCTAGAGTTATTATACTGACCTTTATGGAGCGATGAGAGTTATTTTTTGTGATCATCCAGAAATGCGTACCGAAAATAAATATTATTGTAAAAAAAGCATTTTCTTCAGGGCAGTTCAGACGAGGTTTCCGCTTTTTTATAGACAACCAACTTAACGTTTTTCTTAAGATATGCTCAAAGGTTGTCTCCAGGAGTTCGTAGATGTTATTTTTGACTGAAATGAAGCAGCCTTACTCGTTGCTTACAACTGCCCAGAGAAAGCGCTCTGGTAGCCACGATGGCTGGGTTCTTAAAACAGAGTCTTCCTTGGGGTGGAAGGGTTGAAATGTGATTCAAGGTTCATCGTGATTCAAAGATCATCGTCCAATCACTCGATGTTGCCAAGCCAATCCAGTCTAGTAGTTTTTACAGCTTATAAAGTTGTGTTTTCTTAATTATGAAAGAAATCAATCTAAAGTCAATTACCTGTCGCAAGGGTTAAAACTTTTAACCCTTGTGTGACTGGCAACAAAAAATTACACTTAAGAGTGCTGTGGTACCCAGGTACTTCAGTATATTTTGTATGACAAATGTGTGCTAATTTGTGAATTATGATATAAAAAAGACTATTTTGCAAAGCTAATGTTTGTAGAAGTTTATTAATTTTAAATTAAATTTTATTTTGACACAAACAAGAAATAATAATGTGTATAGAATACAAACTGTTACAACATCTATGGATAGGCAGCGACGCAAGCGAGGCACTTTGCAAAATTTTGGCAATGCTGATCGCATACTGGCTTAGTGCACCACATACACTCCTTGCGTGTTTTGCGTTTACGACCTGAAATGCAAAGGTGGCAAGTACCTTTGAACACAAGGCGGCCATCTGCTCCGCGTTCTTGTGTAGGTACAGCAGCCATTGGTGGATTTATGGGCTTACCTAGTGCTAATTGGATGCAATGGGACGTGGAGAAGTTAGCCATCACTCTCGGGATTTTTGACCGCTCTTCTATACCTGGCAGCATGAGTTGTTTAGCCATGTTGGTGAGAAACGTCCTCCGCTTATTAGTCGCAGTAATATCCGGGTTATTGAAAGAATATACGACATAGGCTGCTACACCGCAGACATCGAGCAAATTATAAAACATTGCAAGCGGCCACCGTTTGGTTCTGCGTTTTGTCGTGTAAAATGCTGTCATTTTGTCCATCATGTCTACTCCACTCTTGGTCTTATTATAATACAGTACCATTTCTGGTTTGTACTTACTTTGCTCATCGGCAATAGATTTATCGTGATGCATAGAAGATAAGACAATAACAGCCTTCTTTGCTGCCGGTACATATGATACCATACTGTACTTCGATTCATGGAACCCAAACACACTCGACAACTCTCCACGGTTCGTGTTTTTCTTCATTTGTGGAGGAATGAAAGTTTTATTATGGCGAACGGTGCCCACCAAAGTCAAATTTTTAGCGAGAAGGTATTTCGCGAGCTCCAATGTAGTGAAAAAGTTGTCGGTAGTTACATTTCGGCCCGATCCTTCATACCTTCGCATCAATCGCTTTACAACATTCTCTCCAACGTTTGTCTGGCGTGCTGCACCTGCCTCCTTTCCAGTGTAGATTTCGCCACGCAGTGGATAATAATTTGACGCATCGCAAGCCCACCAAACCTTTATTCCATATTTGGCTGGTTTTGAAGGTATGTACTGCGTAAACTTAGTACGGCCTCTGTATGGAAACAGCTGTTCATCCACAGTGATGTCTGTCGATGGCTTGTAGTTCTTATATAGCTGTTCGTTCATTAGGTTCCAAAGATCACGAATTGGGGCGGCCTTGTCAGTACACATTCGATCAACTCTAGTACGTATGTTATCGAAACGTATAAAGCGCGTAATTGCAGAATATCGGCAAAGAGACATTGCAGCACGAAAATGGATAACAGAATCCGAACTCCAGAGGACAGATGTGTGCTCTCCACTCGAATGATGTACCCCGGCCATAAAGAGAACACCCAAGTAAACCTTTAACTCTTGAACAGTGAGTGGTTTCCATACCTTTGGTGGTCTATCCGAATGATTGGAATTGAACGACGCATACACACTCAGAGCTTTTCGATTAGTTTCTGTTACCACGATGTCTGCCATAACAGGAGTGAAAAAAGCCATGAAAGTATCAGCTTCAGCTTTAATCTCGAAACCAGCAATAGGCCCCTTTTTTTGGCGAATAATGTTATGCGCAGGGGTTCGAACACTCGTATTTGGCGGAACTGTACTCCACTGCGTTATTCCATCCTTACCAGTCATGATTTCGCATGAATCGGGAAACTCTGTAGTCGCATCCTCATCATCGTCGTTTTCAGCAATTTCAAACTCGACCTCAGGTTCGTTTTCTACATCAGAAGCCTCACCGATTTCTTCCACTTCGCCACGAATGTTACCACTGCCGAATGACATACCTGTTGGTGGCGGTACATAATCGTCATCAGAACCATCGGAAAAATCACCGTCATCACTTTCCATTTCATTCAAAACCGTTGTCCAATAATTATCCTGCTCCTGTACACTTAGGCTGAAATCCGAAAAAATAATAAAGAAAATAGGAAACATACCAGAATTACAATATTACTTATTCACTGCGCGCGCTGAACGAAAGCGAAATTGTGAACCAGAAACACCAGATGATGAGGCCATATTTTTTTTTACAACGTCTGCTCAGATAGTCCACTTATTTGAAAATGACATTTGAAAAAAACAAAAGCGATGCAAGTCAAATTTTATTCAAAAAAATTGTGTGAACTTGTTTGTACACAAATTTTAGAACGGAAAATATCGGAGTACCCAGGTACTTTGATGTCATATTGGAGAACATGTCAACAAAAAAAATTTCTAGAAGAAACATATGGCTCGATTTTGGAGATTAGTAGCATATTTGACGCAGAAATGTTTTTTAGGAAGGTACTAAAAATACTAAGATAGTGGTTCCGGTGAAACCTTTGTTTTTTTTTTAAATTACGCTCAGAAAGTACCCAGGTACCTTGACACCTACACAAGGGTTAAGCAGCTGTGCCTATCGCCAAAAGCAAAACATTTAATAAATAACCCTCTCGGGAGACACTATTTCAAGTGTGGCCACATTCAACCACCACCTACCGTCGTAATCTTATCAAATTATTTGAATTACCTTGTTGCAAAGTTCTGATATAAAGTGCTATAGAACCAAGAGGGTGTACCTAAGGATAACATACATCCTTTCAATATATGAAAGGATATACATATATATGAAAGTAATTAAGTAAGTCGCGGCGCGGCATTGCTGTAGGTAATTATTTTCACCCGTGTCGTTAGATGTGCCGAATGATGAAGCTAAAGCAACCTGACTATGAGTACATATACAAAGTAAGAGTACGTGGAAGAATGTGAGGAGCTTTGAGAATAAAGAGACGCGTTGATTAAGTGGCAAACAATAACAACCATTATACAAAGCCACATAAGAGGATAATCATAAAAAAAACAAGCGCTTTCTGTTTAATGTGTGGTGTTTCAAGCACGACAGGAAATAATTGTGGGGAAAAAGATGGTTTTATTGATTAGGTACAACTGTGAAAATAAGGTGCTAACACTTTCAGACTAAATACTTTGAGTCTTATGAAAAATAAGAACCAAGTACACTTTCTATCATGTCCATCCATCATTTTTATCCTCCCAAACGACAGCGCAGCAGACAATCAACACTGCGCTTCATTTACCCTGTTGGTGGTGTCAGTTTTCTGATATCAGATTATTTAATTACGAAGCAATTAATAATCCCAAAAGATATCCCTTCGACCTTTTTCTTGTCATACCAAAAAAAATATCGAAACCATTATACCATTCGCAAAATTGCGACATTCAGTAGTCGATCCACCTGATGAAGTACCCACGAGGATTAAGTGTTATTTTGGCAGCACAATTGCGTCATAAAATTAGCCACCCGTATTGAAATGTTGTCAAAACACCTTTGCACCCACTCTATGAAAGCAGACAGTTGACAAATTTTACTTCATTTCACACCTTCGGGATATAAAACCATTTCAACTGTAAACTGTAGTAAATAATATGCCTGTCCTCAGTCCTTTTATTTTCCTTCGTAAACAGATGCTTGGGGGTGGTAATGTTCAGCAGCAGACCGGTTTTTTTATATTCTTAAAGGATTGAGACGTGAAAAACATTTTACGTCCTAAAAGTCCAGAAGTAGATATTTAGGAGGAAACAGACGCCTGCTACTTTAGAGTTGTCACGTAACCTTGCTTATCCTTTTGTTCCTTCTCATTGGTTAGTGTCATGTCTAAGCCTCAATTACCTTAATGGAAACCTTATTTTAGTTGTTTTTTAACTTCTGTGTTAATGGAATGATTCGAGCCGATAAGGTTGTACTTTGAAGGTGTCAAGACAAGAGGCATACCATTGTTTGCCTCCATTGTAAAGAGAGTTGTTATATAGAAATAAGGTAGGTATAGGTTCTCGATATACCTCAGCGGTTAGTGTTGGTCTATTGCAAGAGGATTCCATTTTAAATAACCGAAATAACAAAAACACCACTTAAAGCTTTTCTCCATTGTCAACAATTCTATGGACTTTCGGGTCTCCGACAACCATTAAACAAGCAAACTACTTGCGACCGTCCGGCATCGGCATGCCTTCGAGAATGTAACTGATTTGGAAGTTGTAAGGTTGTTAATCAAGATGTTCGTTTGAGTTATGAAATACCCAAAGATTTAGGTCGCTTCTATCCGTAGAAAAAAATAAAACTTATAGACAATCATTATGGAAAGCGAATGATTATGAGAAGCTAACCCCATGTTCCTATATGGAACTGTTCGGACCAATTACTACGATTTTACTCAAAAAACTACACAGAGTCTGTTCTTCAACAATCTGAATTTTTTAAGTTTTTGAAATCGGGAACTATCCGTAAAATGTGCTAACCGACTAACCGATCATCTTTCATTCAGCCGCCATGTTCACTTCGGGACACACTCACTTTATTCCGGTTGGTTGAATCGCTTCACTAAAGCTTACCTATGTAAAAGCGTGTCGAATATTGAAACCCTTTGATGAATTCACTCCGGGATTGGGTAACTGTGTGGGAAATGGGGCGTTTCTATTTTCGTTACCCTTCTATTTTCCAACTTATAAGGAGTTTCACAACGTAACGATTTTTGAAACGCGTGTATGCTGCTTAAAGATTGAAATGTTTTTCCTTCTGTCGTGCTCTTATTTCTCAACATGTCAACTTAGGAAATTGCATATTTAATTTAGCCAAACTCACTATCATCATAAAATCATAAAAAATATTATTAAAAAATATTAGCAAAGAGATTTTTGAAACATTTTTTTTGCAGTGACTATTAGAAACTTGGAGAAACATTTTGCATCAAAATATTTTTTGTTTGAGACCGAGGAAAAAAGTAAAAAAGTAGACTTTCAGTGTACATGATGAAAGGAGCGTTTCAATTTTCGTTACGCTTCTATTTCCCAGTATGCCAACTTATCTTACCGCAACGTTAGTCTTTTTTTACAGAGTTACAAATATTGAAAGACTCTTAACTTATTCCGTTAGGCAGCTGCGAGAAGATGGCCCGTTTCAAATTTCGTTACGATTCTTTCGAGTGTGTTTTTTAAGGATTGTAGGCTTTGAAATTGAAATAAATACACAAAAGTCTTGCAAGTGCCAAAGTAATGTTTTATTCAATAGATCATTTTATGACATTAATGATGAAAAACGCTACCGGGTTTGTGGCCATCATGGGTTTGTATCGGGAACTGTAAATACAAGGAGAACATTTTTGACAATTTTTTCGAGAATATTGGTTTTCTAAGGCTGAAACCGTTGTTGGCTTATTGTCCTCTTAGACCATCTACTTAAAATACCCCCACGAAACATAGTATATCGGGCGGAATCAAATCAGTCGATCTTAGATTGCATCAGGCCCCATGTTCATTACTGGAAATAATATTGTCATCAAATACTTTTTTCAATACCTACCTCGATTTTTTGTCCTTGTATTTATGAAATGCGGTGGTTGGGTGTGTATGAATCGGGTAGGCGCTGACTGGCATCAACTTGGCGGTGCCCAGCTGTTGTAACTTTTTCATACACATCAATTGTGCTTATTTTACCTCCGCGTGGTAACCACCGGGTACTGGCCTCGCCCTTCCGGGCTTGGCTTGCTAAACTTATAAGCGCGAGTGTTGAACACGAAGAAAATAGCAACACTGACTGAACGAGTCTCAGAAGTCTTACATGAGCCCCTCAGAAAGAGGACGTACGGCGGATGAATTCACTAGACTGAATCAACGGTGACGGCAACAGTCAATTTGGCAGATACCTTACCTGAGCTACTTCGACATATTTGGAGCTGAGGTCAGTGAGGATTTTTCAGGACTAGTCAGGGTCCTGAAACAGAGATGGTGGCGGATGAACCCTTTATGGGCCAACGGCAGCTCTCACATCCCCGAAGTGGGTTACTGACACCGGAGGAATCCGGCCCCTTTCGTCCAAGGGGTCCAACAAAGGGCCTGGCCCTCCAGGTTGGGGGTTGTACGCCGGGGTAACTGCCCGACTGCGGAAAACAACAATAGTTCCGAAACGACAACAAGCCTCGGATACGGATGATTTTACTGTTGACGAACCTGGCAAACGAATAAAGGACAACGAATTTCGGATCTGCACTTGGAATGTTAGGTCCCTTAACAGACCACGTGCAGCCGAACAACTAGCGGAGGCCCTGAACTGCTATAAAGCAGACCTAACCGCCATCCAAGAAGTGCGATGGGATGGACCGGGCAAGAAGAGGATGAAAAACTGCGACATCTATTATGGCGACTGCTATCGGCAGCAAAAACAGCGCTTATTTGGATGTGGTTTCGTCGTTGGAGGCAGACTTAGGCAAGAAGTCTTAAGTTTCAGCTGTGTGAACGAGCGCCTCGCGACAATCCGCATCAAGGCTAAATTCGCCAACATTAGCCTAATATGCGCCCATGCCCCCACGGAGGAGAAAGACGACGACACCAAAGAAAGATTCTACGAGCTCTTAGACAAGACATACGAGCAATGCCCTAACTATGACATTAAAATCCTACTGATAGTCCTAGGTGATTTTAATGCAAAGATAGGAAGAGAGGGCATCTTTGGTAGTACTGTCGGAAGGTACAGCCTACACGACACCACCTCCGATAACGGATTTAGGCTGATCGACTTCGCGGCGGGGCGAAATGGTGTCATAGCAAGTACGCGGTTCCCGCATCTCGATATTCACAAAGGCACATGGAGATCTCCCGATCAATCAACCGTCAACCAGATTGACCACATTGCGATCGACGCAAGACACTCCTCCAGTATTATGGATGTCCGAACGTTTCGAGGAGCGAACATTGACTCGGACCACTACCTTGTCGTAGCCAAGGTACGCCTTCGGATATTCCGAACACCGCCAAGACAAGTAAATACTGTGAGGAAGTTTGACGTCGGACGGCTAAAATCGCAAGAGATAACCAGATCCTTCTCCGATCGAGTCTCTCTAAATCTCTCAAGAGGTTATATGCAGCCAGCATCAAGCATCGAGGACCAGTGGCAACATTGCCAAAAAGCCATCAGAGACGCCGCCTCTGATGTGCTTGGTTTCACACGACCACCACAACGAAACCCCTGGTTCGACGACGAGTGCCGGCAAGCACATGCAGCGAAACAAGAGGCATACAAAGCGGCGCTGCAAAGAAGGACCAGAGCTGCTCGTGAGCTCTACGCGCAGAAAAGAAGAGACGAACACCGGCTTCTCAGGAGAAAAAAGAAAGAGCACGAGAAGCGCGCGATCGAGGAAATAGAGAGATGCTACAACAGGAATGAGGTTCGGAAGTTTTAACAAAGGATAAAAAGAAGCTGCCAAGGCTACAGAGCCCGAACCGAAGCCTGCAAGGACGAGCAAGGGCACATCATAGTAGAATCGCAGTCGATGCTGAGGATATGGAAGAATTACTTCTGCAGACTGTTTAACGGCGATGACGAACTAAATCCCGCTGTCAGGCAGAATGAACCATTCAACCTGGACGATGGAGATCAACAATTCCGTCCACCCGACCTGGACGAAGTGAAGATAGCCATATCTAAGCTTAAGTCCAACAAAGCCGCTGGAGCAGATGGCCTAACAGCCGAGCTATTCAAAGCCGCAGGCGATGACTTGGTTAGGAGTATGCACCAACTCATCTGTAAAATATGGTCGGAGGAAAGTATGCCCGATGAATGGAACCTCAGCATTGTTTGCCCGATCCTCAAGAAAGGAGACCCTCTGAACTGCGCCAACTACAGAGGGATTAGTCTTCTTAACATCGCCTACAAGATCCTATCTGCCGTGTTGTGTGAACGCCTTAAGCCTTTCGTCAACAACCTGATTGGTCCCTATCAGTGTGGCTTCAGGCCAGGAAAGTCTACCATCGACCAAATATTCACACTGCGGCAAATCTTGGAGAAAACCCAGGAAGTCCAAATAGATACCCACCACCTTTTCATCGATTTTAAGGCCGCCTATGACAGCATTTATAGAGACGAGCTATACAGAGCAATGTCTAGTTTTGGCATCCCTGCCAAACTCGTCCGTCTGTGCAGGATGACAATGGAAAATACACGCTGCTCCATCAAGGTCGGTAAAGAACTCACCGAGACCTTCGATGTCAAAAAAGGATTTAGACAAGGCGATGCGCTGTCATGTGACTTCTTCAACATCGTTCTTGAAAGAATAGTGCAAAACTCAAACGCTAACACCAGAGGCACTATCTTTCAAAAGTCCGTCCACCTACTCGCCTACGCCGACGACATCGACATAATCGGCAGAACGCAGCGTGATGTCACTGGCGCGTTCGTGAGCATTGAGACGGAGGCGGCGAAGATGGGTTTGGCGGTCAATGAGGGCAAGACAAAGTATATGCTGTCATCAAGAAAGGACACCCAACACCGACGTCTTGGAAAAAATGTCACTATAGACAGATATAACTTTGAGGTGGTAAAGGACTTTGTCTACCTAGGCTCCGCTATGAACTCAGACAATGACATCAGCGCTGAGATTAAGCGAAGAATAACTCTTGCCAATCGCTGTTTCCTTGGGCTAAGAAAGCAATTGAGTAGCAAAGCCCTCTCTCGAACAACTAAAGTGACCCTTTATAAGACCTTAATCATCCCAGTCCTACTTTATGGTGCAGAGGCATGGACTCTATCAAAAGCGGATGAGCTTTCTCTTGGTTGCTTTGAGAGGAAAATTCTTCGAGTAATTTTCGGTCCCGTCTGCATAGACGGTGAATGGAGGAGAAGATACAACGACGAACTGTACGGGCTGTACAGCGACATGGACCTAGCCAGAAGAGTGAAGGTCCAACGACTGCGGTGGCTGGGTCATGTAGAGCGAATGGACGTGAATGCTCCGGCCCGGAAGATCTTCGAATCCACACCCGAGGGACGGCGCAGTAGAGGAAGACCGCGACTCAGGTGGCGCACGCAAGTGGAAGGGGACCTCAACCAACTTAGCGTGCGAAACTGGAGACAGCTGGCCAAAGATCGTGCTGGCTGGAGACGCTTGTTGGTTGAGGCCCAGGTCCACCCCGGACTGTAGCGCCACCTTAAGTAAGTAAGTAATTTATGAAATGCAGTCCATGTTCACGCACTTTTCAACATTTCGATTTTGTAAATTTGTAAATTCGTGAAGACTCAAACCGTGCGTTTTTGCTACAAATACGACGTTTCACCTCTCGTTACGCTCCTATCGGCAATACAAGAAGTTTCACAGAATTAAAAATATTGGAACATGCTAAACTCATGGCAATGTTACTGCGTTTCACCTTTCGTTACGCTCCAAACACTCAAAATTCCAACTTACCCTATAGCAAAATAAGAAGTTTCGCAGCGTAACGAATTTTGAAACAAGCTCAACTCTCTCTTCTAGTGGGTTGCTGTGTAAAGATTGTTAAACTCGTATTTTACAACACGCCAACTTACTTTACCGGGAATTCGAAAACGCTAAACTTCACTTCATTGTTGGGTTAATGCGTTCGGATTGATGCGTCCAATAGCGTTTCACTTTTCGTTATGCTTCTACAAGTATATATGCTAAAATCCCACCATTATTAGAACTTTTAATGCCACGCACGGTATCTTATGCTCATAATAAATCATTCATAAAGGTGTAACGGTTGTCTGACGTTATCAAACTCCTTCTGTTACCTAAGCCTTTGCCTATACATATGTACCTATATATTCAATTCGTACCATTTCATAGTGTTTTTTTTTACAAACTTCTATACCATTCTAAGCAGGTCTGTTCTTGTCGCAATCCTGTTGCTGAAACAAATCGCAGGACTAACATGTCCTCAGGGGCGTAGCGAGGGTTCGAGCCGTGGGGGGGGGTGAATTTCATTGAAATGCCGACTTATTTCAGGAACTTGCCGACTATACAGAAATCATGAAAATCGGCCCAGCGGTTATCGAGTTATAGTATCTAACATGAACGAGTTTCACTCCATAGAAGATGTTTTTTGTATGGGAGGCGCCACGCCCCTTTGTCCAATTTTGACCAATCTTAACAGGAACTCCCCTGGGCTAATACCTAAAGGACCATTCACATAAGAGCGACTAACTACCTACGATCGAACGACTATTCGCAAGTTGTGTCAGCCCGATCACATGAACACTTTTATAGGTCGCGGAAGTTTCCGAATTCCGGCCATCAGTTTCTACAATGTCTAGTTTGAGGCTAATTTCGAACGAATGTTTTATTCGCTAGTTTGGGGAACGCTAATTAAATGATGTGGATTACGAATAAACTTTGACAATTCGCACCTAGGGTGTTTTCGTTCGCGGCAAAAAGTTTGGAATTCGTTTGTAAACTTATTTTCTTAATACATTTTGATGGGATAATTAATTATCCTCCTCTTAGCCCAAACACACGTTTGTCGCGACTTGTTAAAGTTCGCAATCCACATCAATAAACCGCGAACTATAGCGAATAACACATTCCTTCGAATTTAACCTCAAATTAGAAATGCCAACCGTCCTTTTAATTTCAGATTTCATTCGGCAATTTCACCTATGCCGACCGTCTTTTTTAAAATCGAATCTAAAGTCGCTATAAGGATTTCAGTCGGCTATCTCACCGATCGATGCCGACCGTTTTTTTTTAAATCGAATCTAAACTCGTTAAATTTTAAGGATTTCAGTAGGCAAATTCACCGATGCCGACTGCCCTTTTTAAAATCGAATCTAAGCTCGCTGAATTTTAAGGATTTCTGTCGGCAAATTCACCGATTCACCGATTTTAAGGAGGTCATGTGGAACCTTTTAAAATGCCGACTTTTGTATACGTTTACAAGTTTAAAAACCTATACCTAATGGAAATCCAAACTTAAGACCTAATTTTTGAAAATTGATCGTTGATTTGCCGACTCTTGAAAGTCGTGGGGGGGTGCGACACCCCCCCACGCCCCCCCGTCGCTACGCCCCTGCATGTCCTTCTCATAAATCACTGGGAATTTTGCTAGCCTCGTAGGGTGTTAAATGCTTTGATTTGTTGATACTCGGGCTCAGTACAGCTTGCATGAAAAGCAATGCTGTGAAAGCCCAACAGGAGCAATGTCACAACCATCAAGGATGAAGAATTTAGATTTTCAACGGTTACTTATGACATTATCTGCGTAACGATTTTAAACCGCCTTCATTGGCCCTGGGATTAGTGTTCCATATACCTATACATATCTGTGCACACATATTTTGAAATATTTTGTTTTCTTTTTTTCCATAAGGTTATCCTTTTGGGCTCATCAGCATGCTACGTACAGCGAATCTGTTGTCTTGCCGAGTTTGTGTAGAGTATAGAGAACTTGCGGTGGACAAGCTCTCTCCTTCAGCAAGGTGAATAATGTCTGGGAATGAAGTTGAAACCTTGTAAACTGGCACGCACGAAGTTTTTGCGTTGGAAATTTACTAGGATATCATAAATCAATTAGAGATAAGGACACCGAAGACAAATGCGAACGTGGCGATGGCGGAAGATGTGAACCATATGATGTTTCGAGATGAAGTATGATTGATTGCTTGTGTTTCAAGGTACGTTTGGAAGTTTCTCTTGGCAATACGATGGGATGTGTAATTCACACTATGGGTCAGAAAGCTAACACATACAAATCAATGTAAAGGCTCACAATAAAGCGGGTAACTAACTAACTAACTCTATTGCTTTTCTACCTACTGTCTCAAGTACATTCGATATTTAGAAAAAGGACGAAAGGCATACCTACTTATTCTATGAAAGTTAAAATCGTTTAAGTATATTTTTTTGACTTATCCCGGCAAAGTTATACTGCCCGATCCTGGCATCACCATCATAAAGGGATGTTATGCCCATGTAAAGTCGCCATTTCTTTCAGAAGGGTAGGTATTGCATTTTGAATATAAATTGCTTTATTTTCCATGAACTTACGCAAAGCGACAGGTACGGATATCCATACATAATTTGTTGGTAACACAAAGTGCGATGCAAAGTTGACAAATCGCTCCCTTGACGATACCATACAGGGGTAGCAAGTAAGAACGATTTAAATATGCTGTTTGCCTCACGTTTATATTTAAATTCTGATTTTTCAGTGGACCCTTAAATTTTTTAATAAATAAATGAAATGGTAAATTATTTGTTTTTTACAAACTGGATACCAATTGACATTATTTCCGTATTACCAATAAAAAAAAATACACAATACTCTTCTGTGGTCAATAAGGAGAGTACTTTGAGGTCGTCTTTTGATTTCATTGTATACCCAATAGTTAAATTTGAACCCCCAACACATTTGAATAGATTCGGTACCGTCTGGTGATGATTACACTATAGGCCATGTAATAGAATAAAAAAGTGATTACTTGGAATGCAAAACGATATAAAATGAATACTCTGATGAAATTGCAAATTTCATGGGTAGCTATTCGCAAATCAAAGTAGTTAGGTACCACTGGATGGACACAGTAAAAAATATATAAAGCGAAGCTTGTGTTTTGAATTGGTAGCTTTAATATTATTGTTTGGCGTAGATTTTAGCATTTTATTTTTATTTTTTAACCTAAGCCGTAAAGTTTTTCGATTAAATTTTATTTGATTGACTCAATATGTTGCCCGTACATTTAAGAGATGTTCAGTTCATGTCAAAAAAGGACATAATGTATAATATTCCCTTATAACCCATATTGAAGAAGTAGGTAGGCGGTGTATAATCATAGTGACATTTAAGCTCGGTGCAGGACAACAACTTATTTATGTTCTAACAAGCTATTGAAATTTATGTGACTGTGTTGTGTACATTTTGTTACTGTTTTTATATTGAACTAGCGGACCCGGCAAACGTCGTTTTGCTTGATCGTACATTTTTATTTAACCAATGTGCCTGATTCTGTACTCCGTGTGCTTCGACCGATATTTCCTCGGACGTGTGCCCACGAATTGTATTGTCTAGACAATTTTTTCCCATGACTGTCGAAGAATAACGTTTGAAATGTATTTTTTTGTTATGAGAGGTGTCACGCCCTTTTGTCCAGGCCCGCTAGGTTTTGTAAAATGCTTCAATCAGGCAATGTTCAGATATCGCGATTTAAATAACTTTGTTGTAAGGGTGGTGCCATGGCCCGTTTTTCAATCCCACCCACTTTAGCCCCCATGGGTGTCGAGAAATAGGATTTAAAATGTATATTTTTTTATACGGTAGGTACCACGCTCCTTTGTCCAATTTTGATCAAACTTTCACAGAAACACCTTTGGACCAATAACAAATATTTTCTTAAAATTTGATTTGAATCAGTTCGGTAGTTTTCTAGATATAAGATTTTTTGGTTTTGTTCGTATGGGAGGTGCCATGCCCTTTTGTCCAATTTTCACCAAATGGATGGTTTAGAATTTTAGATTCATCCTTGGACCCACTCAAACACACACACAAAATTTCATTAAAATTGATACAGCCGTTTTGGAGGAGTTCGATTACAACACACGTACAGAAGAATTAAATAATATAGCTAGCTGTACACGCCCGGCTTTGCCCGTGCACAGAAATTGTATTGCTTATAGTTCTTAGATAATAATGTTCTTTCGTAAAATGCGAAAATGAGAAAAATCGATTTTCTGGAATTTTCTTTCTGCGTAATCTGAAATACAGCAATACGAACAAAACAAAAAAATAAACATGAAAATCGGCTCAACGGTTATCGAGTTATAACGTCATCGAGTTTCACCCCATAGAAGATGTTTTTTGTATGGGCGGTGCCACGCCCTTTTGTCCAATTTTGACCAATCTTACAGCAACACTCCTAAGCCAATACCTAAAATTGTCTGTAAGTTTCAACTCAATCGATTCGGCTGTTTTCGAGATATAAGATTTGTAATGTTTTTTTTGTATGGGCGGTGCCACGCCCCTTTGGCCAATTTTGACCAATCTTCACAGCAAAACTCCTGAGTGCTCCTGGGCCAATGCCTAAGATTGTCTGTAAATTTAAACTCAATCGATTCGGCGGTTTTCGAGATATACGGTTTTGAATGTTTTTTTTTTGTATGGGAGGTGCCACGCCCCTTTGTCCAATTTTGACCAATCTCCTTCAGTGCACTCCTGGGCTAATACCTAAGATTATTTGTAAATATGGGCGCAATAGAGTCGGTGGTTTTCAAGTTATACGTATCCGAACACATTTTAGAACTCATTTTTATATATATAGAAGATAATATAATTACGAAGAGATATATTTTTTTACTAAATAAGTCACACACAAAGTTGATGTCATTTCCTAACTTTAACTTTGCAGTTGTCGACGATGCAGATGTGTTAGAAAGCTTTTTGTCCATAAAATCTAACTCGACTGGGTTTAGGCCATTCTGCCATACATTTTGAAATACATAACATACTTATTTAACTATATAGGTACTTATGACTTCTGTTATGAGGGAAACTCTGCTTGGAAACGGGCTAAATTAATACCAGTTCCTAAAAACCATAGTGAATTTAGGCCGATTGCGATTTTACCTTTTCTTTCTAAAGTATTCGTGAGGATTATTAGTGTTCAGATACAAAGATTTCTCCAAAATAATAATATGCCATAATCAGTCTGGCTTTCGACCTAAACATAGTTGCACTACTGCTGTGATAAAACGTTACCGAAGAAATCAGTCAAGCGATATAGATAATGATGATATATCTTTTGTTATCTTTCTTGATTGCTCTAAAGCGTTTAATATGGTAAATCACAACGTATTTTGTAATAAGCTACGAAATCAATTTAACTTTTCGGTTGCATCCACAAGTTTAGTAGCCCCTTACTTAAGTCTAAGATTCGAGGCAGTAGTGGTTAATAACTCAATATCAGATTTTCTTCCACTTAATTGAGGTGTTCCCCAAGGCTCAACTTTGGGTCCGCTATTATTCTCCATGTACGTAAATGACCTTCCTAAATGTAATGCGAACTCCTTAATTGATATGTATGCTGATGATGATGTCCAGGTGCAAAAAAGTGTTTTCCGTTCGGTTTTGTATAGAAAATGCTGCGTGTGAAGTAAATGCTGATCTGGAAAGGATTTTATCCTGGTTAGGTATGTGTAATCACCTCCGTTTGAAACGGTCTAAGTCAAAATGCTTGGTTGTTTCAAAGAATCCGGTTGATATAGGCAGGGTCACAAAAAGTCACACCTCTGAGGACAAGAAAAATCCTTGCCAAAACGCTTCTTATTCTAATTCTGATGTTTGGTTGTGAGCTTTTTGGCAACTGTTATTATGACACAAGCGGAAACTCAATGTGGTCTATAATAGTATCGCAAGATATATTTATGAACTAAGAGGTACATTTCCTTTTTTTCAAAATCGATTCATGGCATCACTCTTGACGACCTTTAGATGAGAACGTTGTTCTTGCTCTACAATATACTACAAACGCGCCAACCACCTTACCTTTTTAGCAAGATCCATATTACAAATTCTTGGTCTCTGAACTACAAATCTTTATCCATGCGATTCACTACACGATAAATAGTGCGTTTTGTTGGCACGTTGTTTCTCCCAAAAATTTCACGTAACTTTCTCATCGTCACAGTAATCGATGATTGATTTTGATAAAATTTTGATTAAAACACGTTGGTTTATCGAATATTTTTCCATAATAAATTTGCCACGTGTCTACTTCACGACTGCCAAATATGAACTGCCAAGACTAATGTTTACCAAAATGGCGGCAAAACAAAGTAGTATACCTTCCCGGCGGACACCCTGTATTATATGACTGCGTAACCCAAGCATCCAGTGCCGAGACCAGAGGTAATGCTGTCAGTAAGGCATAAGAAACGCCACAAGCTTCGAAAATGCATTCCTGGTTCCTCTCACTACAAAAGTCTGTCAAATTTTTCAATCCATTTCTTTAGATAATGGCTTTATTGTAAGTATGGCACGCTCTTAGGTCGATTTCTATAGAAGCTCCTGCTGGTTCGGAGAGTAGTTGTGAGATCATTAGATCCTGTGGTATCACAATGCGCCTCCTCTGGCCTAAACGAGGCTGCACTTGTTGCGGTTTACTACCCTAACCTAACCTATGTGCGTAGTATTCTAACCATTATAACTTTTAATTTCTCTACCCGCACTTGCAAAGATTGAAGTTATATGACTAACATTTCAAGGAGATCTGATGAAGTATATGAGGGGAATCTTTGTTTCCAGATAATAGCTGATGAATAGAAAATATAAACCAGACAAATCCTAAGCGCTTATAAATTAAGCAACTTTAAGCGATTCTCGCACGGAGGTTAATTTTGTGGGTCATCCCAAATTAGCCCAAACGTAAGGCAAAACAACTGAACATACCCTGGGCAGCTTCGAAGTTCGATTCTCAGAATATGCACTTCATTGTAAGGTGACCACAACTGGTTGTCATTTTCAAGAAGTGGTCTTTCAAACGTCATAAAAAGTGATTTAATGAGGTGCGGGATAGAAAACTCCTTCGAACAACGTTTAACAAATCCGAGTTCTGAAACACTATCATGTAAACCAGGAAGGCGTCAGCAATATCTAATACCTACATCTATCCTAGGATCATTTTACCTGTTTTCGTGCCAACTCACATTTACTGGAATGTTACATAATAGCTATACACTCAGAAAAAAGTGTGGTAATCTCGGAAAATCTTATTACATTTTTTTATTTAAGAAAAAATTATTACCGTCCTACTGTCAGGAAGGCATAAGGTAGGTACTTGACAATTAATAGATATAGCACCTAGATACCTTATCTAAAATGAAAAAATCGCAGAGGGAAATTGACTTTCATCTTTTACTTACAAATTAAATACCTACACACATGCCCATGAGAATTAAAAAAAAAAAAAACAGCTATAAAGCATAATGAGATGTGAAACGGAGAGTGTATCTATCTTAATATAAAATTTCACTCTGCACTCCCAGACAAACAAATTAAAAATTCACAAAAGAACAAAATTAAACATTTCAGCTAGAGCTAGTCTACGTCTTAGTAATGCTCTTCGAATTTTAAGGTTGTTGGCTTTTCAGGTTGACAAACAAAGAAGTTGTGTCTTCTCGCGGGAAAAATGTCGTTTGTACGTGAATTACGCATAAACTCTTTCAAGTTATCCTCAGAAAGGACCCCACTTTCTCTTTGTTTCTTCTGTTTATATTTTGTCTTTAGAAACTCACCGTGTAGAAAACATTTTGCCAGTTTGTTTACTTTCTTTTGTTTGATTTTTAAAGTTGAGGAAGGTAAATTAAGGATTCCCTTAATGAACCTGTGATTATGGGCAGGTCGATTGCCTACCCCTTGATGTTAGCTCATTATGTACTTGAATTGTACATAATGAATGATATTTTATCGCAAAAAGCCATCGTGCTTGAAATGTTACCGCAACTTCTATTCGTTTGGACGCTATCGTGTTTTTTAACAGACAGGCAGACATACAGACAGACATGGCTAAATCAATTCAGAATTTGATCCTGATTCAGAATTGATTCAGAAGTGAATATACCTTTCTGTGGAGGGTATAAAAACAGTCCACCTTTTAAACAAAACGCGAAAATATATCGCCAGAAGGAAAACCAACACCACAGGCTACTGGTCCATATAGGGTAGTCAAAAAGGATTTAGACAAGGTGATGCGCTGTCATGGGGACTTTTTCAACATCATTTTTGAGAAAATTGTGCGAAACTCGCAAGCCAACAACAGGAGCACAATCCTCCAAAAGTCTGTGCAACTACATACTTGCATACGCTGACGATTTCGATATCATTGGCAGAGCACAGCGAGCTGTCACTGGTGCGTTTGGATTATCAGTACAGAGGCGGCAAAAATGGGTTTGGTGGTGAATGAGGGCAAAACAAAATATATGCTGTCAACAAGAAGAGACACACAGAACGTCACGATAGACAGCTATAACTTTGAGGTATTTAGGGACTTTTTCTACCTCGGCTCTGATATTAACTCTAATTTACTATTTATGCGAATGTCCGGCTGTAGCTAGGAAAAAACAGCGGGCTCTAGGAAAATCTGATTCTTCGACTTCCTTGAGGAAGTCTTAACAATAGTATTAAAGAAATAAAAACCTTTTTGAACTCCACATGTTCGCTGTAGAGTCTCTTCTCATCAAGATCTAACAATCAGGTCAAATAACTTATGGTAACAAAACGGAAAATAATAGCTACTTCTGGCTTTTTCAAAGTCGTTACACCCACATTACCTTACCAGAAACCCATTTGCAAAATCAATCCCATCTTTAAATCTTATTGGCCTATTTCACTTTCGGATTTAATTCCGGATCAAACCAACAAAACTATTGTCAGTCCTTCGACGACTAAAGCCTTTACTCGTCATGGTATTCTAAGCCTCGCTTAACAAGTTGTGTTTTATAATATTAAGGTCGACCACTAAACGAAGATGTAATAAGTCAGAATGTTTCGACTGATTTTATTATTTATGCGAATGCGATGAGAGGACAAACTCTGGCGAAGAAGAAGCGATAATTGTTATATAATTAATATTATATAGCACTATATGCTTGCATACATTACATACCTCGACTATACAGTTTCTACAATTAGGTATACCTCGCAAATTGACGTAGACCCATGTCTAGAAGATGCAACCGCGAACTGTATGAGCTGTACCAAGATGTGGATGTAGTTCAAAAAGTCAAAACACGTCGACTAAATTGGCTAGGCCACATCGAGCGAATGGACAATGATGCTCCAGATAAGAGGATCTTCGAATCCCAGCCCACAGGTTCGAGAAGACAAGGAAAACTGAACCTCCGTTTTAAAGACCAAATCATCGCGGATGCCAGAGCGCTTGGTCTCGACAGTATGTACTGTACACGCGTGGGTCTAATAGTGGGTTTGTATGGGAGGTACCAGAACTACTACGACATAGCCCATTTTCAATACCAACCTGACGACGGTAAAAAGAAGTCCTCTTACAAAATTTCATTCGCCTAGGTCGATTCGTTTGGACAGCGTGTTTTCAACAGACAGACAGACGGACATGGCGCAATCGATTTAGAATACGATCCTGATTCAGAATATATATACTTTATAGGGTCTCCGGTGACTCCTTCTTGGCTTTACAAATGTAATGACAAAGTGAATATACCTTCCTGTGGAGGGTATAAAAAGGAAAAAGTAAGAAAAGGTTCACTCACCTGGGATCAAAATAAAAACTCAAATAGAGAAAAGAAAATGAAAATGTAAGCAGTGCAGTGCAGAATTCTAATTGCTGCAGAGCACAAAATGATATTTAACCAAAATTTTAATAGAGTTTACGTTTTTTTATTATTGTTGTTATTTTCATTTCATTCTAGTTTAATTTAATTTGTGGGTGTATTTATAATTTAATTACTTATTCCTAACAAACTTCAAGAAATCGTGCACACGGACTTCAACAAAATTCAAGGTACACTTTAATTTCCATTTTTTATCCTTATCGTAAATTTAGTATTAATATTGAAAAGCTTAATTTTTTTAAATACCACAAAGTTAAACTAACACAAACAATATATTAAAATTTTCAATTCTTAGTTTTAGTTTTATATTTGTTCTATAATTCAATAGCAAGTTTTATCAATTTATTTATTTTCTGTTTAATCATTAAAAAATTAAGCCATTTTTGTAATTACTATTTGAAATTTAAGTGTTTAAAGATGATGGATTCAATTTTCTTTGATAACCCATAGATGGCGTGGGTCTCGGAGGAGATGCGCGCGTCTAATTAGGGTAGATACCAATGTATCTATATGGATGGGGAGTTATAACTTATAACGCCAACATTTGGGACTCCACATCCAGATGATTTCCCTTCCGCATTAGACCAGGATTTTATTTAAATTTAGAGTTGAAATTATTTGTTCTGATTTTTAAATTTATACTGTGCTGTCGCGTGAATCAGCCCTTAGCCGGGATTGCTTACTCAAAATCTCAGTTACAGGTTACATTGTATTTATTACTCATCTTAATTTTTCTACTTACAAAATATCAGCCAATTCCCATAAAGATTCTATTTAGGGTAAACTGGGATACATTTTATACCAGGACACATTTGACTTTGCGATTTTTGGTGTGAACACAGTTTTTTAGAAAAAAAGTTGACATTGAGAACGAAGCCTACTTCGATTTAAAGGAACGTTATGAACATTGACAGTTTTGCTTCAACTCTTCTCTGACTAAGGCGTGTTCTTGTTCTTATTCGAAATTTGATGTAATTTTTGACTTAAGTGATTTGTGAATAATATCTAAGCACTTAAACACTTAATAAAAGTGTTTTCTTTATTGTGATACAATATTATGATGGCACTATTCTTAAAGTTTTTATAAATTAAAGCCCATTTTGTGAAAATATAACATTACTTATTAAAAAAGAAAAAAAGTTGCAAAGAAACTTTGGGGCACATTTGACTTTTGTTAAATATGCCCAACATTGATCTGTTATGTTTATATTTGTGTTTTTGATTTTAGACATACGTAAAAAACGTGAAACAGCAACATCAGTAGCTGATGAATATGGTGTGAATAGAACTACATTGATAATGCGTATGAAAAATCAGGATCCCTTAAAAGATTGGTCGGATTCGGGCAATGACAGTAGCGACGAAGATTTCGCTTTTCCATGGAAATATATCTACGGCGCGACAAACCTTTAGCTACAAAAGAAGGAAAGGAACTGGTAGTAGATTATTCGAAAAAAGTGTTCTTTTTGGTTTATCAAACTAAACTTTAAAAAAATGTGTGTATGAATTTATCAAGGATAATAATAATTAGCTGCCCTCCAAGTTGAGAAATTTAAAAAATACTGGAGACGATTGGCTTTAAGGTTTCACAAAATCAACGGTTGATGACTTCTTCCAAACCTTAGACAATGAATGAAATGAATTAATTTACCAATTTTTTTTTCTAAAGATTATAAACTTACTATTTATTTATGTTTTCTTTATTGTTTAAAAAAATCATTTAAAAACCGTTTGCATTTTCTTTCAATTCAAACAACAGACCCGCTAATACTTTTTGCACAAGATTATAAGTTAAAACTGCTATTGTCAAATGTTTCCCTTTTAAAGTCAAAGGTGCTTTTGATAAAAAGACTTTTTTTAGAAAAAAAAATTTTTTTTTTAATGGTAAAGTTGTTATAAAAGGAATATGTATAATGTAATTGGAATACATCAATAGTTTAGGAAATACAGAGCTTTTAAATTAATGATCACCCCAGTTTCCCCTATAACAATTTTCAACCAAAAACATACTTTTATCAGAATCACCAGCAGTATACATCAAGCAAACAATTGTCCAAGAAATAGCTTCACAAAGCATCTCCATGTTACCCTTTCTAGATACTTCTCCTCCACATATATCCACAACTGTTAGATTTCCAAGATGGGCATATCCCAATATCGCATCCACCTAAAATCAGAAATCTTATCACAATCAGCGCACTTACAAAAATAGATTTTCGTACAGCCTTTTGAATGTCTTGCTCATTATTTCGCTTACAACACTTCTCCACAATGTTCCAGTGAAGACGGTTTGACTCTTGGCTCAAACTTTCTGCAATATGGCCAAGCATCAAGACATCGACTACCAACATACAAAGCGGACAGATTGTTTTCATAAATTGTACCGAGAACGGACACTTACTCAAACCCTCCTCAAAGCCATTGAACATGACAGGTACAAACGTGTGATAACCTAATAACACAAATCGGAATATATTCAAATACGCCATCGTCATGAATACTGAAAAATATCGATTCGAAGCCTTTTGAAGCTTGTATATCTTTACGGTAATTTTCGACACAACTTCGTACTCGATTGCTTCTATATTTTCGGCCTTGACATTCACAAACTCGTTTAGTTTTGAGAGTATTGCCGTTAAATGATTCTGAATGAGTTCCCATTGGAAAAACAATGCGCTCATTACGATTCTATTTGGAATCATCACTATCTCTATTCCGAGCCATATTTCATCATAACACTTGCAAGCCAAATATATCTCGACAATGGTTGTGCAGAGTCTGAGTGCCGAAAAGGAATTTATTTTCCTTATTGGAATAACAGTTCTGTACATTAGCCTGTCACAAATGCTATTACATTCAAGGACGCGATTCCAAATGTAACGCAGCGTCTTGTAATGAAGGAATTGGTTTAGGTACACCATTAAAATACCAAACCAGAGTTGAAATATATTTAGCACTAGCATAACAACGTCCTGTATCTTGTGTTTCTTGTCCTCTTTATACATTTTGTGCACTGCAAATGTTAGTCCTACTAACAAGAGTACGATAATTGGAATGGTGAAGATACAGAACCATAGCATGCATTTGTTAAGTTTTGTGAGGAATCGATTTACTGTGTACTTTCCCTCAGCTTTGCTGTAGCGTAAATTGAATAAGCCTATTAATTTGGCCAACAGAACTGCGGTTTGAATGCTTCGAACAAGTGCTTTGGGCTTATGCGTTTTGGTTTTCATTGTCGGTAATAGTAGTTATTCGCGAAGTTTCAAGTACAGACTGAATGGAGTAACCCTAAAGTTGCCTATTGCGATTAAGGTAATTTTTGTAATACCAATCAACTTCGAAATCAATGATTAATTGAGCCCCATTAATAGTATAAGTATGTATACGCTTTATTTGGAATTATAAATGTGCACTTACAATAATTAGAAAATAATTACTTTTAATGGTGTTAGGTAGGTATATACGGCCTTAAGCCAACCCTGCTTTATTAAAACAATTAAAGTGTTTTAAAATGCGTTCTTTCCTTTTACATCATTTTTCCGTTTGAATAGGATAGGCTACCTGTCAAAAACGAGAATAAAATAAAGTCTGTGCTTCTTTCGTCAGGCAAGCCGACCACACGTTCACCCAAATATGTTTCTTATATATTAACTTTACTTAACCTATAATAAAATTTGCTTTAGTTATTTTTAAGGAATAAAGAAAGAATCTAATTAAAGTCGAAAGTTTTCATTTAACTTATTCCAAGAAATTTAAAAATTGGCGACGATGTAAAAACTTCAACGTGTGTAAGTCAAAGCACGAAACAAAAACTGTCTAGATTAATCGGCTGTGTGGAGCCGTTCGTCAGCGGTGGACATTTTTTGGCGTATGAAGATTGGCATTGGGTTCGTCAGTTCATTAAAGTCAACGACATCCAAGGGGACGAAGGAAATCCCTTACTCCACTCTTTATCACCATCGCAGGAGCAGAAATTCGAGAGCTCTTAATATTATCTTTAACAGTACCAGATTTTTTGTTTTTAACTTCTGACTTTCCGGAGCATTAAGATACACGTCGACCTAATAGATCTATTGAGCTTGCCGTCAGATATATGTTTAGGTTAGTAGCGCTTCTACTTTCCTAATGTAGCTGATAATACATTCAGCAGAGGATTTCCTTAGTTCTTCGGTACTTATTATTTCCCTGAAGCATGATTTCCTTCAATATGATGTGTTCGGCTGTTTCGTCTTCTTCTAGACATAGTCTTCACTCCGGTGAGTCGACTAAATGCATTTTATTTAGGTGATATCGCAAACGGTGATGACCCGTTAGGTAGCCTACTAAGTTTTTGATATCGTGCCTTCGTAGATTTAGTATCTTATTGGCATCTGCTTTGAAGGGCTGAATAGCTCTTTTGGCCTGTCTTAGGCCTGGGATGTTCTCCCAATATGAATTACATTTGTTTTGTTCCCAGCTTTTTATAGCTAGATTTATAGCTGATTTGGGGATTGTACAGAAGGGTTCAGGTCCAATTAAAGGGGTTTCCGAGCCTTTTCTGGCTAGTTCATCAGCTTTTTCATTACCTTCAATCCGCTTATGTCCACGACCACCATAATCTGGTTTTGTTCCTGGAACTTAGTGTTTGGAGATAATTGAAGCAGTGCAGTACTGGTTTGGAGTCAATAATGTGTGAGGTTAGGGCTTTTATAGCTGCTTGACTGTCCGTGAATATATGGATGTTAGCGCCTATAATACCTGAATTGTATATAAGGTTTGCGCATTCTTTAATGGCATGGAGCTCTGCTTGAAATGCACTGGGGCTTTTTCCCATAGGAATTGAGACGTTCCGATTTGATCCATTGATACCAGCTCCTACCCCCGAGTACATTTTAGATCCAACCTTATACCACTTTAGGCCGTTTTGGCAGTTTGGTGGGTCATTACTAACCCATGCTTCTCTGGTTGTGATCTCCGTGCATAGCATAGTGTCTTTGGTAGCGGTCTGTATAACCTCACATATCATGTCAAGTTCTGGAAGTTCGGAAAGTAGTTCCATTAGTTCTGGGTGTTCGCTAATATTTAACTCTTCCACTTGTGTCAAACTTGCTGAGCTGAGTATTGCCACTTTTTTTTATATAGTTGTGGAGGGGTGTTAGTCCTATTAAGGCTTCTATAGCAGCAGTAGCACAGGTACGCATTGCTCCGGAAGTGCCCAGACAGGCAAGCCGTTGTACCTTATTTAATTTATTTATGGTTGTTTTTTTGGGTAACTTTGTTCCACCATACTATTGAAGCGTATGTTTTAATGGGCCTGACTATGATCGTGAAGATCCAGTGTGTGATCTTTGGAGAGATCCCCCAGGTTCTACCATACATGCTAAGCCCAGAAAGCTTTGGTTGCTTTTTGAATTTTACTGTTTATGTGGGAGTTCCAGCTTAGTTTTTTTTATCGAGGATCACTCCAAGATATTTTACTTCGTTGGAGTTCTCAATGTCTGTGTCATTTATTGTAATTTGGTTTAGACTTAAATTTCTCCTTATCGTAAAAGGGACGATGACAGCCTTGCTGGGGTTTATAGAAAGACTTTCTTTTCTACACCAGTCTATGACTATCTTAAGGGTGTTTGGCATACATGTTGTAACCTCGTTTGGTTCTTTGCCCCTAATAATGATGACTAGGTCATCGGCGTATCCAATTATATTGAAGCCTGCATTACTTAGGTCTTGAAGTAGGTTATCGTTAACCAGAGACCATAGTAGGCGTGACAGTACTCCTTTCTGAGGGCAGCCTTTAACGGCTGTTACTGATACTATGGTCAATTTTATCCACGACCAAAACTAAGGGATCACAATGGACCAAAAGGCCCCCGTGGTAGCATAGCACTTTTATAGCTGTGCACTTCCCTCAAACCTAACCTAACCTAAGGTTAGTGCTGACGAAGCAGTTATTTTCCGACTTTCAAGCATCGCTTTGATCCATTTAATAGAGGAATGATCTATGCCTCTACGAGTCAAAGCATTTGATACGGAATCATATCCAATGTTGTCTAAAGCAACCTCTATGGCAAGGAAGGCGCACAGTTCACAGTTTCTTTGTTCTAGTATGCACTTTTTATTTTATTTTATCCTTTCTGGTAGGCAAATTGACAGGTTTGCAGGGGTGTGCTACCATTTCAGCATTATCTAATGTGCACGTCTAGTATTTTTTCCCTTGTTTTGAGGAAAAACGATGTCAAGCTTATTGGACGGTATGATTTAGGTAGTTTTGTTGGTTTGCCTGGTTTGGGGATAAATACACGTTTACCTCCCTCCAGGTTTGTGATATGTAGCCCCAATTGAAACTGAACCTAAATAAGGCAACCATAATCTAATCGGTAAGAAAAAGTCCAAGCCCTTTTGTATGAGAGCAGGACATAGTTCGTCTGTCCCTGGTGCCTTGTATGGTTTAAATGAGTTGATCGCCCATTTAACCTTATCGGGAGTGAAAAGTCTGAGGAAGTTGGTTTTCATCCACTCCGAAGTGGTGATGTCCGCACATACTAACATAGCCACCCGGCTCGGAAGTACTTCCGAGGAACTCAAAGACATTATCCCTCAAAATGCAACTTTTGGGCGCCCCACAAGACAGGCTGTTAATGCTCATGATCATACAGTACACTTGACAACCGCGAGGACATCAACTTTCCAAAACTCCTTCTGTTACAGGACAAGCAAACTTTGGAACTCACTTCCATATTGACGTTGTTCAATCACTATAGGCACTTGACAAAATTTTTAGAATTTTTGGATATCCTAAACAACTCTTGTATCCGATAACGTTCCACCGTTCAATTCATTTCAGTTTAAGTCGTTTTTTAAAAACAAAAATATAGAAGTTTTAAAATCACCGATATACCACCCACAGTCAAATGGGTTGGCAGAGCGTGGAGTTAGGTTGAAGTGGCTGCTAGCCTACGCCAGCACACTTAGCCCAGTATTAGGTCTATTGTGATACCATCCGGATCATATATTACTCCACGCCTAATTGTTAGAACCATTTTGAGCTTTTAATGAAGCGCAATAGACTCCTGATATCATTAGTGATGAGGTCACCAGGATCGTTGAAGAAGAAAGCTCCTAAGTGGATTTTCCTATATCGAGAGAGAGCAGGACAGGAGCAGAGAAGGTGGGGGACAGTTTCCTCCTCATCCTCATCTCTACAGCTTCTACAAAAATCATTTGAGGGAACACCAAGTCTGGTTGCGTTCCTACCTATCAGGCAGTGTCCAGTGATGACACGATCATAGCGCTAATATGACGTCTTTATAGAGATATCAAACACTTTTTTACATATTTTTCAAAAAAATAGGAATAATTTCGTGTTATATTGTATTCTTTTAAAAATTCAATACTTTTAAATAAAGAATCAAAAGAATCCATATCTTTTGACAATTGCATCCACAAAAAAAGGTTAAAGCATTTGAATATATTGACCAGACCATTGTTTTGTGACTTAAGTAAGGTTACCAAAACGCCAGATCGAATAGTAGGTTGTGTAATGTGTATATGTATATTGTATAATAAATTGGGAATTGAATTGCAGCATATCCATATGTGACAGCTGTCATTTCGTTAATAGTATTGTCTCTTTTACTGAACGAATGTAAATGAAATTATTTCAAAGGATCTATTCGATCCATATTTCGATGCATTCAGAAACAATTTAAAATTATTTTTCCTTAAAATTAAACTTATGTAAATAAATCAACAAAAAATGAAAAAGCCTGACAAGGCGTGAGGCCTGGCCTGAGCCTGACAGACCCCTTAAAAGCCTGACGTCTGGTAACCCTACTCCCACCTCATACTAATGATTCACGCTTTCACATCAGTCGTACGTTGCGCCCAGCCCAGTGGTGGAGTTCAGTCTGTCAAAAATGTTTTGGTTAAATTTTATGAAATAAATTTTTTGAAAATTTTAACAAAAACTTTGTAAAGAATGAAAAAGAAGATATTGAAAGTCCTTCTGAAACAAAAAGTAAAGATGAAATATTATTACGAAGATCTAATAGAGAAAAAAAGGAGTTAGAAATATGTATCTGCCTTTAAAACTAGTAGAAAGAAAAAAATATTAAATTGTAATTTTTTAAATTAAATGAAAAGAAAGAAGTTCTTTTTTTAAAAAGGGGAGAATTGTTAAATACGGCCTTAAGGCAACCCCGCCTTATAAAACAAGTAAAGTGTTCAGCGTTCCCACTTCAAATTTACGAAAGCGTAGTGCCGAGATGAAGAAAACGTAGTGTTTCGAGCTAAATCGTAGTGAAATATTAAAAGTAATTGCAATCTCCATAATGTTTTAGTTTTAAGCCAAGCACGACCTAACTGGGGGTCGATTCTCGTTCTACGATACGTAGTAAAGGTGGGAACGCTGAAAGTGTTATAAAATTTCTTCTTCTTCTTTTTCCGTTTGGATACCACCTGTCCAAAAAGAGAATATAATAAAGTCTCTTCTCTCTCTAAAACCTTTCGATGAATAACTTTGGCAAGATGAGGTAGAATGATTATTGTTGCAAAGAAAACACGATGGAAGCGTACAGCAACATAATGATTGTTAACTAATACTCGATCAAACGCCTGAAATGAACGAATGAGTTTTGGATTGAATTCTTAAATTTTTTTAAAATGCAAGTTTTTTTTTGTATCTTAGGTGTTTTCCCATTCCCATTTTATCTATGCAGAATTTATAGTTTACGAAAAACTAAAAATACTAGCAACTCATCCCTCTGATTGATTAATAGTATTGAGAAAGGCATTAAGATCTTCTGATGGATCTTGGATGACTGATTTAGCAGTAAATTATAGTGCTGAGTCATACAGCACCCACTTGTAGTCATATCATAATGCTCCAGAAGATGATCCCATGATAGTAGATAGTAGAGTGATTCACATAAGATCTCTTCTAATTTACTTTAAGTAAATATTACCTACCAGAGGCTGGCGATGACAGTCGCACAGTGTCCAAAAAGAAAAGAAAGAAAAGGTTCACTTACCTGGGGATCAAAATAAAAAATCAGATAGAGAAAATAAAAAATAACGTGCAGTGCAGGATTCTAATTGCTGCAGAGCACAAAATAATACACAATTCACCTCCATTTTAATAGTGTTAGAGTTTAAGTTTTTTTTTTAAATCATTATTATTGTTATTTTCATTTCATTATACATAGTTTAATTTAATTTGTGGGTGTATTTATAATTTAATTCCTTATTCCTAAGACACTCTTAAACGTCAAACAATCGTGCATACGGACTTCAACAAAATTCAAGGTACACTTCTATTTAAATTTGTTATCCTTATCGTAAATTTAGCATTAATATTGAAAAGCTTAATTTTTTTAAATAACACAAAGTTAAATTAACGCAAATAACATATTTAAATTTCCAATTCTTAGTTTTAGTTCTATTTTTGTTCTTTAATTCAATACCAAGTGTTATCAATTCAATTCAATTTATTTTCTGTTTAATCATTAAAGAATTTAGCCATTTTTGTAATTAAAATTAGAAATTTAAGTGTTTAGAGATAATGTTTTAAATTTTCTTTGATAGCCCATAGAGGTCATATGTCTGGTAGGAGATGCGCGCGTCTAATTAGCGTAGATACTAATAATTATCGGTCAATGTATCTACATGGATGGGGAGTTCTAACGCCAACACTTGGGACTTCACATCCAGATGATTTCACTTCCGCCTTAGATCAAGATTTTATTTAAATTTAGAGTTGAAATTATTTTTTCAGATTTTTAAATTTGTACCTACTATGCTGTCGCGTGAACCAGCCGGGATTGCTCAAGATTTGCGACCTTTCTCAAAAGCACAGTTACAGGTTACATTGTATTTATTACTCATCTCAATTTTTCTACTTACAATATATCAGCGAATTCCCATAAAGATTCTATTTAGGTATCACAATTATCAAGGAAAACAATACTTTTATCAGGATCACCTGCAGTATACATCAAACAAACAATTGTCCAAGAAATAGCTTCACATAGCATCTCCATGTTACCCTTTCTAGATACTTCTCCTCCACATATACCCACAACTGTTAGATCTCCAAGATGGGCATATCCCAATACCGCATCCACCTAAAATAAGAAATCTTATTACAATCAGCGCACTTACAAAAATAGATTTTCGTACAGCCTTTTGAATGTCTGGCTCATTATTCCGCTTGCAACACTTCTCCACAATGTTCCAGTGAAGACGGTTTGACTCTTGGCCCAAACTTTCTGCAACATGGCCCAGCATCAAGATATCCACTACCATCATAGAAAGCGGACAGATTGTTTTCATAAATACCTCCGAGAACGGACACACATTCAAACCCTCCTCAAAGCCATAGAATATGATAGGTACAAACATGTGATAACCTAATAACACAAATCGGAATATATTCAAATACATCATCCTCATGAACACTGAATAATATCGATTCGAAGCCTTTTGAAGCTTGTATATCTTTGCGGTAATTTTCGACACAACTTCGTACTCGATTGCTTCTATATTTTCGGCTTTTTCATTCATAAACTCGTTTAGTTTTGAGATTATTGCCGTTAAATGATTCTGAATGAGTTCCCATTGGAAAAACAATGCGCTCATTACGATTCTATTTGAAATCAACACTATCTCTATTCCGAGCCATATTTCATCATAACACTTGAAAGCCAAATATATCTCGACAATGGTTGTGCAGAGTCTGAATGCCGAAAAGAAATTTATTTTCCTTATTGGAATAACAGTTCTGTACATAAGCCTGTCACAAATGCTATTACATTTAAGGACGCGATTCCAAATGTAACGCAGCGTCTTGTAATGAAGGAATTGGTTTAGGTACACCATTAAAATACCAAACCAGAGTTGAAATATATTCAGCGCTAGCATAACAGCGTCCTGTATCTTGTGTTTCTTGTCCTCTTTATACATTTTGTGCACTGCAAATGTTAATACTGCTAACAAGAATACGATCATTGGAATGGTGAAGATACAGAACCATAGCATGCATTTGTTAAGTTTTGTGTGGAAACGATTTACTGTGTACTTTCCCTCAGCTTTGCTGTAGCGTAAATTGAATAAGCCTATTAATTTGGCCAACAGAACTGCGGTTTGAATGCTTCGAACAAGTGCGTTGTGCTTATGCGTTTTGGATTCCATTGTCGTTAATAATTATTCGCGGAGCTTCAAGTACAGACTGAATGGAGTAACCCTAAAGTAGCCTATTGCGATTAAGGCAATTTTTGTAATACCAATCAACTTCGAAATCAATGATTAATTGATCTCCGTTAATTGTATAAGTATACGCTTTATTCGGAATTAGAAATGTGCACTTACAATAATTACAAGGACGTGTACAATACCGGTAGACTTTTTACCAAACGCTCTAAACCTTTCGATGAATAACTTTGGCAAGATTAGGTAGAATGGTCATCGTTGCAAAGAAAACACGATGGAAGCGTTCAGCAACATAATGAAGTCTGGCTTTGGATCAAACGCCTCAAATGAACGAATGAGTGTTTGGATTATATTCTTAATTTTTTTTATTAAATGCAAGTTTCTTTTTTGTAACCTAAGTTTTTTCCCATTCCCATTTTATCTATGCAGAATCTATAGTTTACGAAAAACTAAAAATACTAGAAACTCATCCCACGGATTGATTAATATTGAGCAAGCCATCAAGATATTCTGATGATTCTTGGATGAACGATTTAGCAGTAAATTATAATGCTGAGTCATCCAGCAACCGCTTGTTATCGAAATGCTCCAGAAGATGATCCCATGGCCATGATAGTATATAGTATAGTGATTCACTTAAGATCTCTTCTAATTTACTTTAAATAAATACCTACCAGCGGCAGGCGATGACTTGGCAGTAGATCTACTGCATTTTTTTCAAAATTTAAGTCTACTGCCACCAAATTAAATCTACTGCATTTTTGTAAAAGCTTAAATAATGAAGCCAAATCCAAAATAATAAAATACAAAACAAATTTGGGAAACTGAGTTTTCCTGGCCGAAACTGTTTCTGCAAAATATACTTTAATTCTTTGGACAAAAGCAGATTTAGAAAGACACATATTGTCGAAGATGCTTATAAATAAAATGTAAAACACTCAAGATACAACTCCGATATCAGATTTTTTCCTAGAAGCGGGCTCTCGGAGTTCGAAACTTAGATCTGAAATAATTTGTGTAATATATTGTGCTAAACGCAATTTATCATTTACATTTATGGATACAATAGATATATCTACTTATACAACTTAAGGACGCAATTTCTAAACAAATATTTTTTAGCTTGAAGGGGTTTTTCGTAAATAGGAATATTCCTATTAAAAATATTATTAGCAACAGATAATACCTCTGTGAAGTCCGGCAATATATCAGTAATCAGTGCCGTAAAGGCAAAACTTCTTATTAAAAATTAAGACTTATTTTATCTTGGGTGTAGATACTGTACAAATACATGCCACTCTTTACTTCTATGTGCCTCGGCAGCATGTACAAAACTATATTTTTATTTCAATAAAATTGACTTTTTGCTTAGAGTGTCCTTAAACAGATTCAAAAGCAGTGGAATTCACTGCAACATTATTTTAGCCTTTTATATTTCGAAAAGCTTGACTCCGTTAAAGAAATAAATGATTTCCTAATGGATCCGCTAAACTAATTATATATTATTTTTAAGAAAATATTATGATATAATTGAAATAGAATCTATAATCTAAAAATATTTTAGTCGGGTTTGCTTAAAGAAGAAAACTCGCCGCTGGATGAAACAAATATTTAGAACTATTATATAAATTTATATTAATTTTGTGCACTCTGCCACATCGTAGCAGTGCAGCCGCAGAGCGAAAATTCTCAACTGTGAGTTCTGTTAAAAATAAACTAAGGAATAAGTTAAATAGGTACTGAAACTCTCAAAAATTAAACTATTTGCAAGGAATTATATAATTTTAATAAGGACTGTTGGGAACCTTCGGATTCGCCAGGGCTCTTGCAATATGAATTCAATTTGGCTCAGGTTTCGATTATGAACACTAAGCAAATTTATTTTTTTTTTATTTATTTTTTTTAAATCGACTTATTCTAAGACGTAACTACTGTAAAAGAATTTTTCTGCGGAAAATTTATTTTCTATTTTTTTTTTTTTAATTTTAAAGTTTTCAATTTTCACAGAAAAGTGCATATATTTTTATTAACTTAAAATATTATATCTACTGCTAAATACCCCAGAGTAAATATAATTAAACTTTAGCTCCAGGCGCCTGCCAGACATACCCTCCGACAAAATCCTGTTATTTTTAAGGTTTATCCTGGAAGGGGCTTAGAATAATACATAAAATAATATAATACATAACTACAAACAGTCAACAATTGTTTTTTAAATGCAGAATATCCATATCCACCGCTCGATTGCTACTTCTCGACAATACCAAATTATATATTGAAACATCAACATAGTATCATTTTGACTTCAATTACATTTCTATTTTTCATTCACCCACTCTGGGGAGATAATCTATGAAAATGTATCTTTATAGCAACATAAATAATCATTAGGTGGATATACGCCTGAAGACGATTAATATACGCATTATGCATCTTTCAGATACCACACGCATAACGATATTCCTTCATAATAATCCCAAAATCAACAATGTTTTATGAGGCATATACGCAACGCATAAATACTCACAAACATTTCCAAATATTGCGAAGCGGTCTTGTCGAAATCACATAATATTGTTCTATATTGATGTCATAAATGAAAATTATTATAAAAATATTTGGTCTCCCTTAAGGTGAAATAATAATTCGCCCCAAAACAATATTACGAATTTAGCAACTTTTAACATTTACTTTTTCATTTATGATTATGGATATAAAAACCGTTAATTATCATCGGCATTACGTTCGCATATTGTCTGAGTGTTTGAGTTCAATAAAAATATTCATTAGTCGTCATGTTATAGAGCCAAGTTAGCACATTGGCACGAGGCATCGTGTGTGTGATTAAAGTGTTAATACAGCCTAGTCATCGTATTTCTTAATAGGTACATTCATAATTTAGGTCGATGAGGGGAAATGTGTTTTAATGGTCCTAGAGACAAGGAAACAACTCACAAGGATCTATTCAATTATGTAATGGAAAAGTAGTTAAATGTTGTGCCAAGTTAATCGGTATTGAATTTCTGAATGGGGCATCGTGCTTGGTATCTCTAGAGATTGCTTGGTGAAATTATACCTTTTGGGTAAATAATTCGCTGCGCAGAATTTCAGTATGCATTCTATTTGACGAAGGCAATACCATTACAATTGCGGACTTGAGGGAGGAACTTTGAGTCTGACAGTGTTAGGCGAACATGACTGGTTCAGATTCACTGCGAAAAATATGTTGAGTATTTTCTGCGAATTAATTGAATCTACTACTGAAGGATATAGATTATAGCCTAAGGAAAGTTCTATCAAATCACATACACCGAAGTCTTCGCTAAGAAGTGTCGACTGCAGCTGGACTAAGTTGCACGAGGAGAAGCTAGAAATATAAATAGACAGTAGACACCCATTCCCCAGAACGCACGAATGATGTGTCTACTGGATACGATGCAATATTACTAGACAGGAAGCAGCAAATCGAGTTAGATACTTAGGTACTTAAAATTAGGCGCGGTGCTACAGTGCGGCCGGCGGTGGACTTGAACTTCTGCATGTAAGCTCTGCCTCCATCCACTCATGCGCGCCACCTTAGAGGATGTCTTCCTCTACTGACTCTGGGTTTGTCAGGAAAACATGTTGCCGAGGAGGTTAGGGAAAATAATGTGATTTATTTGACACTTGTTGTAAGTTGACATTAAGTTAAAGTTTACAAGAGATTATGAGAGTATGTTCATATATAATTTTCATTCTCAACACCTTCCCTGAAAACTATTCTTAAATTAAAAAATTCATTAAAAATTCATTCATTCAAAAATTCATTAATATAAAAAAATAGGAAGTTTTATCTAATAAATTGTATTAGATAAAATATAAGGAAAATAAAAATCATTTTAAACCAAGACTTTCCACAAGAGATTTGTGTTTAGTCGCAGTCACGCCTTTTGTCAGGAAATCTGCTAACATCTTATCTGTTGAAAGATAGTGCAGCTTAACCTCGGACCTTTCTAATATTTCGCGGATAAATTTAACTTTGTAGAACGTTTAGCATCTAAATCACCTGCGACCTGCCCAGTCCGCATTGCAGTAACCAGAAATATCGCACGCTTCCTTATGATATACAATGCCCCTGTCCATCGTCCCCTTTAGGTACCTCATCACTTGCTTAATAGCTACCCAGTGCGCCCTTTCCCTGGATTGGTTCCAAGTCGACTGAGTAAATTCATACAGCGTAGGAACTGTCGGGGCGTGTGATCTCTGCAGCGAAAAGCAAACAACCTATTGCTTGCACATAAGGTACATTTTTCATTTGTTGTCTTTCAATATCATCTTTAGGACACATATTTGAAGATAGCATTTGGTTCAGGTCTACCGGAGTCGAGATAGGGTTGCATTGATCCACCAATCGTCTCAAAATGTCTGAAATATACTGAGATTGATCAATTTTTATAGATGACCTACTACCAGAGGTTGAGACGTCCATGTCTTTCATGTTAAAGCTTTTCGACAACTCTTCCTTTAAATGTACCACGAGATCCATGGAATTTGAGAAAATCAGAACGTCAAGCTGCGCTTCAAGCCCATGTTGATTAAAACTTTATTGAGCTTATCATTCCAGATTCGACTGGATTGTTTGAGCCCATATAGGGATTTTTGCAGCTTACAAACACGTCCAAATTTATTATCAAAACAGGTTGGCTGAGTCATTTAAATATCTTTCTTTAGCTTACCATTCAGAAAGGCGGTAACAGCATCCATTTGATGCCTTTTTACCACCCGGTAACCCAGTCAAAGTCCAGGTTTTGTTTAAAAACAGTGCATCAAATTCTTCTTGTATCGAGTTTCTCCACAAATTGGCATCGGGTCCCAAGAGTGCTTCTCTGGGAGTTGAAGGATCACTCAGCAATTGACCTGTTGCACAGAGATTGTAATTTGGTCTTGGCATGGTCACAATTCACTCAGAACGCCCAACGATTTCTTCATTCTTTAGGCCAGAAATATTCTCATCTGGAATATACGTTATGTCGTCCACATTATTGTCATCGTCTGAACAATCGCTTGTACTAGAAGCTTTGGAGAGTGGGAGGATACTCAACGGCTTCATATTTAAAACTAGAAGTTGGCCATTCTACTGACGATTCTTCCCTTGAATTGACAATGGCGTTCTCTTCTTCATCCCAGAAGTCAACTGTAGGAGATACAATAAAGATACAAAAATTATTATATCAGTGCTATTTACCTTCAATTCAGACTCCATGAAAATGACACCCCGAATTGTTATTATTTTCTTTGTCAAAGGATTAAAGAGTCCATTTTTCCATTGATATCGGTTCCAGTTTAGTTCTTCTTTGTTTGGGAAGTCAACGGCCTTGCAGTCAAAAATTCGAAGAGTTCCCAAGTCTGGTTTTCGGCCTGACCAAATTTCTTCTGGAGAACATTCATTGCCTCTACATGGTATGCGATTCAACAAAAAAGCTGCGGTAACGGCCGCTTCTGCCCAGACTCTTCAACCCTAAGCGCTAATGTTCATTTCGCAGTTTTCGTAGAGCCCACCTAAATATAACAGTCCTTGTGACTGGAGTTAATTCACGCTATCTAGTGAACGAGAGCATGAGCATGGTGAACATTGGACAGAAGGTCAGCCATTTTTATGGCTTCTTGTAGTTGGCGAACTGATAAAAATGCGGGAAGAGGAAGGCTTTGTATTGACCGCATACGCAGACTATGTAGCAATTCGGTAATAAGTACTTTAAAAACTATTCAGTTTCGCGGGCCGTGACTTGGGGTAAACCCATCGAAAACAGAAGCACTGAGGATCGCAAATGCAAAATAAGCCTTCAGTAGAAGTTGCAATCAAATTGCTAAAAGTTGTCCAATCTGCCATTGTGCATAAAATCAAGCCAGAAATGCTCAAGGCTATAGGTGAAGATGGAGTTTTCGTGTTATCGATGAAGATCACATTAATCCACACTGGGAAAGCCTTCACACTGGGAAAGACTTCACACTGGGCAAGGTGTTGGTAACGAATTGCAGTATTGCAGAGCTGTGGTCGAGTTACGATTGAGGAATGAAAAGCAATGCGCTTTTCATGTAAACCCAACGTACCTGAGATTTAAGAATCCTTGGGGTTGGGAGTATGCTAATGTGACCATTTCACCCGCTTTTGGCGGGTTTTACCCTCTTTTTTACCTAAAAACCCTCCACCCGCCACCACAACCATTTTCCCGCTTTTTGATAAAAAATCGGAATTTATTTCTCTTAAGAATTTTCTATAGTCCTTTTTTCACAACTTTTGAAGATTTTTTTAATTAAAAATTAAAAAAAAATAAATTAACAACCATGATGGACAACTTCAGTTGGCATAAGTGCGCGAAAAATGCAAATGTCATGACAAATGCGTCAAAGAAACAACCAATGTTATTCATTGACATTCGCTGTAAATACTACGGTAAAATTTATAAAGATAAAGAGAGATGTCGAAAAATCCAAAAATTCAAAAATATGTAACGCTTACGCCAAATTTGGAAGCCGTATACATATGTATTAAAAAAACTGATGACGTTTATTTTTAAAGAATTATATTCTATTTTACGTGACAATACGTGAAATAAACTGTTTCTACTATTTTGCGCGAACATTTTTCAGGTCAGAATATACTTTTGGGAAACCCGCCAAAAACAAGCCCGCTTTTAGCTTCAAAAAACCCGCCGCTTTTTGCCAAAAAATAAATGGTCACGTGCTAAATCTATGTTTAGAGAAGTTTTATAGAGCTCCCTGAAATTACGCCAAAAAATTAAAGTGGAAAAAGAGCCCATAAACCTTCATACAAATTTGTGGCATTTTTTCCTAGGAACAATCGCCCAAATATTTTGACACAAATGCCGCTAATTTTGCCATTTTTTCCAAAACTCTTTCGGGAATTTTTTCCATTTAAGAAAATTGAGAAAACGCCCAAAAACTGTTTTGGAAAAAACACCAAAAAACGTGAAATAAGACCCCAAACCAAAAACGAAAGCGTATGGGGGGCATTCTGCCCCCTTGCAACCCCCTGCTTGGGTTTACTGTCAGATTTGGGGCTTTCTTTCATTTTTTTTTGCGTAATTTCCATTTAACTTATTGGCTTTTTTTCCCAAAATATGGCGTAATTTCCTGGCATTCTGGTGAATTTTTTTTTTTGCGTTTTTGTCAAAAATATTACGCCGCAATTATTTTGGCCTTTTTCCAAAACACTTTTTGGCGTAATTTCTTTTGGTGTAATTTCGGGGAGCCTTTTGTAGTTATAGAAAAGGGGATTCCATGGAGGTAAACTTTGGAGTGTATATACCGCAGGTGGGCGCAGTGGCTCAGTGGTTAGTGTGTTGGACTACTGTGCGAGGGTCCCAGGTTTGATCCCCGGAAAAACAGAAATTACATCTTAAGGCTTTTCCACTGCGCCATCTCTCGCGAACAACTGAGAGTATAATTGTCCTGAAAAGGCCTTTCAGAATCGGCATAAAATTTTAGATCCCTTCCATTCGGCCCAAAAATAAAAACTCACACAAACACAAACTTACACTGCAGCGCTGTGGAATTGTTCGTTATCTCCTCTGTGTTCTATTTAATCTCTTTAGTCAAACTATACAAGCTGAGTTCAGTTAAAAGGTGTCGAAAAGATACCTTTCACTATGGGCGTTGGAGATTGTCTTCTTTCATTTTCAGTATATATATGGATTGTATGTTAGAGAACGGATCGATTTCCGGATGGACGGGTTTATGCTTCTCTTATTCCCAAGACGTTCTTGGGACTCCGCGGCAGTAGGTGGCGGAAGATTATAATATATAGTCCACGCATCCATCATCAGCGACCCTTTTAATATGAATAGTCGGGATATTGAACTTGAAGGAAAGGTCAACAATGATCCCAAGAACCCATATTTTTCAAGTAGCTAGTATGTCCTTGAGTTTTCCATTCAATTTGGGTGTGTTTGTAGAATAATATTAAAATACAAATAGCTATGTAAAGGTGGCGCAAAAATAACCTTCCGATGTTTTTTGGCTGTAATTTAAAAAAAAAATGAAAAACTTTGATTCTTCTTGTGGATTATTTTTATTTAGTCTTTTAATTTTTTTTACATCAAGTCGAGAATATGATGTCATGTAAATGGCCGCCGCCACAGTTGATTGTCATTTGAGCCCTTTTTATGGCATTTTCCATCACTTTGGCCAAAACTTCCGGCAGTAGGTCCTCACATTCTTGACGGATATTGTCTTTAAGAGCTGCAAGAGTCTGAGGCTTGTTGACATAAACCCGCGACTTCAAAAAGCCCCACAAAAAGAAGTCTGGAGCGGTCAAATCAGGCGATCTTGCTGGCCAGTGCAAATCGCCAAAACGGGAGATTAGGCGCCCGGGAAATGCATCCTTCAGCATATCGGTTGTGGCACGTGCAGTGTGTGCCGTTGCACCGTCCTGTTGGAACCACATGTTTTCCAATCCCAATTCGTACCAAAATTCGCTGTAAAGACCGTCGACTGATACCCATTTGCGTGGCATGTCGTCTGGTCGATGTCGACGGCGCTTCCATGACATCTTCAGCTACAGCAGCAATATTCTCTGCAGAACGGCTACTCCGGGGTCTGCCACGCCTGGCAGCATCTCGTGTTGTGCCAGTCTCTTCGAGGCGAGCGGCTAAACGTCGCAGTGTTTCACCAGTAGGCGTTGGACGGCTAGGAAATCTGCGACGAAATTCACGTTGTGCCAAAGTCACCGACCGATTATTGCTCAAATAAATAGTCACCAATATTCCGCGTTCTGGAGCAGTGTAGCGTAACATTGTTTATTAACGTGTATTTCGCATGTGTTTACTACACAAATATCAAAACAGAACTGACATTAGGGGCCAATCGCAAAATTTATAGCATTTTCTGATAGGAGGATTACTTTTGCGCCACCTTTTAGATACCAACAATAATTTAGTTACACTCTTAGCATACTTTCTTATGCTTCCAAAAATTATATTTGAATTCTTGTTTTCCTAAGAAAGACTGCGTAAAGAACCACCACCACCTACATCTGGCAACAAATTAGCAACCCATCATTCCTAAAAGCATCTCACATGGATTATCTATTAGTATATAGAATATTCGCATTAATTTGTTCAAGGAAATTATTTTAATTTCTCCTCGTAAACTATTTACACTTTCACCACAAGTTAGAACAGTCTGCCAGTAAGTTGTATACAAAGTTGCAGTCATAAAATAATGATCGCGCAAAATATTTAGTATCTTTAAGAACCAGAAATAGTTTTCCATTTCTGTGGAAATTTAGTTGTGTCTTATTATTATCTTGTGTTGATGAATAGAATGTACAAGATCTCGCACCTACATCATTATAGTTTTGTTTCTTTGAAGTCAATATAATTGTGGACTGTGGTACCTATGCGATTTAAAATAATGACCGTGTGACAAGTTTTTGTCATGGAAGAAAAAAACGATTTTGAGGAAACAATTTTAAAGCAGGAATATCGATTAACAAATCGAGATGAGAATCCTTTCTCTAGTGGATATTTTAATTACGTTTAACATAGCCAACGTTTATGAGACCCGATATAGCTACTTTCGCGAAACGAAAATTAGCAAAAAAAAAACTCCTTCAGAAGTAGTAGAGAGTAGAATTTAGAGGGAAGAAAATAAAACTCATTTTACGCATTACGCTTTCAACAAGGACTAATGCTTTCTACAAAGAAGGAGTTAATTAGATTTAAATTTTGCTTTTTTACCATCCTTCTAAAATATTTTTCATGAATTCTGAAATTTAAGTCGGTGAAAATTTATGAATGTCAATATCTAGCATTTGCTTAAGTTTCATATAAATGTAGGAATTTGTTCCATTCCTAAGGCGATGGTTAGGAAACAATTCACTAATTTAGTTCACGAATTGTATTTGTAAGTAGACGAATTTCAATTAATTGTTTTTGACAGATGAACAAGTAGTTCTTAGTAGGTGAGCCAACACTTGTTTAAATTATAGCTATTTTAAACAGCAACTCCATTTCGATCTCCTTCGAATGGTTTTTTGAAAATGTTAATTCACTCATTTTGGATCATATTACAAGGACAATTCTGTTTTCCTCTTTAGGGCGAGGGCCCATCGCGATCCCTATAGGGAAAAAATTTAATGGAAACAACATAGACAATTGGTCGTGAAAAACACGCAATTTTCTTACTTATACTTTTAGCTTTTTTTGGTATCTTAATATTGGTATTTTTTCCAACGGTTAGTTACCTAAGTTACACTTGCGATTATTCGACCAAATTTGGAGTACTCTCTAGAAGATAAACTTTTACATAACATAATTATACAAATTCTAATTGAACGCCACAAAAAAAACCCTTCTAAAAACGCCTCTAAAACTGCCATAAAAAAAACTCTTCTAAAAACGCCACAAAAAACGAATCTTAAATCGCTCAAAAAAACGCCTTTAAAAACTTAACAAAAAACGCCTCTTCAAACAATACAAGAAACGCCTCCTAAAACGCTACAAAAATCGCCTCTAAAAACGACACAAAAACGCCTCTATCAAAGCCACAATAAACACCACTAAAAACGCCTCCTAGAATGCCACAAAAAAAGTCTCTAAAATGCCTCAAAAAATGCCACAAAATAAGCCTTTAAAAACATAACAAAAAACGCCTACGCCACAGAAAAACAATCTTAAATCGCTTCTAAAAACACAACAAAAAATTCCTAAAAAACGCCATAAAAAACGCCTTTAAAAACGTAACAAACGTTTTGTGGCATTTTTAAACGCCTCTAAAAACGCTTAAAAATGCCACAAAAAACGAATCTTAAATCGCCTCAAAAAACGCCTCTTAAAACCCCACAAAAATCGCCTCTAAAAACGACACATAAGACGCCACTAAAAAAGCCACACTAAACGCCTCTAAAAACGTTTAAAAATGCCACAATAAACGAATCTTAAATCGCCTCTAAAAAGCAACAAAAAACGCCTCTACAAATCCCTCAAAAAAACGCGACAAAAAACGCATCTAAAAACGCCTCCTATAACGACACAAAACCGCCTCTTAAATGGCTCAAAAAACGCCACAAAAACGCCTTTAAAACGTAACAAAATCGCATCTGAAAACGCCACAAAAATCGCCTCTAAAGCGACACAAAACGTAACAAAAAACGGCTCTAAAAACGCCATAAAAACGCTTCTAAAGACGTCACAAAAAAATTGGGTGGTTAATTCCATTTCTCGCTCAATACTAATTTTTTCCACTGTGCGTCAAAAAAATGTACATTAAGTATTTTCTAACACTTTGTAGGGTCAGTGTAAGACTTGAGACCTGGATCCACACGTGTTGTCCAAATGCTTTTCCATAGGCATTATACGAGTAGTGCCACGTACAGCTGGGTTGGCTTTCTTAACCCTTTCGGTATTTTGATGCCATATGGCAACACGAATATTCATAACACCCATTCTCACTCTCTGAGTATATTTTTTCTATTATTTTTTCTGATTAACTTCTTAGAGTATCTGCTTAATAATTAGAAGCAAAAAAACTGGGTGATAGTTGTCGTCATTGTGCTTTTAGCTCTCGTGAAAGATTGGTCTGCAATAGAGCTCGAATTTTTTCGTCGGAAGACTATTTTTATTATTTCTTTTTATATTGATAATTATCAAATAGATTATCAATTTTGATTTTATTTGATTGACTAATATCAGGCGGACAATTAAAAAAATTAAATAAACATATAAGTTCCGTCTATTCAATTTGGCACAATTTTCCTTTTCTGTGTTGCCATATGGCATCAATATTATCTAGAGGTGCATTTTAAGGCATCATTTCTATAAATAAAATTATATATATACCTACATATATATAAAAATAAATGTATTTTTATTTTTATGCATAAATAGTCTTGAATAGCATTACTTCTTAATTTGATTTGAATTAAAAAAAAAATACTTAGATTTTTATGAATATTTAATTTTTTTTTAATATTTTTTATTTTTTAATTATTTTTTTTATATAAATACACGTGTTTATCTTGGAATATGCTTAGTTTTTAATTTGTAGTACTTGTAATGTTTGAAGTAAACAAAGAAAACCGAGTATAAATGCAACAATTTATTATTTTTTTTAGTTTTTTATTTTTATACATAGTATATGAAAATATGTGATTTTTAAATATTTTCAAAAATCCTTACGTTTTTAAAATACATTTTAATTAGAAAAAATAATTATACTTTTTTCTTTTCAATTTTGTTTAAAAATTAATATATAAAAATAAGAAACTAAAACAAAAATATTAATTTTGTCATTTATTTTGCTACCACTTGAGACAATTGATGCCATATGGCAACGTTCCCAAAAACCACTTTAGAACCAATATTTACCAAAAATAATGTAACAATATTTTTAGTAGGAGTCTAAGTAGCAGCAAAAAGAAATAAAATATTTCTTTAACCTTAGAACAAAAAAGATGTACCGAAAGGGTTAATTCGATCCACTATATTTTCCATCTAATTAAATTTGAAATCTGAGATAATCCCCAGATATCTCGCAGACTTTGTTATTTTTTGAGATCCACCTCACTCGTTGGTAGTCCTATTTAACGTAGGTAACCTCATTATTCGTTCACAAAACTTATCTGCGCCAAATCGCATTTAGAGCGCGTTTGAAATCACTATGGAGTGTGACCCAGGGATGGAAAAGTGGATACAATTGTATCTTTTGGATACAATCAGAAATTAAAGTTACACAGTTACAATTCACTCGAAAAAGATACAATTAGCAAAACATTTATTTTTGCTTCAAAAGTTACGCAGTTACAATCCTTCTTTAAAAGATACAATTTCATACCCACACTACGAATACATCCAGAATTTGTAAATAAAGAATATAAAATGCATTCAGCTTCAAATTCTATTCTACATTCGGCTAACCAACTAAGAAACAAATTTCATAGGCCATGCGCAGGGCACTGTGAAGCACAGTGCACGCATGCTCTTGAGTGTTGAGATTTCATTTTCACTCAGAGAAGATAATTTCACAACACTTCTTTAGATACACAACAAAAACCTAGCTTTTCATTCACTGTGGCGTTTTTGAGCGCGTGCCGTAACAGATTATGTATAAACAACGCGTTCATATGGTACAAGCTAAAATGCGACTTCTGGCATAAATATCGACTATATATAGTAAGGTTCAACGCATCGAACAAGCAGACCTACTTATACGGTCTTTGCACTTATCCGTAAGTGCACATTTTTGCACTTGTACGTGCTTACTTAATAAGGTGCATAATTTCAAGCTCAACTGTTACTGTAAATATTTAATGTGGTTTTCCATTTGAACAAAAAATCAATTTTTTTTATCTAGATCACTTTTTATGTTCCATTGGGAAAAAAATCAATCTTTTTTTTTTGATCCGGATCACTTTTTTCCGATATCGATTTTCGAGATTTACACATACCTTGAATAGCTGTTTTACGTCATTCAGAATTTGTTTTCAAAACACAATTACTAAAAGCCTCTTGAAAAGCAATTATTCAGAAAAACCGTGAATAATGGACATGGAATTAATTTGGGAGCGATTGCTATCATCTTCGTCATCTTATTCTTCTTCCTCGTCGTCTGTAGATTTCGATTCTTCGTCAAAAAATCAGAGATTTGGTGGAAGCATAAGAGCTTCATATGGATAATCATATCGACGAAGAATCGAAATTCACAGACGACGAGGAAGAATAATTTATTTGGGAAAAAATAAGCGTCCCGGATCCTCCAGAATCAAAATGTCTTTTCTGAACCCATTCCATTGTCACAAAGAATGCTCTTCGGATGATCTTCTCGATTTCAAGTCAGAATTCACTCAAGAAGCACTTACACAAATTCAATTTATGCACCGCAGTTATAGCTGAAATTTTCCCATTTCACCAATACATGAGTGGAATCGACCAGAAACAGGGGTGGGATTCTGTAAAAAACGACACGAAAACCGCTTTCGTTTTCACTAAACCTGTCTCTATCATATCTGTGGCAATAGACAGAGACTGATATTGTCGAAACGATAGCGTTCGATCGTTTTCGTCTTACATAATCTGGCCCCAGTTTTCTTGAATGAGTGAATTACCGAGTGAAGCCAATGGAAAGCGACATTAATGTCATTCGGACCGGAAGAGCGATATCCCATTGATGCATATTATATTATGTACATAGATATGTGATAACGATAAGTGTTGTCAGGTGCAATTTGTAGTTATGCAAAAATGTTAAAAAAATATATTTTACATTTGCACTTATCCGTTTTAAAAACAGTGTAAAACTTCGTTCCGTGGTTCGAAAAATTGTTCACTTATAAGAAATTTTCACTTATCCGTTTTGCACTTATACGAACAAATTTGTATAGAAATCGAGTGAAATGTCTTGGGGTATAGAAACGCGTTCCACTTAGGCGATTTTTCCACTTATCCGTTTTTCACTTAGCCGTTCTCGACTGTATTATGTTTAAAGTAATAGAGTGGGCCCTTCAATGTTAGAGTTTCATAGATTCAGAGTATAATTTTCCTGAGAAAGCGTCTTAATTCAGTCTTAATTCTTCCTGCAAGACGCTCTTACAGTAGCCTAAGATCGATTTAGGCCTGCAATTATTTAAAAAATCGATTTTTAGGCTACTTTAAGAGCGTCTTGCAGCAAGAAGACCGCCTGCAAAACGTCTTGGACCACCATATTGGTAATCAGGACACTTAACTCTATATTTTGAAATAATATTAAAGTTGTTATACCAATTATTTGTAATTCAGAAAAAACAGCATTTTTGATTAAGCAATTACTCACCATTGCCCCCACTACAGCATGAAGACGGTAACATTTAGGAATAACTACTTAAGAACTACCTAATTATGTGAGTTATTTTGTGTTATCAATCACACCCAAAAATTACTGTGGGCTCTCGGTCTAGAAGATACACTTCAGTCCTAAAAGTTACAATTTCAAATTGTGAAAAGTACAATTTAAAAAGTTCATTTCCCATCACTGGTGTGACCTGTGACGCATGGGATTGAGAGATTGCATCCCTTCCATAGTCATTTGAAACGCACTATAGTAGAGAGTCATTAGGCCATGACAGTCATGAGGCTCTCACCATGCGAGTAAATTGTCATCTGTCCCCTCGTATGAATTCAAAAATCAATACATACAAAACAAATTAGAATGGAAATGTTAAATAATCAAGAAATATCCAATTTAACCATAAAATATCAGCATTGCAGAAATAATTGGATCCTAAGGCATAAAAATTATTTGCATCACTACCTATACGCAAACTTCAGATTGCAAACGCATCCATTGGCATGGGATCCAATGAAAGGGTGAATAAAAAATTCGTCAAGTCCTTGCGCTGCACCAGTGACACAATGAATTCGAATCATTCCAAATGCATTAATCATGGCTGCTTTAAGATCATCCATCCGTAAATGAGAAACTGCAACATTGTCATTGAATGCAACCAACTCAAATGACAGACACTTTTGTGTGTTCTATTTTAGGACGAGAGTTTATCTTACCCGAGAAGTCGAAGCATTAAAAATTCGTTTAATTTTTTTTTGTTAAATTTATGCATATAAGTTATTCCCAGACATGTGTGCGAACCTGTAGACGTAAAATGTTGCAACATTGTCGAGTGATTCTTTTATTGCAGCGAAGAGGAGGAAAGGTGTTGTTACAGCATATTAACTTAGCCAAGCCATTAATAGATATCAAATGGCGACGCGGCACACGGCCTAGTGTCTGGACGCTCATGAGAATTCCACGAAATTGCACTCCAGATGAGCTTGCGCTATTTTTGGTACAACAATATTGTGGTAAAGAATTTTGAAAAACTGAATAGCAAAGGACTGTGCATTCCTACCTAACATAATGAAAATATGAAGTTTAAATCAATCATCCATTGAAAACCGAACCTTGCTCTATCGATGGACATTAGAAACGCAAACATGTCACGGTATCGTTTAACTTAAACGTCAGAAACAGGAGCGACAACCCCACGTTATAATATGGTTGCCTACCCTAAACTTGCTGTTTGTTCACCTAAGCAAACTTTAGTGTTGTTCGTACTACAATCCTTGGCACACATTCTGAAATTTGAAACGCCAAATCTGGGTGGTTTGTCAAGTGCAGTGTATCAATCAAACTTCCTTTTCGACTTGGGAAATGAAACAGAAGAGTGTAGAGCTTGCTATACAAGAAACGTAATTACTTACGTGCGGACGCAAAAAAGTACAACCACTAAGGAGGATGTGGTTTCACGGCCCATTACCCCATGTTGACTCTTAAGATTTGATTCATATCTTAAACTCGGAAAGAGTGCGCAGTTAAATAAAAAAGGAAACTAAGGAGCAAAGTCAATATTTACCTTCACTTTGTTCCAAAGGGACCAAACTGGCTATGGGTCAGTCGAACACGAACTCGACTTGTTTTTTGGGATTGGGTGGCGGCCGGCGCGGTTATGGGGTTGACAAAAATATCATATTATAATATTAGATGTACATAATTAAATTTTCGATAGTTACACGTATGTAGGTGAATTGCAGTTGCAGTGACTGGATATAGGGAAAACAACGTGAAATGAAGGCAAGTAACAACTTATACGGGCTTTTTGGCGAGTTTTTGAGAAGTTTTTTCATGCGATTTTTGTCGCTATTTTTGAGATATTTTTGAGGTGATTTTTGATGCGTTTTTTTTGAGGTGTCCTTAATCGCGATTCTTAGGCTATTTTTTTTTTTGGGTGTTTATTGAGGCGTGTTTTGGGGCGTTTTTAAGACACTCTTTTTCGCGTATTTTGGAATGTTTTTTTCTCACGATTTTTGAGGATTTTTTTGTGGCGTTCGTTAAAGCGTTTTTTATGGGTTTTTGAGGAATTTTAGGGTCGATTTTTGAGTGTTTTGATGTATTTTTTATGTTTTTATTTTTTTGTCGCCTTTATTGACTCATTTTTTGTGGCGTTTCATGAGGTGATTCTTGTCGCCTTGATGTGTTCTTTTTCGCGATTTTTGGTGTGATTTTTGTCAAATTTTCCAGAGATTTTTTGATGCGATTTTTGAGGTGTTTTTATTTTCTTTTTTGAAGCGTTTTTGTCGTATTTTTTGACACGTTTTAAAAGGAGTTTTTTTTATGCGTTCTTTGTCGCGATTTTTTTGTCATTTTTTGTCAGTTTTTAAGAGGCTTTTTGTTTCGTATTTTAAGGCGTTTTTAGGGTGTTTTGGAGCGTTTTTTGGGACATTTTTTATTGATGCTTTTTTAGGAGCAGTTTTTTTATGGGATTTTTGGGGTATTTTTTGAGGCGTTTTTAGTCGCATTTTTTTACAAATATTTATTTCACATGTTTTTAAAAAAAATTGTTAATCGTGGAAATACAATTGGGCCATTCAATTTTATATAAACTATTCAAAACAAAATAGGACCCACCGAAGTATTATTTTGATTTTCGTCTAAAAATTACTCAATTAGAAAACATTATCGAAGCGAAGTTTTTGATTGTATAGTTTACATATCTATGATTTCTTATCGATGATTTTAACAAAAATGTTCAGATACCGTTGCCTCCAAGTGGGTAGGGACTAGGGAGAAGCATTCCTCGAAAAACAACCAATGCAAAACATTCCTGTAGTCTCACGTCTCAGAGGTCTATTGCAATTCGTATCGGTGTGACGCTTTAATTTTGTTTTATAGACCATCAGCAAATTCATCAGTCGTATATGACTATATGACTAATATTTCAGTTGCAGTTTAATATTATTTGTCATAACTTACGAGCTCTTGACATGCCAAACACGTCCCTTAGTTAAGACCTTCTCTTGACTTACTAAACTAAATCGCCAAGGTATGCAAATTTATTTTTTATTATTATCCTTCTAATATGCCATTTGCGGTGTCTTCATGCAATAATAATAAAAGCAATGAACGGGACAAATATTTTTATGTTATAAAAATGAACGAATGACTTAATATTATACACACTCCCATCTGTTCGTCTTTAAAATATGTAAGTAAATGGCTCCAGTGCAACGTCACGAAATAGTCATAAACTTTCGCCACGATTGACATTCCTTACAAAGGACTTGCACTTTCATTCAAGATTGACATGCAGAGAATAATATCCTACATGGAAAAAGAGGGTTGAAAACTATGACAGTGAGTTTGAAGTTTGAATTCCTTTTAAGAACAAAGTGGAATGGCAACCTTGCGATTAAAAGGAAGTAAACTTTACTGAAAGGATCATTAAATACATTAATTTATTTATGAAAACAAAAACCGGTAACGCTAACATCCTGCAATTGATTCTCCAAAATATAATCAAAATTAATTCAGTGGAGAGAAAATATCTGTTGACCATTCACTGGTATCTACAAGCCAATATTATTCAATCGATTCATTGAATTCAGTTCGATTGGATTCAGTATTTGTTATGGAAATTGTGTTTCAGGATTCCCCATAAAGTAGCCATAGCCTCGAAGTCTTATCCAAACAATGAGTCGCAAAAAAATACTCGCAGCACAATAATGTAGCAGAATAATCGGCAAAAATGGACCTTGAGACAGGAAGTCCTTTCATCAATGCTGTATAGGCGCGTGTCTTTATTATACTCGTATGTATTCATTAATATTAAGTACTTTACTTTGAATTTATTATAAAAGACTTCGACTGTCTGTAGTCTAAATGGAAATGTTCACAATGAAGGAAAAATAAACATATTCGTCTTTCAATTTCAGTGGCAAAATATTAACGCAACGTTCAGTCAGGGTCACGAAGGATGTTATACTAGAAATACGTATGCCGTATAGTCCACTACTTTTTTTACACCTTACCAGTTTTTAAAGACCATGTTATATAAAATGAGAAAATCGTAGCTGAATGACCTTTCATCAGGCTAAGACCAAAATGTGTCAATATTAAACAATTTAAGATTTTAAAATTAAACTTTTAGATTTTTAAAAATTTAAGAAGTCAATATCTCCTAAAATACGACCTTAATCGTGCGGACAGACAGACGGCAAGACAGACGGACATCGCTAGATCGACTAAGAAAGTGATGAGCAGGATACATATATACATATGTGGCCCTGACGTCAACAGAGAGTGCACAAAGAGAGCTTGTGCCCGGCATTTATCCACTGGGACCATACCTAAGCTGACGTCAAAATTACGTCAGAGTCACATATATATGTGGCGTGCTACATACCGTGTACTAGCACCTTAATAAAAGGCCTATCTAACTTCTTCCAGTTATAATTAGTAACATCCTTGACTTTTAAGGACTTTTTTCAATACTAGTCAGGGTGTTGAAATAGAGATGGTGGCGGAAGAGTCCTTAATGGGTCAACGGCAGCACTCAAATCCCCGAAGCGGGTTACTGACTCCGGAATATCCGGCCCCTTTCGTCCAAGGGGTCACAGAAAGGGCCTGGCCCTCCAGGTTGGGGGTTAACTACCCAACCACGGAAAAACAATATGGTTACGAAGCAACCAAGAGCCCCGGATAAGGACGGATTCACTGTTGACGACCCTGCAAAACGAAATATGGACAATGACGTTCGGATCTGCACGTGGAATGTTCGAACCCTGAACAGACCGCGTGCAGCCGAACAACTAGCGGAGGCCCTAAGCTGCTACAAAGCAGATATCACCGCCATCCAGGAGGTGCGGTGGGATGGGCCGGGCAAAAGAAGGATAAAAAACGGTGGCATATACTACGGTGATTGCTACAGAGAACAGAAGCAGCGTCTATTCGGATGCGGATTCGTTGTAAGCGGCAGACTTTGGCAAGAAGTTTTGAGCTTTCGACACGTTAGTGAACGCCTTACAACTATCCGAATCAAGGCTAAATTCGCCAACATCAGCCTGATATGCGCTCACGCCCCTACCGAAGATAAAGACGATGCTACCAAAGAATGTTTCTACGAGCTCCTCGACAAAACATATGAGCAATGTCCTAAGTATGACGTTAAAATCGTCTTAGGTGATTTTAACGCCAAAATAGGAAAGGAGGACATCTTTGGTAGTACAATCGGGAAGTACAACCTACACGACAACACGTCTGGAAACGGACTTAGACTAATCGACTTTGCTGCGGGACGTAATGTTACTATAGCTAGCACACGGTTTCCTCACCTCAATATTCACAAAGGAACATGGCGGTCACCAGACCATCAAACGGTCAATCAAATTGACCATGTTGCGATCGACGCAAGGCACTCCTCCAGTATTCTAGATGTCCGAACTTTCCGAGCGGCCAACATAGACTCGGACCACTACCTTGTTGTAGCCAAGGTACGTATGCGGATATCCCAAGCACCACAACAACGAGGAAATACTGTGAGGAGGTTCAACGTTGAACGGCTACAAACGCAACAAACCGCCAGAACTTTTGCCGATCGCGTCTCCCTCAACCTCTCGAGAAGTCCTGTGCAGCCAGCATCAAGTGCTGAAGACCAGTGGCACCGATGCCAGGAAGCCATCAGAAAAGCCGCAACTGATGTGCTAGGTTTCACCCGACCACCACCACGAAACCCTTGGTTTGATGAAGAATGCCGGCAAGCACATGCAGCAAAGCAACTGGCCTACAAAGCGGCGCTGCAGAGAAGGACGAGAGCAGCTCGTGAGCTCTACGAGCAAAAAAGGAGGGAAGAACACCGGCTTCTCCGGAGGAAAAAGAAAGAACATGAGAAGCGCGCGATCGAGGAAATAGAGAGGTGTTACTCCAGGAACTATGTTCGGAAGTTTTACCAAAAGGTAAAAAGAACGTGTCACGGGAACAAGACCCGAACAGAGACCTGTAGAGACGAACAAGGAAACCTTGTAGTGGAGTCACAGTCGGTGCTGAGGACATGGAAAAACCATTTCTGCAGACTGTTAAACGGCGAAGACGACACATATTCCGCTGTCAGGCAGAATGAACCATTCAACCTGGGCGATGAAAGCCAAGACTTCCGTCCACCTGACCAAAATGAGGTAAGGATAGCAATATCTAAGCTGAAGTCCAACAAAGCTGCAGGACCGGACGGTTTACCGGCCGAGCTTTTTAAGGCAGCGGGAGATGACTTGGTAGAGAGCATACACCAACTCGTTTCTAAAATTTGGTCAGAGGAAAGTATGCCTGATGATTGGAACCTCAGCATCGTTTGCCCGATCTACAAGAAAGGAGACCCTCTAAACTGCGCCAACTATAGAGGCATCAGTCTCCTTAACATCGCCTATAAGATCATATCTGCTGTACTGTGTGAGCGCCTGAAACCATTCGTCAACGAGCTGATTGGTCCCTATCAGTGTGGTTATAGGCCCGGTAAGTCCACAACCGACCAAATATTCACACTACGGCAGATCCTGGAGAAAACCCAAGAAGTCCAAATCGATACTCACCATCTATTTATCGATTTTAAAGCCGCATATGACAGCATTTATAGAGACGAGCTATACAGAGCCATGTCTAGTTTTGGCATCCCTGCCAAACTTGTCAGATTGTGCAGAATGACGATGGAGAACGCTCGCTGCTCCGTAAAGGTCGGAAATAATCTCACCGAGACCTTTGATGTCAAAAAAGGATTTAGACAAGGTGATGCGCTGTCATGTGACTTTTTCAACGTCATACTTGAGAAAATTGTGCGAAACTCGCAAGCCAACACCAGGGGCACAATTTTCCAAAAGTCTGTGCAACTACTTGCATATACGCTGACGACATTGACATAATTGGCAGAACGCAGCGAGCTGTTACTGGTGCGTTTGCAAGTATTAGCACAGAAGCGGCAAAAATGGGTTTAGTAGTGAATGAGGGCAAAACAAAGTACATGCTGTCAACAAGAAGGGACACACAACATCGGCGAATCGGACAGAACGTCACGATAGACAGCTATAACTTTGAGGTGGTTAGGTTAGGGACTTTATCTACCTCGGCTCCGCTATAAACTCTGATAATGACACCACAGCAGAAATCAGACGAAGAGTTACACTTGCCAACCGCTGTTTCTTTGGCCTAAGAAGGCAACTGACTAGTAAGGCCTTGTCAAGAAACATTAAGGAGACTCTATATAAGACCCTCATCATCCCAGTCCTGCTTTATGGCGCAGAAGCATGGACGTTAACAAAGGCGGATGAAGATCTTCTTGGTCGTTTCGAACGCAAAATTCTTCGAGTGATTTTCGGTCCCGTTTGCGTTGACGGGCTTTGGAGGAGAAGATTTAACAGCGAACTCTACGAGCTGTACAGCGACATCGACCCGGTCAGAAAAGTACGTATCAGTCGACTACGATGGCTAGGACATGTAGAGCGAATGGACACCAACGCTCCGGCCCGAAGAGTCTTCGATTCCAACCCGGAGGGACAACGCAGTAGAGGAAGACCTCGCCTTAGGTGTGGCGCGCACAAGTGGAAGGGGACCTCAACCAACTTGGAGTGCGCAACTGGAGGCGGTTAGCCAAAGATCGGGCTAACTGGAGAGGCATGTTGGTTGAGGCCCAGGTCCACCCCGGACTGTAGCGCCATCTAAGTAAGTAAGTAAGTAAGGACGTACAGTCGTACAGTGATCCCCGGATAAGTGACCCTCGCTTAAATTCGTTACCCGGTTAATTGCGCTATACTAAAAGTAAAGCGTCTCCTAAAACTTCATACATAAAATCTCGTGTTTAAATGAACACATACAAAAACAAGCAAGGACCACTTTTTGTACTCATAGCTTTAATAAAATCAAAGACACTTGTCAAATCAATTGCGATATTGACATTCCATGGAGAAGGCTCCGATCTTCTGATGTAGGAGGTGCCGACGATTTTCATACAGATGTTCTCTCCGAGTTAATTAAAAACTGTGACCCAAAGACATTTTAATTTCAGACTTTGGAAATGTCTATTCTACAAAGCCTTGCCGACAACATCTCTTAATCGAAAAGGACATCAAATAAGTTATTTACAACTAGCGAACTTCGTAATGGATAAATAAAAAAATTAATTTCAAATTCATTTAAATCAGTTATAAACAGTTTTTAATGTATACCTACCTAATGTTCTTTGGTACTCAACGTTTCTTGTTTTTCAAAGATTCGTATTGCCTAGATAACATTCTTGTCTATCAGGATAATGAATATCAATGTTACAATTTTTTAAAACCTTGGCTTCCATTACTATCGAAAAATAGAGTTTGTTTTTTTTTTTGTATGGGATACACCACGTCCTTTTGCCTAATTTTTCCGATATTCACAGGAATGCTACCGGGCCTAATGATTGTCTGTAATTTTGAACTTGTAGATTCGGTGGTTTTCGAGATATAAGGTTTTGACTTTTTTTTTTGTATAGACGGTGCCACGCCCCTTTGTCTAATTTTGACCAATCTTCACAATAACCATTTCGGTACAATATCAAAGGTTTGAGCTGAATCGGAGTAAAACTTTTCGAGTTTTTGAAGCGTACACAAGCGAACATTGTTCGTGTTTTTAATTTATGAACATGCTAATAAAAACGCTTTATTGCGTCGGCAACGCACTTAAGCGGGATTCTCGTAAGTGCGTTCCTCGGATAATTGCGTTTAAAATTGTACATTTTCCCTGACGCAACAATCCGGGGACTACTGTATATTGCCTATTGGAATAATTTTACTAATAATGTATACAAAAATAAATCAGTCTAAGCGCTATTTCTCGATTCTCATGGCAGCGAAGGCGTTAAGCAATAACGCCCAAGGAAATAGCACCCAAATCGTTTTGGAAATAACGCCCAAAAAAATGCATTGCGCCAAAAATAAAAAACAAGATGGAAATAAAGCCCAAAAATAATTTGCAGTTTAATACGTATATGGGAGGGCATGTTGCCCCCCTGCAATCCCCCTGCTTGGGGTAACTTAATCCACTGTTTATGCATTTCCACTTACTATTTTGGGCTTTACTGCTTGTCAAAAAAACGAACCCTGGAAAGGACACACAAAATGACGACAAATTTTGCAACAACAAATTGTAAGAGTTTTTTTTTAATTAACTTAATGAATGAATGTACTTGTGCATGTTCATTGCCCTGATAGGCAAGGACATATAAGCAATACAATGTAGTTTCTTACATTAATTTAATTATTTATTTTTGATTAGAGTGAATTAAATTTTATACACATTTAAATTTTTATATACTTTTTTTTTTTTGAATTTCGGACAGCATAAGATTATCTTTCTAAATTTTGGTGTTTTCGAAATACATATATTACTACACAACACAGATATATATCTTGTATCATTTATTTTTGCATTTTGCATTTTTGCAAGGAGCATCAGTCCATATCTACTGAGTTGTAGATAATATTAAGAACATAGAACAAATGAATACTGTCAACTCTATAGGATGGTTGAACGCCCACATTACACCCCTCTGTTGCTATATCTAATACCACATCTTGTATGAGTATGTGTATGAATAATCAAAATTCTGTTTATGAAGTTAGAACAATGAGATAACATTATCTCAAAAAGTCACATACGTCATGAGTCATCAACTGACTGACGGATTATGGGTTAACTCTTTTAGCGTTGGGGCTTCGAAGAAAAGATATTGTTGCTACACAATTTGGGGTTTCAAAAATGATTATCATCCACAAGTCAATCACATTCTTGTGGGGGGACTCTGGGGGTGATTTTAACTTGTTCACACTTAATTAGGGTAATCAAAGTCGAATATTTCCAAGGTGTCATAAAAAGCTTTCTTAGAAAAATTTGGCAAATCCTTCAGTATCCATACATCGGTGTCCATATTTGTATGTTATAAGGCTGCGTTAATGCAATAATCACTTGCAAATCTTCGACTATGTGGCTGTCTGAATCCAATTCAGTTCTATCAACTTTTTGGATGCACTATATCCACTCAGTTGGATCTATTGTTTCCATTACGGGAACAAAAAAAACCGTTGGTTTTGCAGCTCCGAAATCCACTTTTTATATTAGCACCGACTATACCTATTGTGAACGAATTTCATGAGCTTTTTAAGCTTTGTTATATCCAGATTCATGTGGGTTTCCACAAAAACTTGCTTGCACTGTGATCACAGCCTCACTTTTTGTCGAACTCCTTCCAAGACTTGGCAGTCCTTGGTTCTATGACAGTCTTATCTAACAGCCAATTCGCGAGATTTCGCCGAGATTTTTTTTAAGTTTCTAACTGAACTAGCAGTTTTGTTCAAAATAGCAATAATTCATTTGCTAAATGAGCACCCACCTTTAAGGACGATAAAATAAATCAAAAACATGTCAATAGGAAAACCACGTATAGCTTTTAAATGGCTATGAAGATGCATTGTCGATCTTTATTTCCACATTTCAGGTAATGAAAACTTTGAAAAGCTATAAAAGGATTATTATATGTAGGTACCCTATATCAACACAAAATTTATGTTTCAGAAAATGCGAATTTTATTGCGAAAAGTTTTAACTATAGTTGCTTACAATGACCTACAGCTACCTTTATTTTATATTCTGAAGTTTTGTTCCCCCCCAGGGAATTCCCCAAATAAATAGGTACATTCCCCCAGGAGTCCTTTCAATTTGTGCACATTTTACGAACACAAAACAATGGATCCTTGTAGCTTTGCATTTCCGGACGAATCAACCACAATTTCCATTCACACATAGGTATCCGACACCCACATACGATGGTGTATCATGTGGCCAAATGCAGATTAAATGCGATGTCTTCCTGTGAACCTCCTGTGGTATTGCTTTGGTAAACTTGCTTGCATCTCTCAGTCTATGGATGCTTCGAACTTTTTACTTACAAAAACAAATAAGGGTCAGAATGAGCCTTTCGGTTTGCGTTAAAGTCATTAAGTGATAAAAGCATAGGTGAAAGGAGAAAATCAAATTACGAACGATACTGGTGTGTTGTTTCCAAGTATGGAGAAAATAGCATGTGGCACCTTTCGGAGTCAGTCATTTGTAATTTATTGGTTTAGGAGGATTTTCACTTTTTCCCCAAAAAAGCTGTGAAATTTTAATGAATTTAGGACACAACTTTGAACATTTTTATTTATATGTATTCCCTTTTTTATATATTTTTTTTGTGTAGGTATGTAAGAGGAAAAGTTTAGTAAAGGTCCTTTGAGTGACAGAGGGTGGGGGAAGTGACTGAAATGCATGAAATAAAAAAAATGCCTAAACGGAAGACTGGCGAAAATAGAGTCGAAAAAATTTTGGGAATTATAAGCGCACCAATAATCACATAAAACAAAAACACTCTTAAGCTTAATAACTTCCTCTCTCGTCCTGTATCAATACAACATAGGCCTCCGCAATAACTGAATGAAAAAACCCATAAAAAAGGAGTCTAAATTGAGGCGCATCACGCTAAAAATTATTTTCAACGTTGGTCGCCATACTACAAACGATTTTAAACCTCTCGAATGCTAGTTTAATATAAGAAATGAAGTTATCAACCTCTTGCTCAAATTTTCACCTCTAAAGGTTACACTAAATAAATCTAATATTGTCCTTTCATCAAATTTTGCTTCATCCGTATTTCCAGAAATCCATACCACACTAAAAAACAATCGAAAATGATAAAGAAAAAAATATTGCTGACCATGTTTTTATCTACTTCAGTCAGGAATGATTTCACAATAGGATTTCCCACCTACACCACACACACACATTGAAAATAATAATAGCACACGGCAAATTGTCAAGGCATTGTGTCGTTCATAAATTACAACCATACATTGAGCATAGTCGAATAGTAGGTATTGGAGTTAAAGTAAATGACAACAATTTCAGAGGTGAACGCACCTGCTACTCCGTTGTCCTTTCCCTGTGTGGAGGTAAAGCATTATTGCTGTGGACCTTTGTCATGGGGACTTTTCGCCAACCAAGCAGAAAATCTGCATTGACGCTTTAAGTCCATAATGCTTCAATATGCGATTAAAGGTAGAATAGGTATAAACTGGGTTGGATTTGTAGTGAGGGAATCCCTATCATTTTAGGGGTTAAATTATATTTGTGTATTGGATAATCGGCAGGTTGAAGAAAGTACGAAAAACTATAAAATTTTACATTGTTCAGAATGACCGTAGTGTTCAAAGAAAAGAAGTATATTGTCAGTATTTCAATATTAGAATAGATCCCATTGGAACTTACTTAATCACCCATTCCGCTACGTTCAGTGTAACAAGTCTATACTGTTTCTGATAGCATTCTTACTGGCGGCTTTCCTGTAGCACAAATATTTGGATGTATGTACCTCCACTCTAAACGTCATTTTGTAATTTATTTCAATTTGGGTTTCAAGAATTTATTTAGGATACAGAAGATAATTTTTTATGTAGGTATTTGTTCCCAGATATATTAATCCTATGGATAAAAAATTATGTATATTATTTTTCTCGACACATTTATGAATGATAAGCTTCAATATAGTAAAGATAAAATATAATTGGTTAACATTAAGTAGGGTAAATATGTACCACAAGAAATAGCGTCGGCGATTAATATTTAATTAAATTTGTTGTGCCACAGGGCTCGGTGTTGGGATAAATACATTTTTCAATCTATCTAAAGTCTCTATTTGGACTTTCTTAAATACATAATTGGTAACTCCGGTAGTACAATGGCGTAGCGTAAGTAGAAAAACTGTATTTTTTGAGTTAAGTACTTCAAAGTATCAATAGGCGTTTTTTATTAGGTATCAGCGTGATCTGATCCGGATCAGATCATGAAAATAAAACAAACTAGATCATTGATTCAGTTGTACCAACAGTTGTTTTTCACATATAAAATCCAATACCAACTATGACAAATTTCGTATTGCCACCAGCCATCTTGCAGCCACACGGTACAATGTGACGTCACAATGCGATGATTTCTCCATTGCACTTCCTCATATTTGAGTTTGACATTTCGCTTGTTGTGTCGGGGTGTTACCATGTGAATACAAATCTGCATACATTTAGCAATCATTATTTTCTTTGGGAAACTATGTTCAAACGATATGTTCAAATATGCATCATAATTAACCGCATTGTACTGCTAATACTGCTAATACTGCTGTACTGTACTGTACTGCTCGAACTTATTCGAATTTGAAAAAATGCTAATTGATTTTTTGTGTTGTTAATTGTGTTTCATATTTTGGTCTGGCAACATTACTGTGTGGGTATAATTTACAGGGATACCAACATTTAGTGAATGAAATAAACAACGCCACGAAACAACAACGAGAAATAGTTGAATTAATTTCCAGATCATGTTTCGTGATCTCGATGAAAATCAGGATCACATGTTGTTGTTGTAAGTGCATGTAAATCGATGATCTATATGGATCATAGCTGATAATAAAAAACAGCTATTGGTACCATTTTCCAATACAACAAAGACCTAATTAAAAATATTATACGTTTCTCTAGGGGCAGATATGTCTCTGTACCGTAACTATGTTCAGAAATAACATTTTTGAAGAAACATCACTTACCTCATCTGTCAGTTCTGTTTTAAGTCTCCAACGCTTTATATTTACATTCATCGAGACAAGTGAGAATTTTGACATCGTTTGTGGGAAAATCTTTCTCTTTTTGGGAACTTTAGTATTCTTTGAGTCATTTAGGGCCACCAAAAATATGCTGGAGCATGTTTTGTTTTAGCAAACACTATTAAGACGAGAAAACCGTTTCATAAAAATTGTTGTCTTTTGAGCTCCATATGTTAGGGTTTTTTGCATATTTCGTCCAAAGTGCTTATTTTTTCATATTCATACTCTCAAGTCTCAAAGTACCTACATTATTGCATATTTTTCATAAGAATCATAAAGATTTTCAGTAGGTAGGTAGGCATTTGGTAGCATAGGCAGTGGGCGCAGTAGCGCAGTGGTTAGTGTGCTGGACTACTGTGCGAGGGATCCCAGGTTCGATCCCTGGAAAAACACAAATTACATCGGTTTTTTCTACTGCGCCACCTCTCGCGAACGTCTGACAAACATCCGAGAGTATGACTGTCCTGAAAAAGCTTCTCAATTCAGCCGTTCACACTCGGCATAAAATTGTAGGTCCCTTCCATTCGTCCCAAAAATTGAAACTCACACAAACGAATGGTTGCGAGAAGCTAGGCCTTGGGTGTCTACCCCTATTTTTCTACCTATTTATTTTTTTTTAGGTAGGCATTTTTCAATGGGTATATTCAAATATCACTCGTCAATCAGTATTTTGAGTGAAGACTTCAACAAAAACTCGATCAAACCTGTCCTGTCAGATTCAATGCAACAATCTAGAATATTTTACGCGTTACATGTCATACTCATGGACTCCATCGAGTACTCAAAAATTAGAACCGAATATGCTGACATTGACCGGTTAATAGCAAATGCAAAAAGAAAAAAGTATTTTTGAAGGATCCATTCAGACTTTTAAGCATGGTTATAAAATCTGGACTGGAGCATCTCCACAAAAAATTACCTATACTATGCCATGAATCTTAAAAATATTATTCGCGTTTTTAATGCTTTGGACAACGAGGCAGCATGATTCAGTTAAAATTACTTACTACTGGAAACGCTCATCTTACCACTTGATTGTAATATCAAAATAGTAAGTGATGCTGATGAGACAATCAAGATAATGTAGGTAAAAGTAAAAAATCTGACGGAAAACATATTCCGATCGCTCTGTCTGGAGAAAAATCTGTATTAATTGAAAATGAAAACTAATTGCTGAAGAGTTACCTATTAAACATGTTGATATTGAACGCAGCTTTTCTATGTATAAAAACGTATTTCGCTCAAACAACAAAGTTTCCTTCTAAAAAATTTAATTGAAATGTTCGTTATTTTTACTGCAATGTAAATTGAAATTAAGCTTTCAATATTTTTCATCATTTTCTATATTTTCTTTTATTTTATTATAAATAACTTCGAATTTAAATAAAAAAAATATGTACCTACTACCTACCTACATCTGCACTTGTTCATGTACAACATATTATTTCGTACAAGAATGCATATTTTGAATCATATTTAACATTATTTTTGAGAATATTTAAAGGCAGGATACTGTTTTTTCTGCGGCATATTTTAATCGATTAGAACTGAATGGATACCTACTGCATATTTTTTGTAGCCAGCATAGGCTGACCAGACGTCCTCTTTTAAGAGGACATGACCTCTTTTTATCCAAACAAATAATGTCCGGTTATTTTTTTTTTTTTTTAAAGTGCAATTTGTCCTCTTTTTGGGATTTCCCAGTTTACGGAATTTTTCGACACCACAAAAATAATTCGGAAATTGTCTGCATCTTTCTGATATGAACACCCCCTAAAACTTGTAGTTAAAGGTGGAAATGAAAATTAAGCCTTAAACGTGGAAAAAATATATTAGAGGTTTATTCAAGGTGTTTAAACTTTAAAATATCTCAGACGTTGGGCGAATATCTGGATAAGTTTGATTGTTGTACATGGATGGATTTAAACAAAATTCCCAACAAATTAAACGAAAATAAATTATTTTACCAATTTAGTAACCTAATTATATTTGTAGAGCAGGAACAAAACAATAATAGCATTTTAAATGCATCTATGCACGAAAAATGGGTAAGTAGATAATTTAAACAAAATTTACAATATTGAATTACACAGTGAACTTTTTATACCTATATTGCACAGTTTGTTTTTTCAATTCCTGCACATATCTAATGCTAATGTTGAGCGAATATTTTCTTTGATAACGAGCCAATGGACTGAAGAACGAAATAGACTTAAAGTCGAAATTGTAAAAGCAATTTTTTTAGTAAATATAGTTTCAGAAATATGCCCTGCTCAGAATTTTAGGACTATATTGTTAAAAAAACCGATACCTATTTCAATTTTTCGGTGTCCTTTGGTGGGCATGGATCTGGTCACCCTAAGTCAGCATTAATTATAGATACATCTCGCATAGTATTAGAATATTTTTAATATATATATTTTTGTTTATAATAATTAAGTAAAAATTTAAAAGAAATTTCAATTACGTAGGTACATCCTAAAAGAAATTTAAATTAGGTAGGTACATCCTAAAAGAAATTTATTTTAAGTAGGTACTTTTTGCTTAGGTCTATCTATTGCTGTAAGCGTAAGGTTTAAAAACTATTTTTTGTAACATCCGGCAACTTAACGTCCTGTCCTTTTATGTCTGGATGTGCCTGCCTATAATTAATTTCAAAATTATTTTATTAGTATTCAATAAACTGTCACAATTACCCTGGTAAAGTAGAAATCTCTTACGCACTGTTGCCGCTGAATGTTTTTTTTTTATTTGTATATAAGTTCACTTGAAATTTTTGGCTCCAAGTAAAATCATCTTAGTCCGCAGTGGTTTCATTAATTTGCACCACAAAATTTGTATTTTCCAACATTTTACTTAATAAATATAATTTCCTTCGTTGCGTTGGCCAGCTAATTTTCCATATTTTTTTAAATTCCATTGCAGCAACTTTCATTAATCTTTAAGAGCATGTGCGTCAATAGAAATGCAGAACGGAAAATATTATTCAAGAGGCAGGCAGTCGTATACTCCAAAAATGCAATTAGTGTCCATATAGAAGTGTCTAAGCCTTAGAATCTAACGAAATCCACTTTTCGTGTGCAAACATACATCCCACTCTCTGATGCCACTATATATATAGATAGACTCATAGCTAACCGCTAATTATGTTTGCCACTTAATTTAATTGAGGCGCACATTACACGTCATCTTATTACGTTAGCAGGATATACACGAAACGAATATACACAGTAGCTAAGTTGAATGGGATTAAATCCACAAGATATTTTATGAATCATTTCCTAAGCTCTTTCGCATCTTAACCTCTGTACTTTTACCATCATCATCCTTCAGTTGTAGTAGTACAGTATATCCACCTCAGCGTACAATTCCATATTGTCTCCTATAGCACAAACTAAATCCCCGTCGGTGGTGATATCCCACGTATACCCATAGCCAGTGTGTATCCTTAATTAAGCTGTATCAATTAGAGTAATAAGCAATATGCTCCATCTATCCACGTTAAGACAGTGCGTGGTATATGTAGGTATAAATGGGGAAAACACTGAAGACGGATGAAATTCCTTGGAAAAGAAGAGAACGTAATTAATTTAATTCTTTGCCATCTGTAAGTTGATTCGATGGCTCTTTTCATGTTGGTCGCATTCTTAGCCAATTTAGGAGAAAGGTGCGGAATGTATAAGGGTAGATTGGAAAAGCTAAACAAATTGAGTTATCGCAGTCTTTATAAAGTCATTTCTGTATACGTATACCTATTCGTGAGTAGGTTTTATTTACTTAAGGACATCAGAGTAAGGTAGACCTTCAGGGAAGGGGAAGATTTTTCGTGTTTGCTTTTCAACTTGGAACAAGAGTAGATATTTTTAATATGAATTCTTATTAAAAATACCTCTGAAAAGAATCTATCGATATTGTATTGGAATTTTAGTGGTCAGTGAAAATATTTAATATTCCTTTGGCCTCAGGGCAAATGAGTTTCCTTTAAAGTTACTTCTTGCTGAAATCGTTGGCTGGCGGTAATGCGGATAGATTGAAATCAATATTTTTTTGCAATCGTCAGTTTTGGAAACAGTAAACGACTTAGGTTTGCCTGCACAGGAAAATAAAGGCTCATTCTATTGCAACTAAAAATGTTTTATTTGTAGTCTATGAATTATTGGTTGAGAGAACAACATTAATAACAAAACAAGTCGAAAACACAGTCACTTTGTTAAGAATGATAGCTATTTCGAACTACCCCACTAATTCATCATCAGACTTCTTATAAATACCTATTTTATTTTTATTCTACTTTTTAGAAGCTCGTCGAAAATAGGGATGATTTTTTATTTAAACATTCGTATCGCCATTAATCATGCGTAACAAATTTCTTGTATCTAACATAGCAAATAAATTCGTTTAAACTGCTTTTAGAAATTAGTTCCATTTTGCTGTTAAATGCTAATTCGTTGATTTTTCTATCGCTCTTCCCTTTATCGATGTCAATTACATTTATGTAATAGTGAATTGCCTCTCAATACAATTCAATGCTACGGATAGTAAAAAATTTAACAAAAGTCCTGGTATAGCAGGGAGGGTTTTTCTTCTAATATTTTTTATTGCATAAAATGCACAAATGGACAAAGATGAATACCCGGCGTAGCCTATAGGCTGGTTTTTATATATACCAGCTGAATTGCCTACCCAAAGCTTGTGTTCATTTAAAATGTTTGCATACAAAAGAGTTGAATAATCTCGAAAACAATATTTTTAGTGTGGTATTTTGGTACATTCTCTCTATTCTAAAAAGGAGCTTGAGATATCTCAGTGTATTTATTTCATTAAAAAGACATAAGACAATCCCAATTTTGGATATTCACATCTTGTAAAAGTACATTACATACTTTTATAGTTATTTTAAAATGAAAATTAGGATTCACTCACTCACTGACTCACCAATGCCCAGCTAGGGTGACCAGATCCATGCCCACCAAAAAGAGGACACCTTCAAAGATCTCAAATGAAAAATTGAAATTCTGTCGTAAAATTCTGAGCAGGACATATTTCTAAAATTACATTTACAAAAAAAAAAATTGCTTTTATAATATCGACTTTAAGTCTATTCCATTCTTCATCAGCCCATTGGCTCGTTATCAAAGAAAATATTCGCTAAAAAACAAATTGTGCAATATATGAAAAGTTCAATGTGTAATTTAATATTTTAATATATTTTTTAAATATTCTACCCATTTTTCGTGAATAGGTGGAGTGGATTTAAAAAAATATTATTGTCTTGTTCTTGCTCTAGAAATATTTTTAGTTTACAAAATTGTGAAAAAAAGTGTTGAAAAAATGTTTTGTTATAAATTTGTGGTGTCGAGAAATTCCGTAAACTGGGTTACCGGACCTTTTTTTGTAGATAAAAAAGAGGACATGTCATCTTAAAAGAGGGCGTCTGTTCAGCCTATGCCCAGCCCAAACGTCCAAACCGTTTACCCTAGAAAGTTGAAATTTTGCTCAGAGTTTCCCTTTATAATGCATACAAGGAATAAGGAACGATATTTCGAAATCTACTTTTCCTTTAAAGGGGCAAAGGGGTGGAGGGAGGGCGCGTGCGGGGTACATGAGGGGTGCGCAAGTAAAGCCGCGAGCAAAAGCTAGTTTAAGATATTCCTATTTGATTTATGTCCATTAAGTGTTGATTGCTCGATATTACGATGTACAGGTAAGCAATAAAACATTCATTAATGCCTTATTTGTTTTTTCCCTATACTACCCATCTTTCTTTCTGTGATACAATCTATTATTTCTGACTTCCTTATGGCCGCCTCTTCGATAAGTCAAAAAAAAAAAAAAATAAAAAAATTAATAACATCACTCATCGCATAGTATAGAACCAATTGTATAAATTTGTACATAAGTGAAAAGTAGGTATTCTTAAGCAAAGGCCTAAATGAAAGTAAATTTTTTTAACGCCTGAAGATATGGCTCTTAACATTGTATGAAATTGGTCGACTTAACTTTAATCCAGTATATTGTTATTTCTGAAGTAATTTCGACGCTACCGAAAACCCACCTGATGGCGCAGTATTGCCGTCATTTATGGAATAGAAAAGTGTGGTTTTTGCTTGTAAACATAAGAACCCTAATAGGCTTAAATTGATTTTGTACCCTTTTTTTGTTTTCTTAAAATTAGGTATTTTTATTTGCCACATTTTGAACGCTAAACGATATGAAATGTTAAGAGAAGGATAGGTATTCAAGAAATTTAATTTATTGAAATTGAATGAAAGTATAAAAGCCAAAGTGGAAATTCTGTCTCAGAAAGCCTTGCAGTTACAGTGATTGTATTATATAATTTTGGTGTCTAAAATGTAGTCTTTCGTTCAAAAAGGTTCAAATCAAAATAGCAAGCACATCCGGCAAAGATTGCTGCAGGTCTGCTGGTTTAAATTTTCTTGCTACATCTGCTGCAAGAGGTTTAGCTATTTCTGTTTTTGGACCGTGAGTGCTTCAGAAATTTGAATCAAAGTCCTTCCACTCAGTGCCGTAACTAGACTTTTATGCGCCCGGTGCGAGGTTTTATATTTGCGCCCTCGAAAAATATACTGATTTTCGAGGTTCGGATATCTAATTTTTTGTTTAGTTACTTGTTAGAATTAAAAATATATTAACTTTAGGCAAACAAAACAAATAGATTTGCCAAAATATGTATATAAAGGGTAGGTATACAGCGGACGCTCACAAATTAGAACTTTCGGAAATTAGAACCGGAGTTTTTAATGCATTGAATGGTCTAAAATTAGAACTTGAGGATCTAATTTCTGAGCGATTTTTTTTAGTTTTGTATTTTTGTATTTATTTTGCTTTCAACAATGGAAAAATGAAAAGGGGAATCACAAAATTATGTACGTGGTATTTACTTCCGCAATTCTTTTTGTTGTACTCAGGTACATATTGACATATATTTAGGTATTTGGTTCAACGCCTTCGAATATTTTATTTGCATGTACATTTGGCTTAGTCTTTGGCTCAAAAAGTGACATTCACATTTATTAAAAATGGCAAAAAATGTAAAAAAAAACGTTGTCTTTGGAAACCAAAGTTGAAGTATTAAAAAATGACAAAATCTGCCATCAGCTACATAAAATCGAAGAAAGAAGCGATATTAGATGCTGACAAGAAGCAAAAACTAAATCTATACACATCGCCGAATATTCAGAAATGGAAATTCTTCTTTTTGAATGGTATCATACGACAGGAGCCGTGCTATGTCAGCTTCAATCGACAAAATTGCTAGGCCAGATAACATTTCCTGACTCATCGTTGAGTGCAACGCGCAAGTATGTCTTTATCAGTTTGAGTTTACTGAATGATCTTTCACAAGAAGCTACAGTAACTGGCATCGTTAAACAAATTTTATACCTAGCTATACTAATACGTTTGGAAACATTTCCTTTAAGTCCAGTTCTACTATACTCTTAAAAAGACTTAGGCTTAATTGATATTGGCATTTTTTAAATAATGAAGTCGAACGAAGTGTAACTGAAAGAGAAAAATCCTGAAGAACACAGCCCCACACTTGATATCCCACAAACCACAATGGGCCTTTGATTTTGTACAGCACCAATATACATGACAAATCCTGGACGGAGTCGAAGGTGTATTCTATGTGGTTTGTGATGATCACTATGAATGAATATGTGCAGATTATTTTGTCTAATGTGGTTTTCCATTGGACAACAAAATTAATCTTTTTTTTTTTTTGATCTGGATCACTTTTTGCAGATCTCGATATTTTTCGAAATTTACACATTTTCTCACTAATACCAATGTACTTTGCACAGCTGTTTACGTCATTCAGAATTTGTTTTCAAAACAAAATTACGAAAAGCCTTCTGAAAAGCAATTATTCAGAGCAAAAACGTAAATAATGGACTTAATTTTGGACCAATTGCTATCATCTTCGTCATCTTATGCTTCTTCCTCGTCATCTGTGGATTTCGAACTTAATTGAAGTTAGGGAAAAAAGACAAAAATTTACAATTTCCAATAAGTATCTTGTATTTACCTATGAGAGGTTGCTGATGTGGCATTGGGTACTGTGCGTGTGCGATTGGATTGTGTAGTGTGTACCTACAACTACTTACATAGATTCATGAAAGATAGGAAAACCCCCTAAATGGATTGCATTTTAAATCAAAGTTCATATTCATGATACCTGCAACCTTTTTTATAAATAATATTTTTATTAGTTATTATTTATATTATATATTATTTATTATTTTATTATTTTATATTTATCTTGTTTGGGTTTGTAATGTTGCGAGTCATACGAGTTCACAGTTTAAAAATCGTTCAACCCGAATTACGTAAAAGTTGGTCCTGGTCATTTTTGCGCCCTCCTGGGCCTACGCCCTGTGTCTGGGCACCGCTGGCACCGCCCTAGTTACGGCACTGCTTCCACTGTACTGTGTGTCTCCAGTAGGAAACTGAAGCTGATGGAACATTATTTTCTTATTCGACGGAATCTTATACATAATTGATTTGACATAACTATATCGCAGAATATGTAATATTTCTGGAACAATCTTTCCATTTGTTTCAAATTATTGTTAGATGGAACATCTTAGCAATGTGCGTTCTTTTCTGAACTTAAATTATTGGATCATTCATTTATTTTAGAGAACGGTTTCATCTTGCGGATAACAGTTTTCATGGAGTATGGACGTCTTATACAAACAGTTCATTCTGACTGATTGCTGATCAACGCCCAGCCTGAACGGTAAGAGCTAGAAAGCCGATATTTTGAAACAAGTTTCCTTTTATGGTCAAATTGAGCACTTGGAAATTTTGTAAGGGAAAATTCTTATTTTTCATACGATCGATATGGAACTCGGTACCCCTTATAAGAAATAAGTAAAACCTGTTTGCCTGATTTTGAAAATTTTGATTGGGGTGGTGGTGGTGGCCCTAGTTTATTAGCGACTGGAAAAGAAGACCAGACCAAAAATATAAAATGTAACAAAAGACAGCCAAGTTCTCTAATATAGAACAAAAATTATGTGTCTAACTAGTCAGACACTAAAAGTAATGAGATCTAAATGTACGCCAAGTTCTTAGTTTAACCCGCTGCCGCCAATGGTGACCTGATGGTCTGTGAGACCGGGTGTGTTAAAAAATTCGAATAACTTTATTCTCCGTTATTGTTTTTTGCTGCAGTTTCGAGTAGCTGCCGCATTGCACGTCCCCCACCATCAGATCACGTCGAAACTGCTTAGTGAGCACACGTTGTGTATTGTGTATTTTTATACCCTCCACAGGAAGGTATATTCACTTTGTCATTACATTTGTAACGCCAAGAAGGAGTCACCGGAGACCCTATAAAGTATATATATTCTGAATCAGGATCACATTCTGAATCGATTTAGCCATGTCCGTCTGTCTGTCCGTCTGTCTGTCTGTCTGTTGAAAACACGATAGCGTCCAAACGAATCGACCTAGGCGAATGAAATTTTGTGAGAGGACTTCTTTTTACCGTCGTCAGGTTGGTATTGAAAATGGGCTATGTTGGTCAAGTAGTTCTGGTACCCCCCATACAAAATCACTATTAGACCCATGTGTCTCTCTGTCTGTTGAAATCACGATAGCGTCTAAACGAATCGACCTAGGCGAATGAAATTTTGTGAGAGGACTTCTTTTGACCGTCGTCAGGTTGGTATCGAAAATGGTCTATGTCGGTCAAGTAGTTCTGGTACCTCCCATACAAAAACAATCTTTGGCCCATGTGTCTCTCTCTCTTGAAAACACGATAGCGTCCAAACGAATCGATCTAGGCGAATGAAATTTTGTGAGAGGACTTCTTTTTATGGTCGTCAGGTTGGTTTTGAAAATGGGCTATGTCGGTCAAGTAGTTCTGGTACCCCCCATACAAAATCACTATTAGACCCATGTGTCTCTCTGTCTGTTGAAATCACGATAGCGTCTAAACGAATCGACCTAGGCGAATGAAATTTTGTGAGAGGACTTCTTTTGACCGTCGTCAGGTTGGTATCGAAAATGGTCTATGTCGGTCAAGTAGTTCTGGTACCTCCCATACAAAAACAATCTTTGGCCCATGTGTCTCTCTCTCTTGAAAACACGATAGCGTCCAAACGAATCGATCTAGGCGAATGAAATTTTGTGAGAGGACTTCTTTTTATGGTCGTCAGGTTGGTTTTGAAAATGGGCTATGTCGGTCAAGTAGTTCTGGTACCTCCTATACCAAGCCAATATGGCATGGCGAACATTTTGCATGACTTTTATGCAGTGGAGGGTATCAAAGCATCGGCCAGGCCGATGATAACACTTTTACTTGTTTTTACTAACCCGGTGCGTGAGACCGGCGTCACCATTGATCAAAGTCAAATTCGCGTCACCATTGGCGGGTTAAGAAGGTTCAATGCTAAAAAAAATGGAATGGAGAATATGAAATTTTTAATTATTTTCCTTTCTGTACACTTCAAGTCCTACTGCTCTACTAAATTTTAACATTCTACAACAACCAGAAGTGCTGCAAATAAATGATAACTATCTATGTGTTTAAAGTGGTCTTAATGGAAAATCTGAAGTTTTTGACTTTTACTGAGTGGGGAAGCGAGGAGTGTAACAACGATTCTCGCTTGTTTGGAATTGACCCTGACAATTTCTGTTGGAAAATTTTGTCGATCTTTTTGGCTTTTCCCAATGTATATACACCACAGGATCTAGCATTATGCCAAATTTCACGATTCTAGGATGGCCTGAAATGCTTCATAATTTTGATGATCATCATCTAAGTGAGTGAGTGAGTGAGGCAGTCTGTAACGGTTTTTGTGATTTTTGAAGTCCTGTATATTTAGAACCAGAGTTGAAATTTGGTGAGGTGGACCTTTTTAATGAGCTTGGTAAATGCTATGAATCTACCAAGTGTTTGGCTCCATTGCTTCCGAAGTTAGAGGAGTGTGCCTTTACTAGAAAACTTGGCTGGGGCGCTACCGTGCCCTTTGATTCAGTTTGTATGAGGAATATTTTTTTTCATCCTATCGAGCGCCTGTTAGTGTCCAGCATTTAGAATGGTTAAATTGTTTTTCAAATAATACTATCTGGCGTTACTTGTAATAAAATAATTTAACAATCAAATTAAAAACACATTTTATTAAAACTTATTCAATATAATATTATTATTGGTAAATGGTTATATACGAATACCAAGCAGCGACAGCAAATTTACATACATCTTACCACTAAACGCCCCCCACTAAGTATGTAGATCTAGATATACGTTACAGATGCATCACTCACCAAAGAAATACACTTAACAAAATCGAAGAGCTATTTTCAAACAAACAAATTTGACACAATTGTGGAATTCGACGAAAATGCGATAGAGGATTTGCACTGAGCACCATAAACATGCAGAAGAAAATCCTTTAGTGCTCTCTGAGGGTGGAAAATGAAAAGAAACACAGAAAACAAATTTTAAAAATCGAAAGGATTATCCGAGTGGAATTGTGCATATATTTGCCTTTTATTGGCTATTAAGGTCGACTTAGACGACACGACGAGGTGTTTATTGAAATCCATGGATGTGTTTCCTAACTTTATGTGTCGTATACACACCTAAGGAGTCAAAATCGAGTTACAGGAGCAGGAGATTGTTTGTTTTATCTGAATCAGTTGAACTAGCAGTGGACTGGTATGTATGTTGAGTATCGGTATCGACAGGAGTGAAGAGTTATTTTCAATTTAGATTTAAATAATTGGTTGGAGTAGGAGGATTTGTGATGTTTTTATACCTTCCACAGGAAGGTATATTCACTTTGTCATTACATTTGTAACGCCAAGAAGGATTCACCGGAGACCCTATAAAGTATATATATTCTGAATCAGGATCACATTCTAAATCGATTTAGCCATGTCCGTCTGTCTGTCTGTCTGTCTGTCTGCCCGTCTGTTGAAAGCACGATAGCGTCCAAACGAATTGACCTAGGGGAATGAAATTTTGTGAGAGGACTTATTTTTACCGTCGTCAGGTTGGTATTGAAAATGGGCTATGTCGGTTAAGTAGTTCTGGTACCTCCTATACCAAACCAATATGGCATGGCAAACATTTTGCATGACTTATGCAGTGGAGGGTATCAAAGCATCGGCCAAGCCGATGATAACACTTTTACTTGTTTTTTTTTTTTTTTTTGCAAATAAATGGGGTGTTAATAAAATTATACAGACATGTTGTATATGCCCATTTTACTACAAATTTAGTTACAAGGTTGTGTAAGATATTAATAAAACAAATTATTTAAAATGGAGGGACTGTTGAATAACCTCTAAATGGCGCCATTTGGTAATAACTATATATTATCATTATCAGCACATTAACTTTAATTAACCAATAGATATAACAAAAACCTGATATGAAAAATGAACTCTTAGGCCTTCCGCACACGACTCGTATCATCATCGTAGCGTATGCGGTGCGATGTACGAGCGACATACGATTTGTTGTCGCACACTTGTATTTAAATGGAGAACCGCACACGACTCGACAATGTAAATGTAGGCTACACCTAGCCACTACTCTTCAAGTAGTTACCAAGTTATTCTCATGCATTGTCCATTACGAAAACAAAGGTTATTTTTTACGAAATAAAGGTCTGGTGCCTATTTTTTATATGCTTGCCACTTAGTTGCTGCATAAAACGTCTGTAAATCTGTCCTTATGATGAGAAGGTTTTGAAGAGCTTTCCTTGGTTTTAAAATCAGTATGAAGTTGCTTAGATTTCCAATAAAATCTCCGGATGCGGTTGCAATATTCCTGAGGTCTCTCTCGCTCTCCTTTCTGTTACAGGTTTGATTGTATTTTCTATCTTTCTTCTAGTTTGATGACCTTGCCGCGGTGAACTTCTTTTGCGATGAAGTTTTTAACGCCACCTTTTCCTGCCAACTCATCATTCACCATCATATACTACACGCTCTTTCGCAGTATGGTTGTCCATACTGACAAGTCTATCGTGGGACATGGATAGGGATACCCTGCGGATACCTCTTCTAAGAATATGTCTCGATACTATGACCACTGTTTATTACCGCCTGTGGTAGATTTGTGTATACCAGTTGAAAGTTTCTGAGGTTGTTTCTGTCTGGACTCTTTGCAGCAGCTTCATCACTGGTTGGACAGGCAAGCTGTTGTATTAGGAGCTGCTCCAAAATATACTGAGAGGCAGTGTATAGTGTAAATTTTGCGAACGTGAACGGTTCCCTTGAATAAAACAGTAGATACCCTTGTAAAAAGTAATAATAATAATAATAATAATAATATATATATATTTATTAACATTTCAATTTACATTTCATTATTTGAATTTAATTATTAAATTAAAAAGTGAAAGATAAACTGACACCAGTCCTAGTTCTAACATCTTTTTTGTTATAATGTTAAAAAAAATATTTTTTTTTGTTGCTACGGAGACTTCTACTAAAAACATTGTAACATTATTTTTGGTAAATATTGGTTCCAAAGTGAATTTTCGGGACGTTGCCATATGGCATCAATTGTCTCAAGCCGGCAGTAAAATAAAAGCCAAAATTAATATTTTTGTTTTAATTTCTTATTTTTACAAAATTAATTTTTAAACAAAATATAATAGAAAAAAGTATATAGATATAATTAATTTTTTTTAATTTAAATGTAGGTATTGAAAAAAAAATTAAGATTTTTGGAAATATTTAAAAAACCCATATTTTCTTGTATGATTAAAAAGAAAAATAATAAATTGCTGCATTTATACTCGGTTTTCTTTGTTTACTTCAAATATTGCAATTAGTACAAACAAAGCATATTCCAAGATAAACACACGTATTTATATAAAAAAATAATTGTAATAGATATAAAAAATATAAAAAAAAAAATATTCATAAAATTAATTTTTTTTTTAATTTAAACTGAATTAAAAAATATCTAATGATATTCAAGAATGTTATACTCAGAGAGCACTCTGGGTGTTATGAATATTCGTGTTGCCATATGGCATCCAAATACCGAAAGGGTAATTAAAAATAGCTCGGAACCTATTAAATCTATAGGATGTTAAAATTTGAAACATTAGAATATATAGGTCTTACTAAGTCCGATACATGCCTAGTACTCATGCAGTTAGTTAAAAAATAAAGTAAGCGCTTGAGTCTTTCCAAACCAATCGAAGATGAAGGAATTTGAAGGATAGGGTAACTTATGTTTGAATCTGCTGAAGCTCGCGGGGTTATAATATAATGAAATTCTCAATTTTTTTAAATATTTAACTAACCTTTGCTCTAACCATAACAATCTTCAAATGACAACGGTCTGAACGCGGCCACAGCAAAAACGGAAAATGGTAAGAAAGGTTACATTTGACTGTATTACGAACCGTGAAAGGACAACCCAGACAATTATTTTTTTCTCTCTGTTATCCACGTTTTCATTAAGTCACGTGACAACAGACTATAGTTATCCCCGAAAAAACCTTTAGCAAAACCCGTTCAATATACTCGTACCAAGAGTAACCCCCCCCAACACCTTGTCGGTGGTGTTACTTTTCTGGTGAAAAGATACTTCTTGGTTGCACCATCTGGTGCTGGTTGTCGTCTCATGTCTTTTTTGTGGCATTAAACCACTGCTCAGATAGGGCTTCTGCTCTGCACCACTTACCTATGTCAGTCCGCATGTCGACCTTTTTGCATGCTACCTCCTGTTGACACGTCTACAATATAATCTAGTGCAATTTGAAATTTCTCGTTTCAAATTTTGATTTTGTGTACTCGTACACCACCTCTCTCCACTGACAGGCATTCCAATTCCAAGACAGCCAGGAGGGGAACTTTGTTCAACAAGATGCATGCGGCATGCCGCACCTGTGTCCAAAGTAGGATTTGCATTCAGGTTTTTGTTAGAGCTGACATCATGTGGTTGAGAAAAGCACAAGAATGGAATTTGTATTCAAATGTCTTCCAAGGAGAGCAAGCAACATTTGAAGCTTGTCAGTTGCTATAAGAGCGACAACATAAATTGCGAAAGTTAATTGAATTATTCACATTTAAAGGTATCAGGATGCAGAATTAAACTCCATCCACACAGACAATTCCTTAGACAACTATTTACGACAAGAGTTTGCGAAGAACAGTGTTCTTTTTTTTTTTTTTGTTCTCTTTAAGTAATTGGACCGACACTCAATGACTGTCATTCCATCCGGCCCACATTCAAGGATATTTGGCATAAAGTTTTTGACAAATTGTGTGATTACTTTATTTCAGTGAAAAATTCCAATGTGAGACGAATATAAATGAAAAGGATATCCGACCAAACGACGACGTGTGGCCTAATCTCTTGGATTGAAGCTTAAGCAGCTCGAATGGGACATGTGTCAGAAATGGAGTAGGTATTTGTATTTGTTTCGCTTCACTTATATCCGTTTATTGTGCGTAGGCAAAAAAACTTCTAACGACATGGTGCGGGCTGGTAATAGAGGATTGTTTTAAGAAATTGCGGATGTTCTGATGGGCCTATGTTATGAATATGAATAAAGTGCTTAAGCGGAGCACTGACTTACTCTAACTTTGGTGCCATTTTCAATTTCAATCTTTTCCAGGGGAAGAACGTTATGCGTCGTGTGTAATACTATTTTTTGTACGTGAGCTTTGTCAGCCTGATTATAATCTTGTCCTTATCACTCTGGATTTGGATTGATGGGGACGACGTTTTGGCGCCTCCAACTGATTGCTTTTTTTGTGAGTACAATATAACTTTTACAGGATGAAAGTGATTGTGGAAATCTTTTTATGTATAGTAGATGATAAACGTGATAAGAAGTAGTGGGAGAGTATTTCGAATGGTATGATAGGCGAATTCAAGTGAATATTTGTAATTGTCATCCATCATGCTGTATGTAGCTGTGTTTTTCGATACGCGAAACATCCACTTCTCAAGGTGCATTGGACTTTAGAAAGGAATATACCTACTTCCAGGTAGTCAAAAATATCGCCCACTAAGGGCCTAATTCATAAAGGCAATGTTAGGTTACGGAGGAGTTTGCGATTGAAGAAAACTCATACGTTCACGTTCACTCGGAGACCTTAAGGCCCATTTCACATATACGCGCGTGAACGCGCTCATAAGAATATGTTCCCAACAACCGGGTAGCCGGTACCGGTTATGCGGCTGCCGGGTATGTGTGAAATGGGCCTAAGGGTCCAGAATGAATGGAAATTAAACAAACCAAAACCCATCAAGTTACTGGTCGGGTTGGAATCCAATTGGTGGAGAGTGTAGAATATCCGATACTGAAAGGCGTTTAACTCGGCGGTTCTTGCAAGGAACCTGGCTCCTAGGCTACGTAGGCGTCGTTCTTGATTATAGCAGCTATGATGTGGATCGGAGGATCTATTTAGTAGCAGTAGGCTCTTTGTTTTCCTTTTTGTCTGGTTTCGGCCATAATGTACGAAAGGGTGTAGGTACCTACAGTCCTTTTTCCTAGTATGTCGTTGATTATGCTTCGCTGATGTACATTTCTGACTCCATTATTGCCAAAGCATCACCCTTTTCGTTACCTTAGTGGCAACATTGTTGACTAGACAGAGGGCTACTTCACCTTCTGCATTGCTATGTCGGGGAACCCAACAGAGTTTGCCCGAATGATATTTAATGGTGATCAGTGCGTCGGTCTCGAACTAACTATTCTAGGACTGATTGACTATGTCAACGGATAAAGCTATATCCGACGGAGAATGGATGGTGACTGTCTTTCATGTATCTTGCAAATTGTTCCATTGTCATAGGTTTTCAGTTTGGAAAACCACTACCCGCTTCTGATAGCCTATAGAAGATTCCTGCTCTTGCAGTGCTTCCGAGTAAACCCCTGTTTTCATACCTATCTCCATTTTTGATCCATCCGTGCAGATTGTGGTTCATTATGTCGTTATTTGCGTTGTTGGACTTTTAGTTGTTACACTTTATTGTGGAGGTAAAAGAAAAAGCGAAAAACGATTTTAAATTGCGTACAAAAAGAAAAAAATCACGAGCAATTGCAGCCGCCGCTGCGCCGATGGGTTACAAGTCGTTAATGGAAATGGGAGAGAAATGTCAAACGTAATTCGCCGGTGTGATATATGTATGGGGGAAAGTGCAACAGGTAGCCGGTTGGATGCTACCGCCTCGGTTGCTCAGCTGGGGTGGGTTCAGCGATATAATTAATTAAGAAAATGATATAAATTTATATTAAAACAATAATTAAGGGTACTTAACCTTTTTTTTTGGTTTCGATCAATTCTTGATTGATTTGAAGTGGGCGCCACACAATCTTTTTGAAAGGAATTGTGAAACCTTATAGAAATTCTTCCCGATGATGATTTTAGTGGAAATCGAAATGTGGACAATAAAAAAAATCGTTATTACGTTATAAACGTGGGTAAATGGCGTTTTATTAAGAGAATTTAGAATTTTTGAAACTTTTGAAATTTAAAACAAAATGGTGGACGCCGAGGAAAATGGCCCACTATCGCTTTTTCCCGAATGTTATTTGGAATGGGTCGCGTGTCCCGCTTTTTCCGGGATTTATGTTTAACGGAACAAAAGCCAACTTGATCAAAATTTTTTCAAAAAACCTAGCTACCGGTAAACCACTAAATTATTAACTTAGAACACTCTACTTAACTTGCTTCCTTTGTTCCCAGAACCTGTCCTTTTTGGTATTGTGAAGCCTGTCCTGCCGCTTTGTCCTTCCTTTTCGCTGCTTCTTTTCCCTTCTTCTTTCACTTTTCTCTACTTTTACTTTTAACTTCTTTCGCTATTCTACTAATAGCACTATCAAAAGACTTTTACGAATTTTACTATTTGCTATTCTACTAATAGCACAAAAAAACGTTTACTACTTTTATTAGGAGTTATCTCGAGTTAAAATCTTTGTCCGTTCAATCTCACGGTCAACCAAGAAGTGGTTTTCCCGCGTCACCCATTCCCAATCAGACTTCGCACACACTCATACATTCATGATCTTTCATTCAGCAAGTACGGGATAACATTATCGTCCGCCAGCGCAGCACTCCGCTATTTTGGGGGAGGTGCGTGCAGACTCCCGTACATGCTCTCAGTCATATACTGTTGCATCCATTCGTGAATTCGCCCGAGTATCAGGGAGCTTTCCTGATCTCAGACTTTTCACGGAACGCACTCACACAAACTTTTCGCAACTTGCATTCAGCACATTATTTGTTTTGTGTATTTTTTTTTTGGTTCGAAGTTGTTACCCATTCGAGCAACTTTCAAAAATATATTTTTTTTTTTGACCTGACTAATTTTTACCTCGAGCTAACCCATAATAAAATTGGCTCGCGACAATTTTCCCCTTATCGAAATTAAATATTTTTTCCCCTACCCACAAGAAAAAGGGTATTTTGCCGGCGGTCTATTTGGACTTGACAAAGCTTTGGGATCTTGAGACTTTGTACCTTATTGCGGGAAGCAGCGTTGTGGGGACAGAGGAACCGAGTTCAATCTTGTTTTTCGAATTTCTTTTTTTTCTTTTCCTACCTAATCAAGTGGACTTTCGCGCAGATTTGGGGTGGTTGGGGATGCGCAGATAGTGTGCCATTTCTTACAAAATCTATATGGTTTTCTCGTTGGGGCCTCTAGCCACTTAAAGTTTTCGTTGTTTACGTTGCGGGTGGTATTTCGTGGTATGATGTATGATGCATGTAGTATTTGTATTTTTCAATTATGTGTTTTCGTCGGCCCGTTTTGTATTGTTGTGGGCATTGCATGTTCGCTTTCGTTGACTCCTTGTGTTTGTTCGTAGTTTTGAATGTTCGTTATTTTATATGTATTTGTATTTTAATTATGCGTTTTTGTAGACTCCTTGTGTTTGTTTGTTGGCATTGCATGTTCGTTGTTTTGTATGTATTTGTATTTTAGTTATGCGTTTACGTTGACTCCTTACGTTTGTTTGTTGTCATTTCCAAACGTTCGTTGTTTTACATGTATTTGCCTTTACCACCCGTGCTGACTTCTATGTAGCGTTCCTCCATTTTCTTCTTAAGGACCGTCCGTCCCTGCCCTTCCAATTGGGCTGTTGGGGTACCTGCTTTTGCTACCCTCCCGAGGCATTATGGCGAGCAAGATCGTTAGATATAAAATATCTAGCAAGATCGGCTATGCCACTTCCTCAGGAAGATAGCGGAAAGATATGAAGGGTCGAAAATAGGAATGGGTCGGAAGGTGGGAAGGTGGGAGACAACCACTAATTTTTTTGGGGCGTTATTTGAACGCAACATAGTCATCCCCGCTTGAGAATAGGATTGGAATATAAAAATGAGAGTCATTAGCTTTGATAGCCCATTGTCAGGTATCATTCTCCTCCTAGTGAACAGAACAAGCTCAGTTTTCCTAGGTTCTGTTTTGCTCATACCATCAGAGATGTCTTTAGGAGTAGATTCCAGCAGTTCACTGATTTTTTGAAGAAATTTACGATTAGGTATGTTTTTCCGGGGATCGAACACTAACTATATACTGAGCCCACATTTTTGGTAATATTTAGGAAAAAGCGAAACGAAAACTGGATTCACCTTTCAAAAAACGAATAAAATCATGAGAAAGCTTCACGTAACTTCTTTCGTTTTTTTCTTCGACTTCTCGCAAACATTTAAGAAGCAGTGTATAGTTGAAATTGCATACCTCTAGTGTAATTTTCATAGTTTGAGAACCTTTTGTTGTTAACATCAGCACATAAAAGAACTTTTAGTGCCTCTGGCTTTTCTGATTAAATCTCACACCCGAATAAATTTAAGCGAAGGAACGTCCACTCTTATTGATCATATAATAGGTAGTATCTGTATTAGACCGTAAGATACTTTCCGCTGTAGTCGAAAATGACATCTCTGACCAGACCACTATATAGCGTAGTGCTCGGAGTTTATGGTGACGGTGAGAGAGTAGAAAAACACGCCAGCACAATTACATGAGCTAATTAGACTTACAGTCCATTCGTTCCAAAAATAGAAACTCACACAAAACGAATGGTTGCGAGAAGCTAGGCCTTGGGTGTCTACCGCCTGTTGCGCCGCCTATTTATTTATTTATTTATTTATTTTTTTTAATTAGACAGACTGGAGCATAATATCGGATGAAACAGATACTGAACATTTTTATAATAACTTCGTGAAAAAGATGAACGAAATCTATAAAAGTTCAACAAAGACTATAAACAAAAAACTTTATCGTAAGATTACACCATGGATTTCAAGGGATATTATAGAGAGCTGTAAAGAACGTGTCCGACTTTACAGAAGATGGAAAAATAATAGAAGAAACATGTCTTACCAGACCGAGTACAAAAAAATACGAAATATGGTAAACAAGAAAATATTGGCATGTAAAAATCAATATTATCAACAAAAATTCGAAAATACAAGATGCGACCCGAAAAAAACATGGTCTTTAATTAATGAAGTTTTAGGAAGGAAGAAACCATCAATAGATACAACAATCACGAAAAACTTCTCACGTAACACAAACACAGTAAGTTTGGCTGATGAATTTGCAAACTATTTCTCGCAGCAAGCGGCTCAGATAATTCACACGTGCAACACACCAACTAATACATATCATGGTAACTTTATACGCGACTCGATCTATGTGGGAGAAGTAGAGTGTTTAGAAGTGGAAAACATACTTCAGCGTTTAAATGCAATAAAGGGTCCAGGGGCTGATGGTATTAGACCGAGCGATCTGAAGAAAAACGCACACATTTTTGCGCCTATAATCACTAAGCTTATTAATCTCAGCTTTGATACTTCAGTAGTTCCGACAAAACTTAATGAGGCTATAGTTAGACCTTATAAAGGAAAAAAGGATGAAAAATATCCAATTATCGACCTATAGCGATTCTATCGGTAGTTGAAAAGATTATGGAGGAAATTGTTGCAGACCGAATATGGAAATTCGTTGAAAAATACAACTTAGTAAGCAAATCCCAATACGGATTCCAGAAAGGCAAAAGCACGAATCGGCTTCTTGGTGATTTCGCAAATTTGATTAATACCAGCCTACGTAAAAATGTTCACGTAATAGTGCTTTTCCTGGACTTTAGTAAGGCATTCGATACTCTTGACCACACAAAACTAATAGAAGCAGTAGAAAAAGCTGGAATTAGAGGGAAAATGTCTGAATGGATGAAGGACTATCTTAGGCGACGGATCTTCAGAGTAAAAATAAATGATTGCTGCAGCAACAAAAAAACAGTGCATTATGGTGTTCATCTAAAAATCAGGTAACACTGACTTGGGTACGAGGACACATAGGGATCGACGGCAACGAAAAGGCGGACTCCCTTGCAAAACAGGGGTCAACCGAAAAGTTCCTGGGACCAGAACCATTCTCTTCAATTGGTAGAGGAATGGTAGAACAGCTGATTCACAAATGGATCACGGCAGAACCCTTGAGAAGCTGGACAACCGTGGAACAATGTAGACAAGCTAAAATGGCAATCCAATGGCCGACCAGCTCCACTCAGAGAAAGGTTCTAAGCTTGAGTCGAGGAACATTGAAATGGTTGGTGGCGTTAACTACAGGTCATGGTAATTTCGGGTATCATTTAAGGAAGATGGGCCTTAGAGAGGATGATACCTGTAGGCTATACCTGCAGAAATCTGAGACAGCGGCACGTATATTGTGTCAATGTCCAGCTCTGGCTGGCAGAAGAATGAGGATCTTGGGACAACATTGGGTCGAGACCCACTGGATAAACCAGATCTCACATAAACAGATGCTAGCGTTAACACTAGGAATCGAACTCAGGGAGGAACTCTGGAGAAATCCAGAGGGTCTCTCTGGGTAAGGGATATAGTGGTAGGGAGACGAAAAGAGACCCGTCAATGGTGGTCTGGTTCGAATATCCCTCGAAAATTTATATGTACATATTATATATGGGGTACCCCAGGTTTAAAAACTCGGTCCGTTGCTGTATTTCCTTTATACAAATGACATGCTGAATTGCCTTAGGGAAATCTCTCCTTTCGCTTTTGCAGATGACATAGTGATTGTCGTTTACCACCGGTCGCTAGATGAGGCAACTAAGAGAATGCAAGCAGAGTTCGACAAAGTTGGCAGATGGTGTCATGACAACGGCCTTGTGATCAATGCATCTAAGTCAAAAGTAATGCATATTCGCAGCCCGCAATACCGAAGTGAACAGATTACAATCAAAACATTTAACTGTGACAACCAACAAAATGTTGATACCCTAGAAGTAGTCAACACGTATAAATATCTAGGGATTACGATTGATAGCCATTTCATTTGGGAGAGCCATATCAATGATACAAGGAGCAAACTGAGAGGATCACTCTTTGCTTTCGCTTGCATGCAATACAAAGCAACTACCACAGTGCAAAAACAAATCTACTACGCTCTTGTTGAATCAAGATTGAGATATGGTATACTTGCATGGGGAGGAGCTTCAGCAACTCATATAAACAAACTTCAAAAGTTCAAGACCGAGCGGTAAAATTACTAACGAGAAGAAATAGCACATCAAACGGAGAGAAGGTGATGAAAGTTAAAAAAAACATCAATGTTAAAATTTTTGTAAACAAACTTCTGCAGATAAGCTATTTTACAGCTTCGCAGATATTGAAACATATTATTGTAAATCTGAAATAATTAAATTAATAAAAATATGAAAAAAATATATCATTCTATATTGTTGTAGGCACACAGCCTTTATGTAGTGCATTCCAGTGCAAGCCATGACTGTTATAGAAATCTTTCTTTCTTTTTAGCTGTATTTTAAGTGTAGCAATAATTATAAAGAACATGAAAAGATTTACAGAAAAGGCTGTCATTCCTTTCGTTTTCGACCACCCCTGCTGGTTGATTACCAGTAGCAATGGGCTACCTATACCTAAAGGCTCATAAATCCATCGCTTACTTTCTCATCTACCCGCAGATCAATTGTTATTGTCATACAGATTGAAACACCAATCAGATCATTCCCTCAAAACAGCACTGTCTTTACAGTTCCCATGAAGTCGATTTGCACAGAAGTAAAATTCCCACAATATTCCACTCGCACACATCTATGTATATGTGTTTATCTCATTCCATGAAAAATCAAAACAAAAAATACTTCCAAATGAATTATCGCATAATGCATGCTTTCGCATCCACCATTATACCGAGAAAGGAAACAAAATATTGTATAAACTCTTTCATAAAAATCAATTGTTTGAAATCCATTACGATTAATAAGAATAACAATAAATAAAAACTACAACAAGGGTTGCGCGCATAGACATCAACCACCTAACAGGATGATGCTACATGCCTCGACGGTAAGTGTAGCTAAGAAAATGCACCCTTAAAAAAAAACTGCTCAGTAATTGCTCATCTGAAAATCAAAAGGCTTTGTATTGTACGATAAACCTCATCCACTTGAGAAAGTAACCCTGGCACGTGTCAAAACTCGCTTTGCCAATGACAAACGATGACAATTTTTCACTTTCATGTCAAAATTCATTTGAAGCGGAACCAACGCAATTGCACGATCTTTGCAGCATCATTATCTTTGCACGGCTATGACAATGGTTACCTTTATGCGTGCAAAAGTGGTCGATTGCTTTCAGGAAATGTGTGTCATACGCAGAAGAGAGAAAGGAACGTGATGACTAGATGAAAATTGCTAACTTCCGGTTTATCATAATAGTGAAGCGTGTGCGATTTTTTGATGTCATTAAAACTAAGCAAACAAAAAATCGCACAGAATTTGTTCAACCCTGTTTGTAAAGCAATCGATCATCCATTCCGATATGAGAGTCGGAATTATTTTCGATGAAAATAATATAGATAATTTATTTCTCCACAGTTGACATAGTTAATTATTTTCTGTAGAGTATCTCTATCTACTTCTACCTATAAGTCTGTACTCCACTTCCTGAAATGCTTGGAGAGGTCTGCATTGACGATGCTCCTCCTCCTCCTATATGAGCTGCAATATGTTTTTATGCTTACGCGCAGATAGCATTAGATATGGTCGATTAATGGCGTTCTCTTCACGAGGATAATGTTACCTACTTAACTCAGTCAGTGCTAAATGGCGTTACTATCCAAGTCACCGATGAAGCTAGATATTTGGGAATGATACTACATGAGAAACTTCTTTGGCCAAAGCATGTCGAGTCGAAGAGATCCAATGTGCTTTCAGTTATTTTGGCAAGACTCAGGTATGCTGCTTTTGGTATAAGCACTGGAGTTTCGGTGACCTTAAGCGACTTTTATCCTACGACTCTAATTCCATGGTTATACCGTCTGATACAATGGCACTCTGGAACTTTGGATGGTGTGGAAATTTAGAGTCCAATTTCTTTGCGTCTAGGACTGGTTTGAGTCAGAGTTTAAGCCTGCATTATTATGGAGTCAATTCTTCACGAATGGCTCCAAAACTATTCAAGGGCCCAGTGCTGATTTCTTCGTGGAAACCGACAACAACAGACTTTTATACTCGTTAGGCGAGCATGTCCTTGTGTTCCAATCGGAGATCTATTCTATCCTAATAAAATGTTGCCAAATGTATTTAGCTGGCGGGGTCAGAGTACCTATCTATATACGTCTATAGCGATAGTCAGGTTGGGCTTAAGGCATTGCTCAACTTTGTAACCCGATCCGAATATTTCGGGAACGCAAGAACTCTTTGAATTCGGGCCCAAGGATTTGACTTCTGTGTGGGTCTATGGTCACATGGTGATTGCAGCAAATGAGATCTCCGATGAGTGCTAAACAAGGCACGAGGATAATTTCTCGGGATCTGCAGCTTCTTTGGGTCTTCCTGTGTTCTCGATTAAGACATCCATTGACGATTGGATTTTTTGCGAACATAACAATGAATATGGCACACACAATCGCACAGCTCCACACGATGTGGGTAGAGTAACATCTGCTCTCAAAAGTTTGTAAGGAATCCTCGGCGTTATAGCTGTCTCAGTAGAAAACACTGTAGACAACTTATTATCTGGCCTGGCCGTTGCTTTGATACCATCCACTGCATATACAAGTCATGCAAAAAGCTAGCCATGTGAGTTAGTACGTACAGGTACACGCATGGGTCTAGTGTTGGTTTGGTGTAAGAGGTGCCAGAACTACTTGACCGATATAGCCTATTTTTAATACCAACCCGTTACCTGACGACGCACGGTAGAAAGAAGTCCTCTCACAACATTTCATTCGGCTAGGTTGATTCCTTTGGACGCTATCGTGTTTTTTTTTAACAGAAAGACAGGCAGACAGACGGACATTCATTGAAGGTATGAGTGGGTTATGCTTCCATGCTCAGAGCAAAAAAAAACAAATTTAAGCAATATTTGTTCTTCTTTAAATTTTTTTCTATTGCCATTTTGAATTTAAAAATGTATACTGATAGAAAAGAAATTACACGAAACATTTAAAAACAGTCAAACAAAATTCGTATCCAGCTAAAAACCAGCCGACTGGATTTTAACAAATCTTCAAGCTAAACGCATATCTATCCCGTCAGATCTGACTGGAAAGCAGTCAAAATGGCAATTATGTTCCATAATTCACGCAAAATTTTAATATTGAGCCATTTAATAGTACAGTGATGCCAGGCACGTAGCCAGGGGGGGGGGGACTTCTAAGCCTTCAATAAGTCTTGAAGAAATAACCAGCAGAACGTGGGCGATGTCTTCGAAAGCATCATCACTTTTGGCAGCGATCCAAAAAAGTGATTTCCTAGTAAGCCTCATTGTATGCGAAAAACCAGTTTTCCTACAGACGAAATCCTTACACTTCGTTTCTGCTATCAACCGCACAAAAGAAGTTCTGCATTCTCTTAAGAACATGAGAGAAAATGCCGAAGATTTTTTCAGAGAGGCTTTTCATCCATTTCATTTCATTTTATCCGAATCCCTACTTGCCTAGGATTTATTTGAAGTTGAATTAAGAGCCCCAAGAACTTCATTGAAACAAACAACGCGTTCCAATCCAGAAACCAGCCTATTTTACAGTGTCTATAATGATTCCTTGCATATTTTTTTTTTTTTTTTTTAAATACTTCTCTCGGGAAAGGCGAACCTATAACGCTTCAACAGCGCCCCGAGATGCTTGCAATGCAGATGTATGTTAGTTCTGCACTTAAATTGCTGCAAATTGTATACTTCTGGAAATATATCCCCAGGAAGTGAGTTCCAAAGTTTGCTTGTCCTGTAACAAAAGGAGTTTTGGAAAGTTGATGTCTTCGCGGTTGTCAAGTGTACTGTATGGTCATGAGCATTGTCTTGTGGGGGGACCAAAAGTTGCATTTCGAGGGATAATGTCTTTGAGTTCCTCGGAACATCTACCATGGAAGTACCTATAGAACAAGCATAGGTCAGCGACTTGTCTTCTGTGCACCAACGGTTGAAGATTTGATGTGAGAGTAGGGTCTCCAATAAGTCGAACTGCTCGTCTCTGTATTTAAGTGAATGTTTTGGGACCGAGCTCCATATATGGGAACAATATTCCAGGCCTGGTCTAACCTGAACTTTGTAGAGAAGGAGAAGTTGCTTGGGGCTGGACTGTGACTCCTAGAAGGTGCATTAAGTCCTTGGGATGGATTGGATAGTCATCCATTTGGATCTGAGGAACTGTTGATAAACACCACAGCTAGTGTTGCATTTTTCCTAGAAAATGTTGTGAGCTGTGTCTTGTTTGCATTAAATACAACCAAGTTGTCTTTTCCCCACTTCGTTAATACAAAATCTTACGGACAGATTCATGGACAACGAAGACGTTCTACCATCGTTTCGAGCTCTTACCCCAGGTTTTACTGCAAGTGAGCGAGTGAACGCAATGGAAAAGCCAACATGTTACTTTGACAATACAATTTCGTTGCCAGCTGTGAATTCTTTGGTGCGAAAAAATATCGTCGAGTGATCTCTCGACCGAAGTTTTGAAATTGCTTTGTATGTATATGTGACAATACTTATACTTTAGAGCAATAAACTCTAAACACCACAGCTAGTGTTGAAAGAACCTTTTCATAGTTGAAAAAGTTGCTTAACATAATTTTTAGAAAATTTCTCAAGGATAAAAATATCATTAAAAAAATAAAAATTTATTAAGTAAAAATGTAATAACAAATTTTCAAAATGTTGAGTTTAAGGAGCGATAACTTTTTTCTAGCTGCACATATGTACCCAAAGTGCATAAGACTTGTATGCGCTTCTAAATTGTATTTTCAAAATGCACAATACAATTTTTGTATCTCTAACAGTTTAGAAGTTATAGCGTTTTAAGTGGTAACACCTCCAAATTAGAGTTCACATGCTTTGAAGGGCCATAACGGGAAGTATGGTGAAAATATAACCTCCCTGCCATACAATTTTTTGTTCGGCGGAACTTCACGAATCTTCCCTTAAAGGATTATACTGCTTAACTGGAAGACCCTGTATATAGTTATTTGTTTAAAGAATTCCTCGTAAGATTTGGAAGCAAGCCCCCCCCGAAACAAAATCCTGGCTACGGCCCTGAGTGATGCCAACGCGAAAAAATATAACAATTTGACAGCTGACATACATACTTCGGGGTTAGTAAAAATGAAGCGCTAAACGAAAGAATAACGCACTTTCATTGTTGAGTAATATTTTAAAAATAATGAGGGTTTGTCAGCTGCAGTGCTGGAGGCATTATCGGACCATTCTTCTTCGAAAATGCGGCTGGTCAGGTAGTAACAATTAATTGTGTTCGTTATCGTGACATGATAACCCTTTTATCCGATGTGCTATTCCATACATAACCCCAATCTGTATACTCTATGTATTAATAAAACATTTAAGATTTCTAATTAAAATTCAGTATTTTCTATCAAAATTACATTTTGCGTGAATTAGGTATGGGACACCCTTTAGCTCTATGACCTGTGAACAACGACATCGAAGTGGTAATAAAAGACGTCTACGATGCATAATAGAGAATATCGAAAGACCTTCACTAGGTACCTAGGTACTTTCGCAAAAAAGTGTCTCACTGTTAGGGCCTCTTCCCTATTTGTCTTGTTACCTAGCAGTTTTTAATAGCTAAATTTAAGGCTTAATAACTTTTTTAGGTAGCTCAATTCTCATTGGAAGTCACAACTAAAGTCATAAGTAATGTGAAAAAAAATATTTGATGTTGGAAAACATTACCTACCCCAAAAAAGCAATTTTTGATACTTTGCGATAAATCAAAACGATAGTTTAAATTTTTTGGAATTTTCTTTTCTTGCATTATAATTTTTGTCGGCTAAAGAAAAAGCAACCATCCTTGCAGTTCAAAGCGAATCTACAAGCAGCATCGTTACTTCAAATGGGATCATATAATATCCTTTTCAAATATGTAATATAGTTGGAAGAAATCCAAATTTTTATATTTAAAGAACGATATTAACAAAATTGACATGAAGTCACGAAATCAAAAAGAAATATTTTTACATCTGAACGAAATGTATATAAAGACTTCTTTGAAGTTGATAAAGAAAAATAAATTGCACATTGGATCTGGATGATATGCAGAATCCTCCAACCAAAGTAGAAAAATCTAAGAACGTCGTTTACAAGAATACGCAACTATGGGTGAATTATATTCATTTTCCTGCTAAGTGATTTGTTTCGGAACTCGTATTTAAAATAAACCTGATGGTATGTATTTGCAATAAAGCGCAAGTCGTGTCGGCTAAGCTCTATCATTTGTTTTCAACCTTCTGTTTAGACCCATTTTAAAAATAATCCTATTTTCAAATAGGTACTATGTGTAACTCCATGTGCCATCATTTTACTCTGCCCCCAACTTTACATATTCACTCAGGTATCCAACAATAGGATTTCAGCCAGTAGTCGTTTAACCAAATTTATGCACACGTGGCAATATCAATTTTCTGTCTCAATGAATGTAATAATTGAATTTATCGTTAAACCAATTAAACTTCATCATGTAAAACGCATAGTCGACCACACATCGTTACGCACAGTATTTGACTGGAATTTAATGAAATCATCGAATAACCAGGATTTTATGAATTGAAAACCAGATGTTTTTTTGGTGTTTTAGTGGCTAAGGGATAATATATTGACTAGGTAGGTAGGTGTCACATTCACACATTTGTGTGTTGGATGAGATATCGAAGTAAAGAACCATTTCTAAAAAAAATTTAGTTCACAGTGTTGTTTACGACTACAGCATTTTCATTACATTACGTTCATACTAGGTCCTGGGTTGTATAAGTAAAATCATGGAAAGTCGTACTTCTTTTGGCCCGATTCAATACGTGTTGGAACACTTCTAGCCCCAATTGCCTCTATAGTAATTCAAGCCGAATTAAAGTTGATTCGCCCTTCAAACTGGGATACAGACATAGGTTCCCTTTCTGCGTTAATTGGTATGAATTTGGGAATGAATTTTGAGGAACCATTTTTTTTATTAGCGGCTACATAGTTGTCATAACAGGTCCATATAATTATGTATACCGTAGACGTCCCTTTGCCTGCCACCTTATAACCATTTATTCGTATAAGTTTTTATGTTTTAAGACCAGTGGAAGGGACCAACAATTTTATACCGAATTCGAACCACTGATTTGAGAAAGTAATTTGATTTAGGGGGTGGACGTAGACCTCAACCAATACGCCCCTCCAGTTAGCACGATCTTTGTCAAACCACCTCCAGTTGCGCACTCCAAGTTGGTTGAGGTCGCCTTTCCTGCGTTATCCCTCCGGGTTGGAATCGAAGACTTAAGGGGCTGGAGCGTTGGTGTCCATTCGCTTTACATGTTCCAGCCATCTCAGACGACTGATGCGTCTACAGCTTATAGAGTTCGCTGTTAAATCTCCCCCTCCAAAGCCCGTCATTTGAAAAGGTTTCTCATGACAATTGTAGGTTTGTCGGACGTTCGCGAGAGATGACGAAAAGAGGAAAAAACTTTCAAGTGAAATTCGACGTTTTTCCAGGCGTTGAATCTGCAAACAGCAAATTTAAATAGATTCACATCACAAAACTTGCTGTCCCATCAACATTTCTACTTTCGATTCTATGGGGAATGTAGTACACCTACCTAGATTCCATTTCCACTCATAAATAAAATAGTAAAAGCTGAAATCGTTTGCAATTAGGCCGCACATGATATTAATTTCATTCTCCCTGTGCAGCATTTACACTTTACCTCTTCTTACCTCTTCCCATGCATATAACGTTTTACTACATAGACTAGGTACACAATCAAAATTCAGATTTTATTAGCCCCCACCATGTGGGTCAAGGGAATACAATGTTGGACCGTAGTCCATAACGGCCAGATGTTGTTTCCTGCAACCCTGCAATAAATACGCTTTCATTTGTATCGGTGTGTATCTCTCTATAGTCTTTAAACCTAAAGGATACCTTATATCTTTCATGTGTGTAGTGTAATTCTGAAGGAATATAGGTGTTTCGGCTGAGGCAAGTAAGGTATAAATTCCATTTTAGGTGATCCGGATGAGGCAAATTCAAAAGACTGAACAAGGACGAACAAGAACATTGCCGAAAACATCAAGAAAAATGTGTTAAGAGGATGGGTATGGGCTCTGATGGCTGGCTACTCATCACATAAATTAACGTGAAAAAGTGTGTGCGGATGTGAAGGTTTCATCGTATAGAACTACACGAACGAACAGCTTGTGTGGGTGATGACATCTGCATCAGGAGCAGGGTTGGAAAATTTCGATCGGAATTGGTTCCAGTCGAGATTCTATAAGAATTGTTATAAATTTAATATAATGTTTCTCAGAATTGTACATTTGATGAAAGGATGTGATGGGATTAACCACATCGGGCTGGAAAGGTGATCCTATTTTTATTTTTTTATTTTGATTCTAAGAGATAACACCAGAAGTTTCAGCGATTTTAGGTGCATGGAAGCTTTTTTTAAATGCCTGAAGACCAAAATCAAGAAGAATATTATATTATATTGAGAGCTATGACAAAATCAAAAAAATGTAAGTCCAAGTCAATAAGTTGAAGTAAATTTTGCGAATTGTCGGAAAGGTTACGTTGCATTTTTATATATGTATTTTTCAAAAATCATTTATTTCTAATGGTGTGCTTATGCACCTCATGCACAGGTCATCCGTACTGATTCTTATTTTCCCATTAGATCCTATTAGATTGTTGTAGAGTGGCAACATTTTCCGGGTTATGACACAGCAATCGAGCTTAATCCTTCTTTCATTTTGTGGCCATTCGTATTTTGTTCCCAATCGTCTGTCTAAAATTAAGGGGTACATAATCATTAGCATTACTGTAGTCATGGCCGGTTAAGTTCATGGAAGGGCCCCTGTTGTATCTGAACTCTACCAGCAAAGCAATCCTACCACCTTCGAAAATACGTGAAGAATGACATTTGATAGCACTGATGTATCCCCACGTGAATTCAGATGGCATTCTACTGTCAGCGTTCGTTCTAACCAGACTTAACCTAATCTTATATTAACTTAACCTAATATCAAACCTACTATCATTATATCTATTATATTATCCTAAATTAAGTTGAATTATAAATAAATTGAATTTAAAAAAGTAGAACATAACAGCCCCTTAGTTGTCAGCTTATCAGGTTTCAATTCCAGACACACCACTGTGCCCAGTCTCCCAGGTTAATCTTACGTTTTGCTGCTCCCCAAGAACCCGTAGCTCTTCGCTACAACCCCAGCCAGCGATGCCACTTCTGAAAAAATTTCTGGAGTAGAATTGCCTAAGAAAGTGGAGTAGATAGGAAAACACGGGAGTAGATTTTCAAAAAAGCATTAATGTACATACCTTTTTCAAGGCAGAACGCTGAAATGTTTACATTTTGCGAGTATAATGATAGGGCGTGGCTCGGGACATGACTAAGTCCGAAAACTAGTCTATCCTATAACTAAAACTAATATTTCATACAAGGTTAGGTTAGGTTGAAATGACTGCCGACAAAAGGCCGATACACTTAGACCATTATAAGGTCCCGTCTTCTGATACCACATGAATCTAGAAGAAGTTTCGTCCTACTCGTTGAGCCAGTTTGAGCTTCTAATGAAGCATAGGAGATTACGAATGTCTAGGCTTGTTAGATCGTTTAGGAATAGAAAGCTCCCAAATGGAGTTTCCGTTTTCGGGAGAGAGCCGGACAAGTTCAGAGAAAGTGATGAACGGTCTCCTCCTCCTCCTCTACGTCCAAACAACTTCTACAAAAATCGTTTGAGAATACGTCAAGCCTTGTTATATGCTTGCCCATAAGGCAGTGTCCCGTAATGACACTTATTGTGGCGCTGATATGCCTTCTGTCTAGATCGATCAATATTTCTTAAATACATGCTTTTAGCATTCGTAGTTAGGAAATTTATTGTGAAGTGAAAACTACAAGTCCGCGTAAGGTACTCTTGGTTTAACATTAAGAGCCCAAGAGATATAAATCTATATTATATTGTATCTATCAATGTTTCGAATTTTGTCAACACTCCGAGTTATTTTTTATCTGATCATAATATTTTCTAACTACTAATTCGCCATACATAGTTTTCCCTGGGGCTACCAGTTTTCCAGATAAATTCCAATAAATTAATCCATAAAGTGGCTACATAGATACTACTTACTTATCATTAATGGCCTAAAAAACATTTTAAAAAATTGTGAAATAGTATTTATTAAACAAAATAAAGAATTGGATTACAAATTTGAAATTGGAGTAGATAATGGGAAATTAGAAATAAGTGAAGTAGGGAGTAGATTTCTGAAATTTGTGAAAAAGTGAAGTAGATCTACTCCAATTGGAGTAAAGTGTTATCGCTGACCCCAGCGCAGCGACTTACCTACTTCAATTTTAATTCAATGGCAGAGATCAATTTTATTGCCGCTTGAGTGTCAATGAAAAAAGCAATATCTGCATGAGGTATTGACATATTGCCACCATCAAAGCAACCTGTTTAGCTTTTATTGTCACTACCAATACCTCAGCTTGAATTAAGCTGCTGTATATTCAGGAAGTCTTGAACTGGATAGTTCAATCGAGCTAACCCCGACCTCCATCTCTGATCAATCCCTATAGATGGGTATGGTATGGTTGATCCGATGGATATCGGTTGATCTTCGGTCCATTCGTCCCTACTAGGGAAATACGTGATAAATGGTTTTGGGAAAACTAGATGATGAGAAGTAAAGTAAGTGCATACATTATTGCCAGTCTATTTATTGGGGATTTACGCCCAGATTTTGGAACGTATCTAAATCTGGTTGGGCATAAGTTGCCCGCTTTTTTTTTAGCATCATAGGGAAGATGCCGTCAATTCCAGAAGATTTATACAGCGAGAAAGAGTTGATTGTCCTATTTATATTTTACAGCCTGGGAAGTGTGTTTGTGCGGACAAGGAGCTCTAGCGTCTCATGAAATAATTATGGCCAACGGTCGATGAGATTTTTAAAAGTGCCAATGGTTTATTAGCAAGGATTTTCCTGAGCCTAGCTGATTCCGCAGTGCTGTCTTCTTTGTTGGAATAGGCTCTCCAATTACAGCGTCTTTCACGTTGCATCTCTGCCTTGAATGGATTTAAAGGTTTTGCAGTTGCTGTCTGCTTTTGTGGGCTTTGCAGAGTTGCAAAGTGCAAAGTTTATACATTTTTTCGGGGAAGTTTTCTGCATATCCTCCCTGCTTTTAATGGACATGCCGTTTCAAGAGCTTTCCTGAGAGTTTTAACAGATCATCGGTTGCGTTGTTCAAACTCGCAGGTGCAATTATTGCAGTGGTATAGCAGATATTTACTTTCATTGTCAAAGTAACCTTCCCAAGTTTATGAGGAAACTAACTCTCGATCTTGCTTAGATACGTATCCACGATTCTTCATGCCGGTCGGAATTTTTGAAAGATGGATGTTGTCTATGTTTCAGCAATTTTTCGTGTAAGAGTGATTTTATCTCGAGCGTACTCGAGCTAAATGAAAAATTAATGCCAAAAGTCGCAACTGCATAACTTAGGTACCTTTCAGCATCGAACAAAGAATATCAATACCTACACATTTATTTTTTAGTTTGGTTATTTCAGACAGACCTCGTTCGCACAATACCATTATACCTATAAAAATCCTCCAATCTGTTTGGTATCAGTGACTACCCCCGCTTTATCTACAAAATATACAATAATATGATAAAACCCCATTGCATGGTACATAATCTTCTCAATATCCATGATAATTCGTCACCTAAAAAATAGGAGATATTCAAAAAGCAATGCCAAGGAAAATCCCGTGTTATCCTTGCTCTTGACTATTATCATATGCACGCGCTTTGGCAGAAAAGTTCGGTTAAAAAGTTCTTCACGTAGCAGACATAAATCAAAATTTAACATCTTTCGTATATAAATAAGAAAATCCTTTTAGGTTGTCATAACAGAAGTTGAACAAAAATCCCCTGAAAGACACGTTGGACAACACAAGTATGACGAAGAGCAAGCAGGTCTCGTATCTCCACAAAACGTATATTCTTGTCTCCACAATAATAATGAGAACTTTTGTGTATAGCTCGGGCGGTCTTTTGGAGTGGGTTGAAAGCTTAACTGGGCAAAATTTGACAAAAGACCCCCAAGAATATAAATTCTTATTTTGAAATAAAATTTTCTTTTTTTGTTGTGTGTTCTTGATGACGTGATGATTTATATATTTATCATGCATAGCATTCCAAAGTGACTCTAGGCCAAAATAAACGACATCTCTGTCAGTGGAGAAAATGTGATTCTTCACATTCAGTGCGGTTGACCAAGGTATAGTATGCGGTGGCCAGGAATCAATCTTTGTATGGCTTTTATTCATAGAAATTCAGGGCTTGATTTTTGGGATACATCATATTTCTTTGAGGTGTTACGTATTTCTATATAGAGTAGTGGTATTGTTATTGTACCTAGCTATATCATATAGCTGTATATAACTTTATATCCCCTTTCTGTTCTTATTTAGATCCACAGGTTATGGGATTCCATCAAGCAAATATCATTATGAAAATTCCCCTGCTTCATAATGTTCACCACAGTACCGGCACTACCCCGGTGCCTCGTAAAGGAAAATTATCGAATATTGTTTTACCTCAAGGCAAGAGCAAAGATTGTAATAACCTTTTGTCTTCCACTCAAATAGGATTATCCATTCATCCGTGTGTAATAATTTGAGGATTGCGGCGCTTTCTAGTCAACGATATTAAATCATGGATACGGATAGGTATACATATATCCCTTTTCATTGTATCTATAAGCGTATTAACTTTACTTTGAGGGAAGATGCTAACAAGGATATGGCTTTTATGACATAAACTGTATATTTTGTACACCTTCTAAAGGATGATATTGAATGGATTTACATTTTCGATAAAATAAAATGGCAAATTATTATGAGAGAGAAGGGCCCACTTTGTAAGAAATAAATAGTCGCCCGAAGCTATTAAGGTATATCGAACAATGATATCAGGGACGGTTTGGAAAAGCATAATTTTTTTAATTATGCACCTTTATTAATTTGGCTACTCGGTCATTCAAATTTTCATTCCATTCTCACAAAAATCAATTATTTTTCTCGAACCGTTGCTGAATTAATTTTATCAATTTTTATTTTTAAACTATCTGACCCGTGCTCGCCTTGCGCCGCTCGCTTTTAGCAAACAAACAAACTTATATTTGGTCCATTTAAGATTACACTTTGAGTGTTTTACTCTGTCCAGTAGGTTTCGCGCTTTTAGGAGACAAAGAAAATTCCTACAGTTATATTAAAGTATAGATATCGATTTAATGTGCACCCTCTCCATGATCTTGCTACTTGTTTATAATACTGCATTTCCTTTGCTTTGTTTCCCTCTTCCTTTGGAATCCAAATAACTACCTACCCCAAACCTAAACTGTTACCATACCACATATATAATGAAATTCTGAAATGAAACCTGTTTTGTATTATACGTCTCTTGAAGATTATTAATATACCCCATGCCATACTGCAGCACGCACCCCATCCCCATCGGGCATACGATCATAATATACATACCTACATATACAACTGACCATAGCACTCACTGCGAAAATAAATCAACCGTTTTTGAATGCGAGCTATACGTATGCTAGTGTAGTTATGTTTTTGTTTGTCGTTTCGCACGATCGCAAAAGTATAAACATCCATTTGTAGCAAGGTATATGTGTATGTACCTATATATTTTCACTTCAAAAATACCTACATTTTGGGGAAAAACTGTTAAGGACGTGGCTATAAACGAGCCTATAAAACTGACTGTCCAGTAGTTTTCGAGTTTTTAAGAGCCAAAAAAAAATGCCTACTGTCTAACTATATGTATAGATAGTCTTCGTTACGAGTAATAAGTGCTCCCTTTCAACTATCCACGGTCAATGGCATAAATACGTTTTGAATCGTCCTTTGAACAATCATCGAAGTACCAATCACCACTCTACTCGATGTAGGTATGTGGACATTTAAAAAGGCTTTCGATCGCATTACTTGCGATTGCATCAGGAGATCGCTTGTTATGAGTGGCATCTTTGATAAAATTGTTGCTATTACTAAAGAGTAATAGATATAGCATCGCAATCGCAATGTGATGAATAGCTGTCCGATGCATTTAAAGTATAACAAGGAGATGTATTCTGTTACTACTGCCACTGTGGATACAAACATATTTTGCTATAATCGATTTCCAGCATATTCAACATTTTACAATAGTGCTACACGATTAAACAATGCATCGAAATCATAGAAAATAATTATCAAAATTCCTGTTCACTTCGCGGAACTTTGCGCACATTTTCTAAGATATTCGTTCATAATGAACGTCCTTCTGATCTCACAATTTAATGAATTATATCTGTCAAACATCCAAGGATATAACTGTCAAAATTATAAAAACTAAAACACCAACTTATTTATTTGAAAAATTAACATTTTCTTAAATTTTTCGTCAATTTTTCTTTTCCTCTGTTAGCCTTTGGAGTCAATGTTCCCTCTCTCTAAAGGGAACAAATCAAACACAAACAGTTTTAATTTGCCGTTTCACTTCATGATTCTATTTCAAAACCATAAAATTAGCTATTTTCACAATTATTTTTGTTTTTAAATTTTAATTTTTGTTTGTTCTCTTATATTTAATGTTTCATTACCTATATATCGAATATGAATAATATTTGAATCTTGTATTTAATTTGAAATATTTTTCTTTAGTTTAACTTTTCATTTCTCTTATACAATGACGCATACATAAAATAATTATATAGGTGCTACCTTTACTATTTATAAAGGTATTGCCATATACATTGATAATTATTTCGTAAATAATAAATACTTACTAACCATTAGTATAATGGTATAGAATGTTCCTTAACTTGAAATAAAAAGATTTACTTACTCATATCTCAAATACATGAGCGTAGCGAGGGTTCGAGCCGTGGGGGGGAGGGGGTGACTTTCACTGAAATGCCGAACTTGTCGACTGCATAGAAACCATGAAAATCGGCCAAGCGGTTATCGAGTTTCACCCCATAGAAGATGTTTTTTGTATGGGAGGTGCCACGGCAATTTGTCCAATTTTGACCAATTGTCACAAGAACACTTCTGAGCCAATATCTAAGACCACTTCTAAATTTGAGCTCAATCGAGTCGGTGGTCTTCGCGATATAAGATTTTGAATTTAAATTTTAAATTTTAAAAGTACTACCTACCTAATTAAAAGGATTTACTAGACATTCGCATGCACATGCGAATTTCCTATATAATTCTGTAGATTCGCATGCATGCTAGTTTCCGATATAATTAAGGAAATTCGCATGCATGCAGGGCCGGCCCCAGCCAAACAAGCGCCCTGTGCAAGATTTACAGAAAGCGCCCTTTTTTCATATTTGCACACATGCATAACTCTTTTCCACATCACCCAGGACGTAGACTTTCAATGCGTTTTTTTATTGAGATATCTAGGATTGGCTTTGTATGAGAGGTAACAGAATACTTTACCGACATGTACCATTATTATACCAACCTAACGAACGTAAAAAGACGACATCTCACAAAATTTCTTTCGACTAAGTCGATTCATTTGGACGCTACTTGTGCAAGTTCTTGTTTAAATGCAAACGCATAAATTGGTTCATTCTATTCCAAGCTCAGAGCAAAAAAATTAAATTAAAGCAATATTTGTTCTTCTTTTTAATTTTTTCTATTGCCACTTTGAATTTAAAAATGTACACTGATAAATATGAAATTACTCGAAACATTTAAAAACAGTCAAACAAAATTCGTATCCAGCTAAAAAAAACAGCTGGCTGGATTTTAAAAATTCATCCATATTTATGCATATCAATCCAGTCAGATCTGACTGGAAAGCAGTCATAATGGCAACTCCATTCTCATCTACGAAAAAATGTGACAAGTTTCTCTTACAAATAGATTCGCTAACAAATTTCTCTTACAAAGAGATTCTCTTTTTTTCGTATATGAGAAATTGAGAAATCCAATATTCCCACAAATCCCACCCCCATAATATGTGCAGAATCAAAAACCTGCACGTTAAACACAAACAATTCCATAGGAATCAATTTTTTTGTTTGCCATATTTTCCTATGAAAATTTTGCGACCGACTGTGCAAGAAATAAAACCTGCACATACGGGGTGGAACTTTTTTGTTTTGAGATTTTTGAACTAGATTCTTTTGTAAAATGTAAGTGGATGTGCAGAAAGTATACGTACACGAACAGGGTGGAATATTTTGAGATTAGGTAGGTAAGAATTGAACTTGCGTAGGTCTAGTGGGTTTTTTTTTTTTGCGATATTTTGAGTTAGATTCTCCTTGAAGTTGCAACATTGCAGTAATGTGAGTTAATGTGCAAGAAATAATTCAGCACAGGTGGAATGAATGCAAGATGAAATTATTTTTTCTTAGGCCTGCGCTTCATTTCGTAGTCGCCAATGCGACTTTGCCGCTGCGTGGACATAGCTTCGTTTGTTTACATGCAAGCTGCAAGCAAGCGTACAACAACATGCAAATGACGAAAGCGTGCGTATGAGTCGCAACTACGTGGATAGTAAGCCTTACTCCTAGCAATGCGCCCCCAGAACTTGGCGCCCTGTGCATTTGCACATCTTGCACATATGGTTGGTCCGGCCCTGCATGCATGCGAGTTTCCTGAACCTTAGAAAGGAACCGGAAATTCGCATGTGCTAAAAAATCACCTCTGAAAAGAATCCGCGCGCCGAATTCTTTTCAGAGGTGATTTTTAAAATATAACTCCAGTAAAAGGGAAAATCAAGTTTTTCTAAGCATGTGAGCTGGGAAATACTCGGAGCTTTTACACTCCTAGTGGGGTAAATAAGCTACGGTGCGAATTTACCTTACGCTTCATTTTCTGGCATCAGTCTTGGCTGCCATCAGTATAGTATGACATCAGTATAGTCCATATGGAAATTTTTCACATGCGAATCTGCTACCTAAAAGTGTACATTCGCATACATGCGAGTCTCCGCAAATATATAGGAATTTCGCATGTATTTTATTTTCAAAAGTTTCGTTGCGAGTTTCCGAAATAGTGTGTAGATTCGCATAGTTTCTCATGCGAATTTACGTTCCAATAGCATACATTCGCATGCATGCGAATTTCTTCTTTATATCTAGACATTCGCATGCATGCGAATTTCTACTTTATAGCTAGACATTCGCATGCATGCGAATGTCCGGTATACATCATTAAAAGTTGAATTGAGTTGAGATTATTGTTTACATTTTTTCATAATGTATTTTCAACGGCAACCGGGTTTGCATTGCGAAGTCACTGACATTGAGTGAGAAGAAGAAAAGTGTATGATTGTATCTTAAGGGACCATTCACATGAGAAGGAACGAACGAATTGATTAAATGCGAACAAAACACTTTTCATGCATTTATAAACAGAAAATTTCTCATTTTACTATTTCAAGAGTAGGATAATTAATTATCCCATAAAAATTCAAAATGTATTAAGAAAACAAGTTTATAAATAGTTTAAATTACGAAATTTCGTTTTCCAAACTTTTTGAACACCCTTGCCGCGAATTGTCAAAGTTTATTCGCAATCCACATCATTAAGCCGCATTCCACAAAATAGCGAATAAAACATTCGTTCGAATTTAACCACAAATTAGAAATGCCGACCGTCTTTTTTAAAATATAATCGAAACTCGCTAAACTTTAATGTCTTCAGTCTGCAAAATCACCGATACCGACCCTTTAAAATCGAAACTCGGACAAAGTACATAAATATAAACAAATATAAATTGACATCTCCGAAAGATGGAACCTTTGAAAATGCCGACTTGTTTACATTTACAAGTTTAACCCTCTGTATAGATCCAGTGAAAATTTTTTTTACCAATTTTGTTTTCCATTTTGAAAAAATAGAAGTTGTATTAAATTTTTATACCCGGTACCACACTGTGGTGAGGGTATATTCACTTTGTCATTCCATTTGTAACGCCCATAAGGAGGCGTTGTAGGTATGACAAACTATATATATTATTGATCAGCATCACTTTCTTAGTCGATCTAGCGATGTCCGTCTGTCTGTCCGTCTGTCCGTCTGTCCGTCTGTCTGTCCGTCTGTCCGTCTGTCTGTCCGCACGATTACGGCCGTAATTTAAGAGCTATCGACTTGAAATTTGGTACGTAAGCTTTCATCCACCAAACTGAGGCTAAGTTCGAAGATGAGCAAGATCGGATGAAAACTACTACTAGCTCCCATACAAAAATATCAGATTTATATAGCTTTTTATGTTAAAAATTAAATTTAAATAGATACAGTAAAGATAGCAAGTTTAAACTTTGCACATACTGTTTTAATAATATTTAAAAATTTTTGACAAAAAATGAGCTTGGCCGAATAAAAAGTACCCATACCTCCCATACAAATATATAATTTTTTATACCCGGTACCACACTGTGGTGAGGGTATATTCACTTTGTCATTCCATTTGTAACGCCCATAAGGAGGCGTTGTAGGTATGACAAACTATATATATTATTGATCAGCATCACTTTCTTAGTCGATCTAGCGATGTCCGTCTGTCTGTCCGTCTGTCCGTCTGTCTGTCCGCACGATTACGGCCGTAATTTAAGAGCTATCGACTTGAAATTTGGTACGTAAGCTTTCATCCACCAAACTGAGGCTAAGTTCGAAGATGAGCAAGATCGGATGAAAACTACTACTAGCTCCCATACAAAAATATCAGATTTATATAGCTTTTTATGTTAAAAATTAAATTTAAATAGATACAGTAAAGATAGCAAGTTTAAACTTTGCACATACTGTTTTAATAATATTTAAAAATTTTTGACAAAAAATGAGCTTGGCCGAATAAAAAGTACCCATACCTCCCATACAAATATATAATTTTTTAATACTAAAATATTTTTTTTATTTTACAATAATATAGTACCGGGTATTTGAGCTTCGGCATAGTCGAAGATAATTGTCTTACTGGTTTTTTTTTAAATTGTCAATTAAAAAAAAAACACTTTTGCCATAAATGGCGTCATATGTAGGCAGTCATTTTTCAACCTAAAAAAATTATGCCACTTTATGTCATTTCATGCAACTAAAACAAATAGTGTTTTCTTAAAAAAAAAACTTTATTTGGGCATTAAAATACAGAAATAAATAAGAAAATTCATGAAGTTATTATTACAAAATATAGTTACATGTGGAGTTAATTATTTATGTACCTACATGTGGAAGGAAGCAAAGCAATTTCGGTCTTTGTTCAAGCATAGGTGTACCTTGCATTTAGTGCAGAATATAAAAGACCTGTACGGACAATCATTTTTACATTGTTGTCTTGATTTTTGCCATTCCGGAAAATGACCGACTGAATCCAAGCGAACATCATTAAGTGGGAAATCATGACGCCGAGCTATGAATTGTTTTTTTTTTTTTTCGCCAGCGAAGATGACTACGTCGGGGTCGGAGTCGAAGAACACGAACTCGAACTTCTCATCCGTTTCGGGTATCACCAAATTTTCTTCTCGATTTTCCGCTGCTTCATCTTCCGGTTCTGATTCCAGTATATCATCTTCACTTTGCCCTCCATCTCCAGGAATAGTATAAAACCTCCGATTAGAGTAAAAGCTCCTTGTTGGAATCATGAAATCTTCACCTGTACAAAAAACACGAAACCCTAGTTACGTAATTTGCATGCATAGGCTGACCAGACGTCCTCTTTTTATCTAAAAAAAAAAGTCCGGTACCTATCTTTTTGGAAAAATGTGCAATTTGTCCTCTTTTTGGGATTTCATAGTTTACGAAATTTTTCGACACCACAAAACTATAACAAAACTTTTTTTCAACACTAATTCAGAAATTTTCCACATCTTTCTGGTATGAACACGACCTAAAATTTGTAGTTAAAAATGGAAATGAAAATAATGCCTTAAACGTGGACAAAATGTTCAGGGTGGTTAAAATATCTTCAGATGTGGGATGAATCTTTGAATAAGTTTGATTGTTTTACAAGACAATAATAATTTGTTAAATGCTGCTTTGCACGAAAAATGGGTAGAATAATAATAAAAAAAAATTTAAAATATTAAATTACCTACACATTCAACTTTTCATACCTACATATATTGCACAGTGTGTTTTTTAGCGAATATGTATGTAGGTACCTATATTTCAAAACACTCGATATTTTAATTTTTTATTTGAAATTTTTGAAGGTGTCCTCTTTTTGGTGGGCATGCATCTGGGCACCCTATGCATGCACAAGAAGCCAAATATGGCACCACGAAATTTGGCAAATATTTCAGTGAATGCTTGAGGAGCCATATTTATGGACATTGTACCATGAACTGCACATGGATAACTGAAAAACAAATAACTATATTTCACTCAATATTTAAAAAAAAATATATATATTTCCGTATATTCGTACTAATAACACAAAATAAATACTTTAATTTCACTTTATTCTTGCCGTTTATTGACGTTGAGCACGTTTGAATGACAGCGATTATTTTATCGCTTGTGTAAAAAAGAAGAAATTAAATTCACACTACACATAAGTACACAAACAATAACAAAGTCACTAATTTATTTTATTTCCCGTCACTATTTTGTAGTACCTACTTCCAATCGACGCCGGAAAATGAAAGTCCACCATATGGAACCATATACCTAATGGAAATCCAAATTCACTTCTTATTTTGTTCCAATCTAATTTTTGAAAATTGCTGCTTTTGCCGATTTATTTTAGTTGCTCAAGTTAATAAATAATGTAGCTTCCTTGATTTGCCGGCTCTTCAAAAGCGTGGGGGGCTGCGACCCCCCCCCCCCATACCCCCTCTCGATTCAGCCCTGCTCAAATAGATTTGTACAATGTTTTATTTAAATTCGAAGATGTATTGCGGTCACAATTAATCGTTGTTAAGAACAGGAAAAAAATAGAAATTTAGAATCACTTAATCAGGACCTCCATCAGCTGACATGGAGAAAACGAACCACAGAGTATTTAGACTTATTGCTATTTATTGAAACAATGTCCAAACGGATATTCAAGTATAGTCACTTGATCACTAGATAAAGATTTTGCTAACCTGAAATGTTAGATTTTAGATATGAGTATTGTCAATGTTCTTTTGAGTTCCATACAATGATTCTAGGTCTCAAATGACATCTTAAATTGAAAATAAGAAATTTTTTACTCGCTACCATGCGGCACGGCAAGTCGTGTTTTTGGGATTATAATGACGACAGTTTCAAAGAAACGGCCCTAGCGAGGTATCCGTCGGAACGGAAAATTCTCCGATTTTATACGAATCGGAGGATTTTTGCTGCGAGGTATACGTCGGAACAGCTTTTCGGAACTTCGTTCCGACAAATATGTAACGAACACTGGCGTTTTGCGTTTCAATGCGATGAAGTGCGTTTTTACTGATAGTTTTGACAGTTTCATACGAATTTTCTACCGATATGCTCCGACAGGAATTGGTTGCGGAATTTGTTTACGATTTGCAGTGAAGTGTTGTTAAATGAAAGCAATAAAGAAAAAACATTTTATTTGTTGCTTAAATGTGTGTTTCCAGGACAAAAAAAAAAACGAAAAAACAATCACTAGCTAAATAGGAAAAATCCCGATGTACCACGAAACAACATCATATCAAATCAATGTGTTGTCGCATTTTAATTATTCTCTCCGAAAGCGGATACCTCGAATGTAATTTGAGTCTCCGACGGAGTATGCGTTGCGGAGAATTTTCCGTTCCGACGGATACCTCGCTAGGGCCGACAATAACTAATGCTTCTATAAGCCTTCGGAAAAAACAAAGCAGCGGTTTACATTGTACGACATTAAAATCTTACTTTTCAATTTCAGTACTTTTCACTATATTCAGTGAGTAGACCGTTAGTAAGCCGAAGTCCTCTAAAAATATATCTTCGAGTGAGCTCCAATGTTGGCATGTCCTGTTCTCAAAGAAGTTTTGAAAAGTGATGTCCACACGATTTTAAGGTGCTGGTACACGGTATGTAGCACGCCACATATAAAGGGTCCGCAAAATAACTTTTTTTTTTTGAAAATGCTATAAAAAAAAACTACTGAATATTTTCTCAAATTTCTTTTTTTATTTGAAAGTACAATCCTTCCGGTTAATAATGGAAAATAATTTCATTCAAATGGCTGCCTCGCTCGGCTGGCCATGCAGTAGCCTACACGATCGGTCCAATTTTTAAGCACATTATCGATTGTGTGCAGCAGTATTTCACCAATGGCATCACGAATATTGTCCTTTAAAGCGTCAATTGTCTCTGGCATGTCGGCGTAACACTTATCTTTTACGGCACCAATAGTCCAACGGTGTCAAATCGCAGCTCCGCGGTGGCCAAACGACATCAGCTCTGCTGCTGATAATGCGATCTTCAAAAACAGGGCGCAAAACATCGAGTGTAGCTTCGGCTGTGTGGCACGTAGCGCCGTCCTGTTGAAACCAAATGTTGCCAATATCCTCCTCTTCAATTTTTGTGAACAAAAATTCGTTCAACATGGGCCGATAACGATCGCCATTGACTGTAACGGCCACTCCTTGCTCATTTTCGAAGAAAAATGGCCCAATTATGCCTCTGGACCAAAATCCGCACCAAACAGTGACTCGTTTTGGGTATACGCACTGTTTTTGGGTTTTCACGCTTTGGTTTATCGATGAGGATGCCAGTTTCTTTCACTTTTTTCACAAGATAACGAACATACGGAGCTGACGGTGCTTCTCTTATTCCAAAATCCCTACGCAATTTTCGCACACATTCTGCCATGATTTCAAAGTAATGTAATGTCGCAATATTTCCCAGCGTTGTTCAAGCGTATACACAACCATATTCGTTCAGCGGAAGGATAAAACTAATTATCTGTCAAATCAGACATTAGCTAAGTGTTACCATTCGCGAAATAAGCACTAGTTGAAAAAAAAAAAACGTTAGATGGCGTACCCTTTATATGTGGCTCTGACGTAATTTTGACGTCAGCGTATGGTCCCAATGGATAAATGCCGTGCACAAGCTCTCTTTGTGCACTCTCTGTTGACCTCAGAGCCACATATATATGTGGCGTGCTACATACCGTGTACTAGCACCTTTAGAGTCTTAAAACTAGACTTCTGCCTAGAGTATTTTTTGAAATTGAACTCTAAAAGCCTGCCATAAATCCCTGGTGAATACTAAGAGCTATACGTTCAGTTCAATCCAGCTGGTGTTATCCAGCCTATTATCTTAAACATAAGTCAAGTCTAAAATTAGAACCGACGTAAAAAAAACATTGCGTACCAATTCAGTGCGTACAAGAAATATTTTTTAATCGCATCTCATTAAATTCGACATGGAGACAAATTGCAAAGGCGATATAATTGATGAAAACCAAATCGAAGCATTAACACGCACCGCAGCTGGCAAAGTAATGTGTTATTGTGTTCCCCCTCGCATATAGTTTTCGAAAAAAAAAAACGGAATTCCCACTTGTCCCAGGCTCCCCAATGTTAAGTAATGTGAAACACTTGTAATGAAAAGAAACTATCCGAGTTTTTTGTTCGTAACCATTTGGCAAGATTAAGTGACACAGCATATGTAACAATTTAATTTATTGAAATGTTGAAAAACACAGACTCCATTCGTTGAAATTAGTCGCGCATTGAAGTTGATCAAAATAAATAGAGAGGGAACCGATTTTTGTTTTTGTTCTGATTCATGCCATGTGCGGTAGAACAACACATATTTTTCTAATCTACGAAAATATTTAAAAACATTATAGACGATGATCTAATAGGTTTGTTTAATTTTCAAATACGCTTAGTTCAGCCATGTTTTCAGACCGCTGGTATAAGCCATAAAATAAATCGCTACAACGTTTACTATATATGCAATTGTCTGTCACTCAAAACGCCATATCAGAATAGGAATACCTTCTAGTGATATGCCAAATATCGGCTTGACGGCCCGCCAGGTCGGCTAATCACGCCTACCCGTAGCGCCAAGATTCTTGCGAGGCGCATTTTTCGAATCACATTTGTCTATCAATTACATTTGCGCAGACCCATCAATCACACCCCTACGTGCTGTGAATCTTTCATCGCGCCACCACCTCGTGTCATGTTAAGAATTCTGCAATCAGCAAACTGAAATCGAGAGAGACGTCCAACTAACCACCACACGACGACACGATGCCATGGAATTTAGTTCAAGCACTCGAGACTTCCACCGACGCGCTTACATACCTAGGCGTCGCGACCTTTCGACCTGCAAAAGTGGCGTCAGCTCGATTGGAGAATTTAGTTCATAGCCAATAGCAAATTTCTCAGCGCCGAAACGAATGTCAGATAGGATAAACACACGCTTCCATCTTCAGGTAGGCGAGCGATATTGCGCGCCGTAGACCGTAGAGCTATTTATAGCTGAATTCGCGCTAATATTTGCGGTTGGCAGTTCATTCATTGTCTAGCAGCAGTCATAAAGCGATTGCCAAAATATTTACCCATCAACTTGGGTTGGGAAATATTTATACGCCAAATCTATCGATCAAACACCAGGGATGTGTGGAGTAAGTTTTGCTAGTTGATCAGTGCATTTATGATGATTGCTAATGATGATGATGAGTGTGAGTGAGTTTCCTCGGTATGTTTGTTTAAAATTAGCACCACATTGGCAATTTTTAAACACCTCCAATGGTGTTTCAATTGAAAGCTGTTTACAACATCTCTGGCTGTGCGATGAACCTGCAGATATGATCTTTATGAGTGAGAGTATTTTTATTGCTGATGAGGATCAAAGGAAAACTTGAGTTGTATTCACAATAAACATTAGTGGCATTTGTTGGGTAGCTGCATTTGCAATCGAGGACATTGTATATTTGGGCCCAGAACTTGAGAAAGGTGATATTAGAATAAAAGGAGCTACAACAATAAATGGAAAAGTGAAGTTCTTGACATCTAGTGGGTCGACACGCCAATTTCTTAAGTAAATTTTAACTGGAAGATGGACGGCGATAGGCCCGCCCTGCTACATGAGCTTATGCCACATAATTTACATAGATTTGCGGGCATGGTGCGACTTGACCAATTTAAACTTTTTGTGTTGGGGTTTTTTTAAGTCGTCGGTCCAATGTCAATAAGACGATCGAGGGAACCATGAAACAGTGCAATCGCGAGTGGCAGTGGGTGCAGAGTTTGCAAAAACCACTTGTGATGTGAAAGTATAAGTCAATGAGAATTAGCCACGACAGACAAATTACCGTCAATACGAACAAAATGAAGGGAAAGTTGTTATATCTATATTTATATCAAATAAAATTGCCGATCACTGAGCGTTCCAAAGCTGGAGGAGTTGATCCTCTGCCCTAACTCATCTATAAAGGAGATCTTTTAAATTGCGTCGACCACAGTTGCACAAGACATCGGCTCCATGAAATTAGGCCCCAATGAAAAAAGGCCCCAAAAATAAATGAAAAAAGGCCCCAAAAATTTATATAGTAAGCAACAACAACGTTTTGTATTAGGATTGGGGTGATTTTTCATTTTTTTGGGGGCTTTTTTCATTAATAATTTGGGGTAAAATTTCATTTTTTTTTGTGCAATTATGCCCCAAATTAAAATCGATTCTAAATATTGAGGCCTTTGTAAGAAATGTAACAACACGAAGTAACAACACCGTCGACGTTGACCAACACTCGTGAATGGCATTGTTCACCACGGCAGGTGATAAAAGCGCTCAAGAAGGATGCCACCATCGTTGAAGCGACGCTGGTGTTTGAGGGACCAACACACATCAATATTACTCAACACACCGGGTGGTAAAAGCGCTCAAGAAGGACGCGCAGTTGCAGTGGTCATTCTAGTTTTGCTGGTTGAGAAAAACGAACGTGCGCTTGGTCGATTGGGACGGTAGTAATTAGTTTTAGAGAAAATAAAGGTGTTTTTGCTAAAAGTGTACATAGTTCTTGTGTTTCTTTTAAAGGTTCTGGAAATATATGTAACAGAAATATCACCCTAAAAAAATTAAAAATTGCCCCAAAAGAATGAAAAATGGCCCCCAACTCAATGAAAAACGCGAAAAATATGTTAAAATCGATTCTAAATATTGGGATCTTCTTAAGAAATATCACCCCAAAAGAATGATATATACCCCAAACATAATGAAAACCATGAATTACAACAAATATTCAAGAAAAGGTAAAAACCTCTTTGTAACTGTTTGTAAAGCTTAAATTTTAGCTTTAGAAAATTTGAGAAAATAAAAGTTGAAAATTCGCGCAAATATTAAATTTAAAAGTTATTTCAAACACTGAGGTGGCATCAGTCGTCTAAGATGGCTGGGACATCTAGAGCGAATGGACACCAACGCTCCGGCATGAAGTGTCTTCGATTCTAACCCGGAGGGACAATGCAGTAGAGGAACACCTCGCCTTAGGTGATGGGCACAAGTGGAAGGGGACCTCAACCAAGTTGAAGTGCACAACTGGATGGAGGCGAATAGCCAAAGATCGGGTTAAATGGAGAGGCGTGTTGGTTGAGGCCCAGGTCCTCCCCGGACTGTAGCGCCATCTAAGTAAGTAAGTAAGGAAAAACTGACTTTAAGCTTTAGAAAATTTGAGAAAATTAAATTTTCGAATTTTGGGCTTTAAGCTTTAGAAAATTTGAGAAAATAAAAGTTCAAAATTCGCGCGAATTTTTAGCTTTTATTTTCTCAAATTTTCTAAAGCTAAAACTAAAAGTTATTTAAAAAACTGAGAAGGCTTTAAGCTTTAGAAAATCTGAGAAAATAAAAGTACAAAATTCGCGCAAATTTTCTAAAGCTAAAATTAAAAGTTATTTCAAAAACCGAGCTGGCTTTTCTACAGCTTAAATTGAAAGCTATTTCTAAATCTGAACAGGTTTTAAGCTATAACAAAATTAAGAAAATACAAGTTAGGAATTCGCGCGCACTTTCGTCAAAAAACTGATCGAACGTATGTTCCCGACCAGGATCTCACGACGTATGCTTGAAATACATAACATCAGACAGGCGTTCTCTAAGTAAACCCATGATGATATGGTTAGGTCTTTACCCGTATAGGGATTGTCCTTTGATGATTTAGAGTCGATCATCAGAGTCAGTGAATCGAGAGCCATGGAGTGTCCACTTGAGCAACCTACACCCGCGACCTACTTAATGGATAAGCGAGTCATCGAAAATGAATCAATGAATGAGTCTGCGGGCTCAGTGGTTATGGTTAGTGTGCTGGACTACTGTGCGAGTGGTCTCCAGTTTGATCCCCAGAAAAATATGAATTAAGAAAATGCGGGATTCCTATGTTATCCCCTTTTCCAAAATCCCTTATTGGACATAATCTCTCATTTTTTTTTTTCTTCTCTTTTTCCAAAATCTCCCTGGACGAAACCCCCTATGCCAAAATCTCCCACAAGCAAACCAAACTTTGCATATACCCAACCTTGCACCTACTAAAAATCCTACAGTGACCACAAGCAGGGGGTTGCAGTGGGACAGCATACCCCCCTACACTTTTTAACACCATTTTTAGGTGTCGCGGCGACAGAATTAATAACACCAAATCTAAAAATGGGGGATTTTGTACCTGGGGATTTTCTCTTAGGGTCTTTTGTAGGAAGGGATTTCAGCACAGGGGATTTTGGAAAGGATATTTTGGAAAAGGAGATTTCATGACCAACCCAGAAAATGTGCCACCCCTCGCCAGTAGATATAGGTGCCCTGGAAAATCTTCTTTTAATTTGGCCACTCGGACTCGGAATGAAATTGTATAGAATGTAGGATGTGGGCCTTTTGTTCGTCCCAAAAAATAAAAAACTCTCTGAAACGAAGGGTTTTGAGAAGCTAGGTGTAGGGGGATTATATATGAACCTATTACGCCATTATTATTTAGTCTGCGACTGCCTAAAGTCATGACTGATTGGTGATCAACTGTCAGCCTCCTATAAGGTAAGAGCTAGGAAGCTGAAATTTACTTTAAGGCCAAAATGAGTACAAAGAATCGATTTGGGAAAATCTGAACTCTAAGTGGGGCAAAAAAGGATCAAATTGTGTAGGTATGGCCTTATTTCTTGACTTTACCATTTTAGATAAACAACTGGCCTTAGTGACGCGTTCAGTTGAAAGGCGACCTCAAGCAGAGGCATTGGGGTAACTACCTATTCAAATATGTGTAATATCAGTTATCAATTTATTATTGGTTACCTTAAATGCGGAATAAAAACCGCTTCACTCTTAGCACCCACAATAGTCTGGGATGAGGTCGCTTGATAGTCCGGCCCAATCTGACGGTAGTGGCATCTGTTGGACTATTTTTAAGTGTATCAATGTCAAATGCTTTGAAATATGCAATATTTAGATTTAAAACAAGTTGAAAATAAATACCTACCTTTAGACTGTCTTACTAAATATTTCCCATTACAGAGCACACCACGAATTTTCACTGCCCTCTGGTGTGCCTGCTTCTGCATTTTCAGCATAATGTCAACCATTAACCTTAAACACAAAATATCTAGCCGACACGTGTTCACACGACATTTTGTTGGTAATAATTTTTGATTGCAAGTGACACTTTTTTGTAACTGCAGCACGACTCCCAAAAGACATGAGCGTGTACTGCCTCAGGACAAATCGCATATACGGGCAATAAACGTGGAAACATTTAAAATAATATTCACTAAACTATATGAAATGAAAACAAACACCAATGAAGGTCCTTAAGTGTCTTCACCTTTTCTTGAAACTTGTCACCCCATGGTGATGGGTTCGGCACGTGTCAATTAATTTAGGTCTGTAGGTTGTGCTGCCTTCCATCATATTGTGTGAGAGAGTCCATAATAAATTATGAAAATTTATGATTACTGGAAAAGTTTCGTATACGCCTAGCCATCGCGTCTGGTGTAGTTATCCTTGGTGGTTATGCTCATCGCAGTGTGAGATGATACTCGTTGTACAATTAAATTATGAATCTTATTCAACATTTAACGATGACGATGCCTGTCTTTTCAGTCTATCTGCACCAGACATGTTGAAAACCCCGGTGTCGTTTATGATAGTGAGATGATGGCGAAGGGTGTAAGTGATTTTTTGTATATTCCAAGAGTCCATTTCCTTTCCATGTACAACAGTTAAAAAATAACTATATGCGGGCAAGAGTATATACACAGTTTTTAAAAACACCTAGTGCAAGAGTTTATAAATTCACAAGGATCTTTGAACATTTAAATTTCTGAACCATTTTTTTGGTTTAGTAAAATTCTCAAAAGTTCAAGGACCAGTAGTTCTATCTACACATGCATTTCTTCTATCCTCATTAATTTAACTTAAACTCAAAAATGTGCTACTCTTGAGGAGAAAAATATATCTTCGGAGTCAAAGAATGACATCACTCGGATAGGGTCACACATATCAAAAACACCCCCATGCGAGCGAGCGCAGGCATTCCCATTCACACACGGTATACCGGGGACCATTTAAAATAATTTATTACCCAGTCTGCCGTTGTCCTTGTTGCCTTTGTGCAGATAGTATCTAATTAAATATTCACATTTGGGATACAACACTGTACCGAAAGTCCAATTGAATAATCGTCCCACGTGCCATTCGGATAGAATCTGTTCCACTGATGCGATAGCAATTAGAATTGATTGGAAATTCTTGAGATACTTTTGCATGTCTTCAGATGTTTTGGGTGTTGTAAGCAGACATTACAGATGAATAGATAACTGGATAAGCATATGTATATGGTATAAACGACATCATAAGCGTCGTCCTATAGGACTGAGGTTTAAATTCTCTTGGTATGCTGATGGAATTATTTATTTTGTTAATTTTATGTAACCTTTTGCAAAGAGATGATTTGGATAGCTATTTATAACTCTATATACGAAAATAGATTTGTGCCTAATCAAGGACAGTATATACTTCCCTAGAATTTTTGTATGTTGAGATTACTCGTACATATATTCGGGGAATTTTAGATTTTTTCGACATTTAATACTACCTTTAAGAAGCACTAGTTTTAAATTAAGGAAAATTGGTAGGACACCTTAGACGCCCCTCCCCCAAATTGATATAAAGGGTGTCCCATAATTCACGCAAAATCTGAATTTTGCGTCATTTAATAGTATAGGTACAGTGATGCCAACAGAAAAAAATAATAACAATGTGACAGCTGACAGCTGGCAGTTCGGGGTTAGTAAAAATGGAGCGCTATACGAAAGAACAACGCATTTTCATTGTTGAGCAAATATTTTTTTCACCCCTATTGCGATTGTCAATTATTATCAATTGGTATTTGGTATTTATCAACCAATTTCCTTAATCGCTATTGTGATTGTCAATTGTCAGTGAATTGTTGATCCAGTGTCAATTTCTATTAATTCTTGACTGTGAATACAAAAATCGGTATTGCGAGTGTCAATTGTCATTGACTTATCTGTCAGTTTGCATCTGTTTCTTTCAACTGCAAATTACTAGTTGCAAAAATATTTGTGCGCGATTGCAATAAAATGTACGGTTTTATGTGTAATGTTAATAGTTTATTTACTGATTTGAGCTATTTAAATTATATTACAGGGCTAAAATTGTTAGCAACAAAAACCAAATGAGCCGCTTAGTTGAGCTTATGGAGCAAAACCTAGACGTTGCCAAGAGATTGTGCTCCAAAACAGTGGCGCAAAAAAAGTGGACTGATATAGCAACAGATTTAAACATATTAGGCCCTCCAACTCGTGAATGACACAAATGGCACAAATGGCAAAGGGTAAATTTAGTTTCACCATTTATTTAAATCATGTCATATTGTTATGATAACTTCTAGGTTTGGATCGATTTCAAATGCAAGACTAAAAAAAAGAAAACACAAAACAAAATTGAAATTTCGGCAGCTGGCGGTGGACCGAATAAACTGCACAATTTCAGCAATTTGGAAGAGTCCATTATTCGAATGCTGGAAATGGAAACTTGCGTCAATCCACCTGGCAGAGAATTAGGGCAAGAGAATGAAAATTTGAACGAGTCTACACTCTAAGAAAAAATCGTGTAATTTTACTATCATTAAGCGAGGAATCTACTTGCCTACCATAATTGCAGTATTTTTACGAACGTATCAATTTTAAATATTTAATGCGTAAGTCTTAAACCTTTGTTGTGTAAATTCACACATAGATTTTAAATACAAATGCGTATTTCTACACTTAAGATGTTCAAATTAAATGTGCATTTACATAATTAATGCTTAAAATCCAACAGAATCTCAAAAATAAATGTTTATAAATCAACATAACATGTGTAAATTCAAACCTTTTATGTTCAAATTTGTAGCAAAATTCGACACAAAATGTGTAAATTCCAACAAAATTGTGTATGAAGAAGCTTAAAGTTCGCCTTTTTTTTTACGTAATTTTGCTTAAAATCAATATTTAATGTGTACAATTAAACAAAATTGTACATCGTCAGAAATTGTATTCAAGACAATTTAAAAACAAGTAAAAGTGTTATCAACGGCCTTGATATCCTCCACTGCAGTGAACCTATCTAAACGAAATAAAACAATCCAAAAATGTTTAAGTAAAAATTATTGGATTAAAAAAAAAATAAAAAATCAGTAAAGAAAGTAAAAATTACTTCTTTCACTAAAAGATGCGATGGGACTTGGGAGGGCAAAGGTTCAACCGCTTCATTGAAAGGTCTGATCATGTATGAACTCGCAAATGAATCGTCACAATAGAATTGCAAATTTTCACACATAAAATGTGTAACTTTTATCAGATGGGTGTAAATATAAACATTGGTTGTTGGTCTTCAAACACTGTGTGTGTAAATTTCATAAGGTGTTTATATTTAAACAAAATTTGTTTATTTATAAACATTTTGAGATTAATGTTTAAACAATAATAGATTACTATTGAACAATAGTTGTTGAAAGGTACACAAAATGTGTATATTTGCAACAAATGTTTGTAATATCTAACATTATGTGTTTAAATATTTTTATACCCTCCACAGGAAGGTATATTCACTTTGTCATTACATTTGTAACGCCAAGAAGGATTCACCGGAGACCCTATAAAGTATATATATTCTGAATCAGGATCACATTCTAAATCGATTTAGCCATGTCCGTCTGTCTGTCTGTCTGTCCGTCTGTTGAAAGCACGATAGCGTCCAAACGAATTGACCTAGGGGAATGAAATTTTGTGAGAGGACTTATTTTTACCGTCGTCAGGTTGGTATTGAAAATGGGCTATGTCGGTCAAGTAGTTCTGGTACCCCCATACAAAATCACTATTAGACCCATGTGTCTCTCTGTCTGTTGAAATCACGATAGCGTCTAAACGAATCGACCTAGGCAAATGAAATTTTGTGAAACGACTTCTTTTTACCGTTCTCAGGTTGGTATTGAAAATGGTCTATGTCGGTCAAGTAGTTCTGGTACCTCCCATACAAAAACAATCTTTGGCCCATGTGTCTCTCTCTCTTGAAAACACGATAGCGTCCAAACGAATCGATCTAAGCGAATGAAATTTTGTGAGAGGACTTCTTTTTATGGTCGTCAGGTTGGTTTTGAAAATGGGCTATGTCGGTCAAGTAGTTCTGGTACCTCCCATACAAAACCACTATTAGACCCATGTGTCTCTCTGTCTGTTGAAAGCACGATAGCGTCCAAACGAATCGATCTAGGCGAATGAAATCTTGTGAGAGGACTTCTTTTTACCGTCGTCAGGTTGGTATTGAAAATTGTCTATGTCGGTCAAGTAGTTCTGGTACCTCCTATACCAAGCCAATATGGCATGGCGAACATTTTGCATGACTTTTATGCAGTGGAGGGTATCAAAGCATCGGCCAGGCCGATGATAACACTTTTACTTGTTTTTACCTATTGTCGTGTGTATAAAAACGCAACTTGCCTATTTTTACATTAAAAATTACATACACTTTGATAGTAATTTTACACGAATTTTTTAGAGTGTACCGTTTCAAATTCCATAGAACCAGTCACGACTCAAACTCAAATGGAAAACTCAATGGAGGATCCCGATGAATTTAGCCAGAAGTATCCAAGAAAATTATCACGCGTTGAAAGATTGCAAACGGAACGCAAAACTCTCTTAGAAACTCAAACTTCTGCACAGAAAGAGTTCTATGAGAAGATGACAAATCTTATGGGTGATCAATGTTGCCAGATTTTTTTTTCAAAAAACTGTAAATTACCAAAAAAAAAACTGTATTTTCAACCAAAAAACTGTAACCTTCAAAAACCAAACGATTTTTTTTAAATTACGTTTTTTTTTTTAGTTTTATTAAACAAAAATAAAAGAAAACAATTCATTTTAAATAAAATAACATGCTTAAATACGAAGCACTACGATTTAAAGCACATTTTAATTTATTCTTTCAAATCTGAACTTAAAAAAAAAACTGTAATTTGTACTAGGAGGTCATTTTAAAAACTGTAAGCTTGTCTAAAAAACTGTAATTTACAGTTAAAACTGTGAATATGGCAACGTTGTGGATGATATAAGAAGAAGCATGAAGAATATTGAATATGTACTACACAAAAAAAATTTTTTAACAAAAAGACGAAATAACACAAATTAAGAGGGAAACATCTAAAGGCTTACAAGGAAAACAAATCAAATAAAGACAGAGATCGAATGGCGAAGTTAAAACTAAAAATAGAAATCCTGGAGATTAAAAAAAAGAAACAAGATGTTATGGACTTCTAGGTAGAAACCACTTCTCTTCTCTTATTATAACCAAGACTACCACTGCACCTAAGTTTTTAATGCTTAAGTTTTTTTTTCATTATTATTATTTAATTAGAAACTTGGTGATGCAAAATGTAAGAGTGATATGAAGTACAAATATGAATTAAAGACTCAAAACCATTTAAGACTTATGAGTTATGATGACATAGGTACAAATAAAAACCAAAAATCTTTTTTTTTTTTAAGTTTTTTCTTTTAATTTCAAACTTAAGGCTACAAAGTTCTTATGATTTGGTTTCGAACTGCCGCAGCTCTTTCATTTACCGGAAATTGATTTATTTCTTCACCCACACGTTCACTTTGCGATTTTGACGATACCAAAATATTCTTTTTCGTGAATAATTCCCCCCGCGGATTTCACGATAGGGGTGATAGTATGTACGTAGTTACCCAATAACCGAGTATTTGTATTTCCACTTTGGTATTCTCTTTCCAACATCTCGACATATTCCATACGTTAGAATCATGTGAAGAGCCCGGATATTTTGCGTTGAAAAACCATATTTTCTTTGTATCGTCGCATAACTGATACCTGAAACAGAAATATTGAATATCGACAATGGTGATTGATTTTATAAACTTACTATCATAGCAATTAAACTATAGAAACCTTTCCTATTGTAATACGCGTGTTGAAGATGTTTTTTAGGTGAGGCAATTTTGATGCGTGTTCCATCTACACCACCAATTATACCGGGAATTCCACTCCTTTCAAAGAAATACGTTTTTGCCCGACGTATTTCAGCTTCGGTGTATGTATGTATATTTGATCCATTTTGGACAAACACCAGTCCTCCAGGGCGTTAACAACATCTTTTAAGATTATTGACAATGTGGACTGTGCTAAGCCAATAGAAAATTCATTCCAGACACTTAATTGGTACGACATTTGCGCAAAGAAACGCAATGCTGCGCACAATTTTATAACGTTGGGAACTGATGTGCATCTTATTATCTAGTGTTTTTATCTTGGCTTCTATTTCTGATAAAACATACATAGGTAAAAGCTGCCTTTGACAAACGGAAATTTGATATAAAGCTGAAAAGGAATAGAAATAAGATTGGTATGACTTCTCTTGAGGTAAAGAATACCCACATTTTCTTCCAATTCTAGTGGATTTGAAGCATCCTTAAGTTGCTTCCTTCTTCTTGCCATTTCCAAAAAAGTATTCTCTTCCTCATCGTCGTCAAACCACAATTCCACTGAACTCATTTTAAAATAAAATTTGATATTACCTAATTTGCAAACCAAATTATGTATTAAAAAAGGCTCTGCGAAATAAGTCCCCAATGAAATAAGGCCCCAAAAAAATATGAAATAAGGCCCCAAAAAATTATACAGGAAACAACAACAACGATTTTTAATACAATTTGGGGTGTTATTTCCTTTTTTGGGGCCTTATTTCCTAATGAAAATTGAGGTATTATTTCATTATGAAATAAGGCCCCAAAAGAAGAAATGAAATAAGACCGCAAACGAAAAACGAAAACGTTTGGGGAGCATGCTGCCCCCCTGCAACCCCCTTGCCTGGGTTTACCTACTGTCAAGAGTTGGGACCTTATTTCATTTTTGTTTGGGGCCTTATTTCATCTCAGTGGGAACTTATTTCATATTTGAAATTGGGGTATTATTTCATTATGAAATAAAACCCCAAATTTGGGACCTTATTTAATTTTCGCTTTTGGGGCCTTATTTCATTGGGGCCTTATTTCCTGCAGCCATTAAAAAACCCAAATGCAAACTCAAAATTCAAAAGTAAAATTTGCTTTGACATTTAATGTCAAGAAAGCGTATTTTATTCACAACAGTCAATTTCATTCACAATGATCAAAACCTCTATCAACTGAGTTACACAATACAAAAGTATCAAGTATATTTATTAATGCATTTTATCAACTATCAATTGGTCGTCGATTGACAACTGTAATAGGGGTGAATGTTTTTCGAACAAAATCATCTTCAGTGATGAAGTTCATTTTCGGCTTGATGACTTCGTTAATCGCCAAAATTGGAGCATTTGAGATTCAGAAAACCCTCGAGTATAATTTTTGAGAAACAAATGCATCGACAACGCGTGACTGTTTGGTGCGGATTTTGCGCAGGAGGCATTATCGGACCATTCTTCTTCGAAAATGCGTCTGGTTAGGCATTAACAGTTAGTGAAATTGAAAACATTTTGTACTCCACTCCATCAGCTACGAATCCCCATTTTATGTAGATCGGTTGGTAAAAAGTCTACCTGTATTGTACACGTCCTATTCTCTCAAATTGAACGATTAATCGTCGAACAGTTGTTTACATAATTTCTATAGTGAACTTTAACTTAATCGAAATAGCAATACGGGAGATATCAACCATTACGAACTTAAATTCGACACCTAAGCCATTTTCTAATTATTGCAAGTGCACATTTCTAATTCCAAATAACGCGTATACTTATACTATTAATGGAGCTCAATAAATCACTGATTTCGAAGTTGATTGGTATTACAAAAATGGCCTTAATAGCAATAGGCTACTTTAATGTTATTCTATTCAGTCTGTACTTGAAGCTCCGCGAATAATTATTAACGACAATGGAATCCAAAACGCATAAGCACAACGCACTTGTTCGAAGCATTCAAACCGCAGTTCTGTTGGCCAAATTAATAGGCTTATTCAATTTACGCTACAGCAAAGCTGAGGGAAAGTACACAGTAAATCGATTCCTCACAAAACTTAACAAATGCATGCTATGGTTCTGTATCTTCACCATTCCAATGATCGTATTCTTGTTAGCAGGACTAACATCTGCAGTGCACCAAATGTATAAAGAGGACAAGAAACACAAGATACAGGACGCTGTTATGCTAGTGCTAAATATATTTCAACTCTGGTTTGGTATTTTAATGGTGTACCTAAACCAATTCCTTCATTACAAGGCGCTGCGTTACATTTGGAATCGCGTCCTTAAATGTAATAGCATTTGTGACAGGCTAATGTACAGAACTGTTATTCCAATAAGGAAAATAAATTTCTTTTCGGCACTCAGACTCTGCACAACCATTGTCGAGATATATTTGGCTTGCAAGTGTTATGATGAAATGTGGCTCGGAATAGAGATAGTGTTGATTTCAAATAGAATCGTAATGAGCGCATTGTTTTTCCAATGGGAACTCATTCAGAATCATTTAACGGCAATAATCTCAAAACTAAACGAGTTTATGAATGACAAAGCCGAAAATATAGAAGCAATCGAGTACGAAGTTGTGTCGAAAATTACCGCAAAGATATACAAGCTTCAAAAGGCTTCGAATCGATATTATTCAGTGTTCATGAGGATGACGTATTTGAATATATTCCGATTTGTGTTATTAGGTTATCACATGTTTGTACCTATCATATTCTATGGCTTTGAGAAGGGTTTTAGTGTGTGTCCGTTCTCGGTGGTATTTATGACAACAATCTGTCCGCTTTGTATGTTGGTAGTCGATGTCTTGATGCTTGGCCATATTGCAGAAAGTTTGAGCCAAGAGTCAAACCGTCTTCACTGGAAGATTGTGGAGAAGTGTTGCAAGCGGAATAATGAGCCAGACATTCAAAAGGCTGTACGAAAATCTATTTTTGTAAGTGCGCTGATTGTAATAAGATTTCTTATTTTAGGTGGATGCGGTATTGGGATATGCCCATCTTGGAGATCTAACAGTTGTGGGTATATGTGGAGGAGAAGTATCTAGAAAGGGTAACATGGAGATGCTATGTGAAGCTATTTCTTGGACAATTTTTTGTTTGATGTATACTGCAGGTGATCCTGATAAAAGTATTGTTTTCCTTGATAATTGTGATACCTAAATAGAATCTAAGTAAGTAGAAAAATTGAGATGAGTAATAAATACAATGTAACCTGTAACTGTGCTTTTGAGAAAGGTCGCAAATCTTGAGCAATCCCGGCTGGTTCACGCGACAGCATAGTAGGTACAAATTTAAAAATCTGAAAAAAATAATTTCAACTCTAAATTTAAATAAAATCTTGATCTAAGGCGGAAGTGAAATCATCTGGATGTGAAGTCCCAAGTGTTGGCGTTAGAACTCCCCATCCATGTAGATACATTGACCGATAATTATTAGTATCTACGCTAATTAGACGCGCGCATCTCCTACCAGACATATGACCTCTATGGGCTATCAAAGAAAATTTAAAACATTATCTCTAAACACTTAAATTTCTAATTTTAATTACAAAAATGGCTAAATTCTTTAATGATTAAACAGAAAATAAATTGAAAAAAAAAAATTGATAACACTTGGTATTGAATTAAAGAACAAAAATAGAACTAAAACTAAGAATTGGAAATTTAAATATGTTATTTGCGTTAATTTAACTTTGTGTTATTTAAAAAAATTAAGCTTTTCAATATTAATGCTAAATTTACGATAAGGATAACAAATTTAAATAGAAGTGTACCTTGAATTTTGTTGAAGTCCGTATGCACGATTGTTTGACGTTTAAGAGTGTCTTTGGAATAAGGAATTAAATTATAAATACATCCACAAATTAAATTAAACTATAATGAAATGAAAATAACTATAATAATGATTTTAAAAAAAACTTAAACTCTAACACTATTAAAATGGAGGTGAATTGTGTATTATTTTGTGCTCTGCAGCAATTAGAATCCTGCACTGCACGTTATTTTTTATTTTCTCTATCTGATTTTTTATTTTGATCCCCAGGTAAGTGAACCTTTTCTTTCTTTTCTTTGTACTTTCGTTTGCTTTTCTGTAAAATTTTTGGACACTGTGCGACTGTCATCGCCAGCCTCTGGTAGGTAATATTTACTTAAAGTAAAGTAGAAGAGATCTTATGTGAATCACTCTACTATCTACTATCATGGGATCATCTTCTGGAGCATTATGATATGACTACAAGTGGGTGCTGGATGACTCAGCACTATAATTTACTGCTAAATCAGTCATCCAAGATCCATCAGAAGATCTTAATGCCTTTCTCAATACTATTAATCAATCAGAGGGATGAGTTGCTAGTATTTATAGTTTTTCGTAAACTATAAATTCTGCATAGATAAAATGGGAATGGGAAAACACCTAAGATACAAAAAAAAAACTTGCATTTTAAAAAAATTTAAGAATTCAATCCAAAACTCATTCGTTCATTTCAGGCGTTTGATCGAGTATTAGTTAACAATCATTATGTTGCTGTACGCTTCCATCGTGTTTTCTTTGCAACAATAATCATTCTACCTCATCTTGCAAAAGTTATTCATCGAAAGGTTTTAGAGAGAGAAGAGACTTTATTATATTCTCTTTTTGGACAGGTGGTATCCAAACGGAAAAAGAAGAAGAAGAAATTTTATAACACTTTACTTGTTTTATAAGGCGGGGTTGCCTTAAGGCCGTATTTAACAATTCTCCCCTTCTTAAAAAAAGAACTTCTTTCTTTTCATTTAATTTAAAAAATTACAATTTAATATTTTTTTCTTTCTACTAGGTAGTTTTAAAGGCAGATACATATTTCTAACCCCTTTTTTTCTCTATTAGATCTTCGTAATAATATTTCATCTTTACTTTTTGTTTCAGAAGGACTTTCAATATCTTCTTTTTCATTCTTTACAAAGTTTTTGTTAAAATTTTCAAAAAATTTATTTCATAAAATTTAACCAAAACATTTTTGACAGACTGAACTCCACCACTGGGCTGGGCGCAACGTACGACTGATGTGAAAGCGTGAACCATTAGTATGAGGTGGGAGTAGGGTTACCAGACGTCAGGCTTTTAAGGGGTCTGTCAGGCTCAGGCCAGGCCTCACGCCTTGTCAGCTTTTTCATTTTTTGTTGATTTATTTACATAAGGAAAAATAATTTTAAATTGTTTCTGAATGCATCGAAATATGGATCGAATAGATCCTTTGGAATAATTTCATTTACATTCGTTCAGTAAAAGAGACAATACTATTAACGAAATGACAGCTGTCACATATGGATATGCTGCAATTCAATTCCCAATTTATTATACAATATACATATACACATTACACAACCTACTATTCGATCTGGCGCTTTGGTAACCTTACTTAAGTCACAAAACAATGGTCTGGTCAATATATTCAAATGCTTTAACCTTTTTTTGTGGATGCAATTGTCAAAAGATATGGATTCTTTTGATTCTTTATTTAAAAGTATTGAATTTTTAAAAGAATACAATATAACACGAAATTATTCCTATTTTTTTGAAAAATATGTAAAAAATGCCTTATTGAAAAAAAAAATAAATGTCAGGCTTTTTGCTACATAATCAGGCCATTATCTCCTAACTGTCCGGCTTTTCGATTTTTTGTGATGGTAACCCTAGGTGGGAGACAACCCTAAGGCTGATGCGACTCATAACGATTTGGGCTCTATTTAGATTTTTATGGACTGCTCTTTGCAAGGCATAAACATGGGAGTTTGTGTGGAGCTTAAGTCTTTGTGAGTCGTATGTAAACATAAATTAAAGCTAATCGCCTTTGAGAAAACAAATCTTAGATGGATAAACGGTACAACATGTCTAGCGACAAAGCAGATTTGGCCAAAGCTGGATCTGAAACGCTCTAAGTGTTTGATATCTCTAGAAAGACGTCATATTAGCGCTATGATAGGTAGTGTCATCACTGGACACTGCCTGATAGGTAGGCACTCAACCAGACTTGGTGTTCCCTCAAATGATTTTTGTAGAAGCTGTAGAGATGAGGATGAGGAGGAAACTGTCCCCCACCTTCTCTGCTCCTGTCCTGCTCTCTCTCGATATAGGAAAATCCACTTAGGAGCTTTCTTCTTCAACGATCCTGGTGACCTCATCACTAATGATATCAGGAGTCTATTGCGCTTCATTAAAAGCTCAAAATGGTTCTAACAATTAGGCGTGGAGTAATATATGATCCGGATGGTATCACAATAGACCTAATACTGGGCTAAGTGTGCTGGCGTAGGCTAGCAGCCACTTCAACCTAACTCCACGCTCTGCCAACCCATTTGACTGTGGGTGGTATATCGGTGATTTTAAAACTTCTATATTTTTGTTTTTAAAAAACGACTTAAACTGAAATGAATTGAACGGTGGAACGTTATCGGATACAAGAGTTGTTTAGGATATCCAAAAATTCTAAAAATTTTGTCAAGTGCCTATAGTGATTGAACAACGTCAGTAAAACTCATGTATGTCCTTAAATTTACTGTGAGCATCGACAATAATTATGAAACTTTTGCTTTGAAAAAAAAAAAATCAATAGCTATGAACTCGCTCAAAAGGAAAATGCGTTTCAGGCCATTTCGTAGTGACAACTGACAACTTCTTTCTTGACATCTTCAGTTAATGTGCAACTCTGACAGCTTTTCACGCATACATCAATATCTTGGTCAATTAGAGGCCACCACACATAAGAACGAGCTAGCATTTTCATTCGATTAATACCACCATGGTTTTCATGAAGCAATTTTAGACAAAGGTTGGATTTCTATAAAATAAACACTTATCTATTTTCTATAGATAAATTATTTTGTACTTTATTAAACAGGTTGGAGGAAGACTCATATTTATATTCTTTATCATGCAACATTTTATACACATCCGTTAGCTCATCATCATGAGCCATGTGATGCTGTATGACAGACACCTTTACCATAGGACTCTATATTTCTGAGAAATAATTTATCAATATTTGTTCAACCTCGGTGCTTTTGTTTAATTAATGGTAACGATGGTAAGGCATCTGCAGGTGCCAATTTTTTTTTTTTTTTTTAATACTTTTCCCGGGAAAGGCGAATGTATAACGCTTTATCAGCGCCCCGAGATGCTTGCAGATGTATGTTAGTTCTGCACTTAAATTGCTGCAAATTGTATACTTCTGGAAATATATCCCCAGGAAGTGAGTTCCAAAGTTTGCTAGTCCTGTAACAGAAGGAGTTTTGGAAAGTTGAGGTCCTCGCGGTTGTCAAGTGCGTACTATATCATGAGCATTAACAGCCTGTCTTGTGGGGCGCCCAAAAGTTGCATTTTGATGGATAATGTCTTTGAGTTCCTCGGAAGTACTTCCGAGCCGGGTGGCTATGTTAGTATGTGCGGACATCACCACTTCGGAGTAGATGAAAACCAACTTCCTCAGACTGAAAGAGAAATGTGGGTTGGAAGTGATGCTTGTGGGGGAGGAAGACTTTCCACGTGTTGTCAGAGCTTTCTTCCCGCAGAGTACCGGGGTCGCAAACGAGAGGATACTGCTAGACGGTCAGAACAAAGACTTGAACACAAGAACGTGGAAAGTTCTGCAAAGATCGGACGAAAAAGATGTCGCCCACATGGTCTTTGCGATAAACGAGAGTACGATGCGTAGGCTTGCGGAGCTCAGGGGGGTGGTCCCTTACAGATTTGGACAAATCAAGATAATCCTCAAGTGATCCGACAAGTCTGAAATGCATGATCCCAAAATAACGACACTACTACAACGAGAAAGTCGTCACAAGTGACAAGCGCCAACACGTCGTCGCAATCAGTGGCGAGTATTAGTACTGCCGCTGCAAGCGATGAGAAGACATAAAACACGCTGCCGACGAATGTAGCGTCATACGCCCCTAGTACGAGTAACACAACCACCAGCCAGCAACGTTTTAGACCGAAGCTAGCTGTGGAACGAAGAAGAGGCGACAACAAGCCTTAAAGGGTACGAAACCCTGAGCACGGTAGAAGACAATGACCTCCCTACTAAATGTGCAACAGGCCAACCTGTACCGCGCTATAGGTGCCTCAAATACCTATAACCAAAGATGTGCCAAAGCGGACATCGCTCTAGGGTTAATCCAGGAGGCATGGGCAACAGATGGTAAGATATTATATAAAAAGTAAAACCAAAGATCTGGTGGCGGTCCTTTTAGAACGACACAACGGCCGAGAGCTGCAAAAAATTGTATGCGCATCGGCGTAATTTGCTGGAGATGACGAAATACCACCACTACCAGTACAGGAACTCGTCCAGTACTACCAGACCCAGCAACTACAACTAATCATCAGTTGCGACGCCAACGCGTCGTGCTACCACGGGGGCCTTTTGGTCCATTGTGATCCCTTAGTTTTGGTCGTGGATAAAATTGACCATAGTATCAGTAACAGCCGTTAAAGGCTGCCCTCAGAAAGGAGTACTGTCACGCCTACTATGGTCTCTGGTTAACGATAACCTACTTCAAGACCTAAGTAATGCAGGCTTCAATATAATTGGATACGCCGATGACCTAGTCATCATTATTAGGGGCAAAGAACCAAACGAGGTTACAACATGTATGCCAAACACCCTTAAGATAGTCATAGACTGGTGTAGAAAAGAAAGTCTTTCTATAAACCCCAGCAAGGCTGTCATCGTCCCTTTTACGATAAGGAGAAATTTAAGTCTAAACCAAATTACAATAAATGACACAGACATTGAGAACTCCAACGAAGTAAAATATCTTGGAGTGATCCTCGATAAAAAAAACTAAGCTGGAACTCCCACATAAACAGTAAAATTCAAAAAGCAACCAAAGCTTTCTGGGCTTAGCATGTATGGTAGAACCTGGGGGATCTCTCCAAAGATCACACACTGGATCTTCACGATCATAGTCAGGCCCATTATAACATACGCTTCAATAGTATGGTGGAACAAAGTTACCCAAAAAAAACAACCATAAATAAATTAAATAAGGTACAACGGCTTGCCTGTCTGGGCACTTCCGGAGCAATGCGTACCTGTGCTACTGCTGCTATAGAAGCCTTAATAGGACTAACACCCCTCCACAACTATATAAAAAAAAGTGGCAATACTCAGCTCAGCAAGTTTGACACAAGTGGAAGAGTTAAATATTAGCGAACACCCAGAACTAATGGAACTACTTTCCGAACTTCCAGAACTTGACATGATATGTGAGGTTATACAGACCGCTACCAAAGACACTATGCTATGCACGGAGATCACAACCAGAGAAGCATGGGTTAGTAATGACCCACCAAACTGCCAAAACGGCCTAAAGTGGTATAAGGTTGGATCTAAAATGTACTCGGGGGTAGGAGCTGGTATCAATGGATCAAATCGGAACGTCTCAATTCCTATGGGAAAAAGCCCCAGTGCATTTCAAGCAGAGCTCCATGCCATTAAAGAATGCGCAAACCTTATATACAATTCAGGTATTATAGGCGCTAACATCCATATATTCACGGACAGTCAAGCAGCTATAAAAGCCCTAACCTCAGAGATTATTGACTCCAAACCAGTACTGCACTGATTCAATTATCTCCAAACACTAAGTTCCAGGAACAAAACCAGATTATGGTGGTCGCGGACATAAGCGGATTGAAGGTAATGAAAAAGCTGATGAACTAGCCAGAAAAGGCTCGGAAACCCCTTTAATTGGACCTGAACCCTTCTGTACAATCCCCAAATCAGCTATAAATCTAGCTATAAAAAGCTGGGAACAAAACAAATGTAATTCATATTGGGAGAACATCCCAGGCCTAAGACAGGCCAAAAGAGCTATTCAGCCCTTCAAAGCAGATGCCAATAAGATACTAAATCTACGAAGGCACGATATCAAAAACTTAGTAGGCTACCTAACGGGTCATCACCGTTTGCGATATCACCTAAATAAAATGCATTTAGTCTCACCGGAGTGAAGACTATGTCTAGAAGAAGACGAAACAGCCGAACACATCATATTGAAGGAAATCATGCTTCAGGGAAATAATATGTACCGAAAAACTAAGGAAATCCTCTGCTGAATGTATTATCAGCTACATTAGGAAAGTAGAAGCGCTACTAACCTAAACATATATCTGACGGCAAGCTCAATAGATCTATTAGGTCGACGTGTATCTTAATGCTCCGGAAAGTCAGAAGTTAAAAAAAAAAATCTGGTACTGTTAAAGATAATATTAAGAGCTCTCGAATTTCTGCTCCTGCGATGGTGATAAAGAGTGGAGTAAGGGATTTCCTTCGTCCCCTTGGATGTCGTTGACTTTAATGAACTGACGAACCCAATGCCAATCTTCATACGCCAAAAAATGTCCACCGCTGACGAACGGCTCCACACAGCCGATTAATCTAGACAGTTTTTGTTTCGTGCTTTGACTTACACACGTTGAAGTTTTTACATCGTCGCCAATTTTTAAATTTCTTGGAATAAGTTAAATGAAAACTTTCGACTTTAATTAGATTCTTTCTTTATTCCTTAAAAATAACTAAAGCAAATTTTATTATAGGTTAAGTAAAGTTAATATATAAGAAACATATTTGGGTGAACGTGTGGTCGGCTTGCCTGACTAAAGAAGCACAAACTTTATTTTATTCTCGTTTTTGACAGGTAGCCTATCCTATTCAAACGGAAAAATGATGTAAAAGGAAAGAACGCATTTTAAAACACTTTAATTGTTTTAATAAAGCAGGGTTGGCTTAAGGCCGTATATACCTACCTAACACCATTAAAAGTAATTATTTTCTAATTATTGTAAGTGCACATTTATAATTCCAAATAAAGCGTATACATACTTATACTATTAATGGGGCTCAATTAATCATTGATTTCGAAGTTGATTGGTATTACAAAAATTACCTTAATCGCAATAGGCAACTTTAGGGTTACTCCATTCAGTCTGTACTTGAAACTTCGCGAATAACTACTATTACCGACAATGAGAACCAAAACGCATAAGCCCAAAGCACTTGTTCGAAGCATTCAAACCGCAGTTCTGTTGGCCAAATTAATAGGCTTATTCAATTTACGCTACAGCAAAGCTGAGGGAAAGTACACAGTAAATCGATTCCTCACAAAACTTAACAAATGCATGCTATGGTTCTGGATCTTCACCATTCCAATATTCTTATTCGTATTAGTAGCATCCACAGATGCATTGCAAGAAATGTATAAAGAGGATCAGAAACATAAGGTACAGGACCTTGTTATGGTAGGACTGAATTTATTTCAACAATATTTTGGTATTTTAATGGTGTACCGTAACCTATGCCTTCATCTCAAGACGTTGCGTCACATTTGGAATCGAGTCCTCAAATGTAATAGCATTTGTGACAGGCTTATGTACAGAACTGTTATTCCAATAAGGAAAATACATATCATTTCGGTACTCAGACTCTGCACAACCATTGTCGAGATATATTTGGCTTGCAAGCGTTTTAATCTTGACTGGGTCGAATTAGAGACAGTGTTGATTCCAAATAGAATCGTAATGAGCGCATTGTTTTTCCAATGGGAACTCATTCAGAATCATTTAACGGCAATACTCTCAAAACTAAACGAGTTCGTGAATGACAAAGCCGAAAATATAGAAGCAATCGAGTACGAAGTTGTGTCGAAAATTACCGTAAAGATATACAAGCTTCAAAAAGCTTCGAATCGATATTTTTCAATGTTCATGACGATGGCGTATTTGGATATATTCCGACTTGTGTTATTAGGTTATCACACGTTTGTACCTGTCATATTCAATGGCTTTGGGGAGGGCTTGAAAATGTGTCCGTTCTCGGAGGTATTTATGAAAACAATCTGTCCGCTTTCTATGATGGTAGTGGATATCTTGATGCTGGGCCATGTTGCAGAAAGTTTGGGCCAAGAGTCAAACCGTCTTCACTGGAACATTGTGGAGAAGTGTTGCAAGCGGAATAATGAGCCAGACATTCAAAAGGCTGTACGAAAATCTATTTCTGTAAGTGCGCTGATTGTAATAAGATTTCTTATTTTAGGTGGATGCGGTATTGGGATATGCCCATCTTGGAGATCTAACAGTTGTGGGTATATGTGGAGGAGAAGTATCTAGAAAGGGTAACATGGATATGCTATGTGAAGCTATTGCTTGGACTATTGCTTGTTTGCTGTATACTGCTGGTGATCCTGATAAAAGTATGTTTTTCGTTGATTGTAATAGGTAAATAGAATCTTTATGGGAATTGGCTGATATTTTGTAAGTAGACAAATTGAGATGAGTAGATAATAAATACAATGTAACCTGTAACTGTGCTTTTGAGAAAGGTCGCAAATCTTGCTTGTAACGCAATCCCGACTAAGGACTGGTTCACGCAACAGCACTGTACAAATTTAAAAATCAGAACAAATAATTTCTACTCTAAATTTAAATAAAATCCTTCTCGAAGGCGGAAGGGAAATCATCTGGATGTGGAGTCCCAAATGTTGGCGTTAGAACTCCCCATCCATGTGGAAACATTGACCGATAATATTAGTATCTACCCTAATTTAAGCCATTGTCTTTAAACACTTAAATTTAAAATTAAATAAACAAGGCTTAATTTTTAATGATTAAGAATTGAAAATTTAAATATGTTGTTTGTGTTAATTAAATTTGTGTTATTTAAAAAAAAAATAATATTTCAATATTAATGTTAAATTTACGATAAGGAAAAAATTTAACTTAAAGTATGCCTTGAATTTGGTGAAGTCCATGTGCACGATTTCTAAGTAATTAAATTATAAACACACCCGCAAATTAAATTAAACTAGAATGAAATGAAAATACAGTAGTCCCTCGATAATGTGAATTACCGATAATGTGAATTTCTCTAAAATGTGAATCGGCAAAACTTTACATTGTCATCTCTATAATGTGAACTTCCAAAATTTTCAACCTCTAAAATGTGAATTTTTTGTAAAAGTTTTTATATTTCTCTTGTTTCTCTTGCTCGTTTTGCGTGCGATATTAGGGACTAAATAACTGTTATTTATCTTAAGGTTGTAAATGCAGCTGCAGGCCATAGAGACACAACAACTGCCATTTGTATAGGTATGGATGTTGTATGTATGAGCAGTTCGTCGTTATATTTTTAGTAACTACTAGCGGACCCTGTGCCTGCTTCGCTAGGCAAATCACATTAATATAAGAATGAAAAACACATTCCTTTTAAATACACTCGGTTTTTTTTATTTTATTTCTTCTTCTTTTTATCGTATGCTATGTTTTTACTTTAACTATCGCAGAGCCTTTTCGTAAACTACATTTTTTGTTTTGCCCGGAGTTGTGGTATAAATAAACAGAACTGATGGCTTTCCTACACGTGAACATGATACATATAATTGTCCGTGGGAAAAGCATGGATATTCTAAGTCAATTCCGCACAATTCCAACGATTGTCCTTGCAAACTATAATCAATGGCATTATTATATCGAAATCCAGCACCATTCAAAGCAACATTAACATTGATTCGTGCAGCACGTTGTTCGCGTTGTTCAGATGAATGACCTGAACGTGATCTGGCCATACGTTCTCTTTGAATTTGATTTTGATTTTCTCGCTCTTCTTGTGATTGATTTTGCCTTTCATTTGATCTATTTTGCGTCCTACGCGACCGATGACCAATATCACTTCTTCGCTGACGTGGCATTTTTGACACAAACTAAAATAAAACAATGAAATCTTCAATCTTGAAAATAAATTTATCTTTTTTTGGCCGCATAATAAGTTGATTTCAAATAAGTAACCTTAAAATAATTGAAATGGAATGAATTAAATAAAGCAATACCACAACAAAATAGAACAAAAAAATCAGTTTCTTTCTATGAACAAAACATGAAACACTTACGATTCACACACTAAAAGCAACGAAACGGATCTTTTTTCGGTGGCTTGCAATTCCAGCAAAAACAAATATCAATCTGTTTCGAGAGCTGGTGGAGCTAATAAAAATATTAATACAGAAAAAAAGTATTAAACATACAAAATATTCCTTGATTGAGTTGATGATATAGTAAACAAATTATGTATATAGTGTTTTAATTTTGGTTTAGGCAGGCTTGTTGGTCGCCCCTTTGTCCAATTTTGCCCAAACTTCACAGGACAACTCCAGGGCCAATAACTAAGATTATCTGTAAGTTTGAGCTCAATCGATTTGGTGGTTTTCGATATATACGATTTTGAATGTTTTTTTTGTATGGGGGGTTCCACGCCCCTTTGTCCATTTTTGACCAAACTTCACAGGATTCATGTATGGACCAATACCAAAGATGTGCGAAAGTTTGGTTAAGAACGGTAAATGCGTTAAAGCGTGAATCGGCGACAAACATTTTAAGGCTCAATTTTTATATATATAGATATGTAATGGCATCTAAACAAAAATTCAATCAATTTTTATCGATGAAAGATAAGTCCGAAATTTGACGTGAACTAGATACTGGTGTGAAAGTCAACAAATACAGAATAAAATTAAGTTCGAAGAAGCTGTTGGACCATTTCAAACAAACCGAATTTTAAACAAAATTTACCAAAAATTGAGAATTTTTTGAAATTATATGAAATTATTTCATTTTTGTTTTTCTTCTGAATTGATGAATATTGAAACTGTGCTTTAAAAAATCATTTTGTGTTGTTTTTAATGGATTTGAATATCCTTTCAATCAGTTTAGTAAGTACTGAAAAAAGTTCCAGTAATGTGAATCCCTCTAAAATTCGAAAACGCCTTGTTTTAATTAGTTCACATTATCGAGGGACTACTGTAACAATAATAATAATTATAAAAAAAACGTAAACTATATTAAAATGTAGGTTATTATTATTTTGTGCTCTGCAGCAATTAGAATTCTGCACTGGTTTACGTTATATTTTCTTTTCTCTATTTGAGTTTTTATTTTGATCCCCAGTAAGTTCATAAGTCAAATTAATGGCATTTAACGCTTTGGTTTCGAGGAGGCAAAGAATTACTATTTTTGAGATAATAAAAACTATTACAATAATATGGAAAATTACTATCCTTTCCGTGGCTTTCTCCTAATCTAAGCAAACTAAACTAACTCCTTTAGTACGAGCACAACTTCTGGGAATAGTAACTTACATAATATATCGAATGGAAATTTAAGTTCAATCCGTCATACAATGCGTGGTTTGAGGGACCGATATTTAGAACATATTTAGAGCACGAACATGTTTACTTATGTACAGATTCAATGAGAAATGAATTTAATTCGAATTTTGCAAAACACTGAACAGTCATAAATCCTGTCAAATCGCAATATATTGGTACACCTTTAACACACTAACAAATTTCGCAACGACTGGCCAAATAAGGGTTGCTTTTGATATCCTTCTTGATCTGAACGTCGAATGAAAGAGATGGTAAGTCTTTTCCTGAAAGTGCGCACACAAATTCAACGCAAGTGAGAAAATATCCCAATCAACTCATACAACCCTTCCAGCATGCCTGATGCAATAAATCGAATTTCCTAATCAGCTTTACTGGTGGATTATAAGGAATACGTGGACATAACACAGACACCCTGTGCATTGGTGCAAACAGGATTCCGTGTGCTTCTCCCTGTTCAGAGGTACAGGCACGTGCGTAATTTAAGTCGATCCTTTGTGCAGTTCTTTTATTCTAGCATTAAGTCCTAAATCACATACACAGGGGAGTTTCAACATTTTCACACACATGTCATAGAAAATGTTTGCAATTTCGTTCTATGTCCTATATGGGTGCGATTTGTATATGGGACAACAGTTTGTCTAATTATCGTTACATGCGAGCTCACAATATGGCTAAGGAACATCTCTGTAATACGTTGTAACAATTGACACCAATTCAGTGACGACTGACTTACAGTTAAAAAACTTCGCGAACCCCAAACCACATATAGTATCACGATCTGTGATTCAATGATCCATGAAACTTCGACATTTTTCAACTCTTTACCCACTTGAACATCGTTTTCGTGGTCTATCACATGGTGCTGTCAGAAATCGTTAACATCAACAAGTACATCATGCACCAAGAGTGACAGCCAATGGATATGGTGTCATCGGAGATTTTGTAAAGCAAGAAACACACTTCGAGAAGCGTTCCTATTCGATTACCCATACACTTCAGGGAGAGGGAACCTAATATACATATGATTTTTTTTTTATTCTGTGAAATAACACATGTGATGGTGTTATTGTTGGTTCTTCAAGTCCAATTGGAATTCTTCACTTTCTCGACTGGTGTGTTTATTTAAACAAGACGAACAGACGGTCTTCCCATCAACATCTGAGTGATGATCTAATTTCGACAATTTTTCCCTCTGTCGTGATGGTAAATAAAAGTTGCTTCCATTTGCCCAATTCGTCACTCATTCCGTGTGAAGTACTTGAAACTGTAATAAATCCTTAAGCACTCATGCATCAAATAAAGATGACAAAGAAGCGAAACGAAAACAAAGAGTAAGCACAGAGCAGAGATTAAGCAATGAGGAATCTTCATTAATTCTGATCGATGACCGTGAATCCTTTGGAAATGGTAACGATATAATATTGATGGAGTAGAAGAAAAAATAAATCACAAAAGAAACGGAAAAAGATGTCCTAGTTCATTTAAATGCAGATTTTTTTTTTCGTGCGCCGCCGGTGGGTTTATGTAGATATATTTGGTACCTATAGTTAAGACTAGGCTTGATAATATATATGTGAACGACGCTATATACTAACCTCATCCATATTACTGCAAGCTTTGCATAAAAGGACGATTTGTGTCTTTCTAAATGTTTCCTCTAAATGTTTAACGGCGTTAGGCAATAACGCCCAAGGAAATAGCGCCCAAATCGATTTGGAAATAACGCCCAAAAAAAAAATCGTACAATTTGTTGTTGCAAAATATTTCGTCATGTTGGGTATTATTTCCTTTCCAGGGTTCGTTTTTTTGACAAGCAGTAAAGCCCAAAATAGTAAGTGGATATGCATAAACAGTGGAGTAAGTATGGACTGCAACCCCCCTGCTTGAGTTTTCTGCTGGATTTTGGAGTAGGTGGGAGTTCGTACTGTAAAAAAATCTTCAATGTATCTAATTTTGCACATACTCCAAATCTGACAGTAACCCCAAGCCGGGAGGTTGCAGGGGGGCAGCATGTCCCCCCCCTCCGTATTAAACTGCAAATAATTTTTGGGCTTTATTTCCATCTTGTTGTTAATTTTTGGGCGCTATGCATTTTTTTGGGCGTTATTTCCAAATCGATTTGGGCGCTATTTCCTTGGGCGTTATTGCCTAACGCCATGCTTAACATAATTTTGAAGACGCTATTCTTGTGATATATCCTATAAAGTGGCCCTACTATATTATTCCTGAATAGAGCCTTAATGCAAGATAATGCATATAATCCGTTTCATGTATGGGTTGGTCGTCAAAAAAGGGTCCGCCAAATAACTTTCCTTCTTTTTGAAAATGCTATAAAAAAAACTACTGAATATTTTCTCAAATTTCTTTTTTTATTTGAAAGTACAATCCTTCCGGTTAATAATGGAAAATAATTTCATTCAAATGGCTGCCTCGGCTGGCCATGCAGTAGCCTACACGATCGGTCCAATTTTTAAGCACATTATCGATTGTGTGCAGCTGTATTTCACCAATGGCTTCACGAATATTGTCCTTTAAAGCGTCAATTGTCTCTGGCATGTCGGCGTAACACTTATCTTTTACTGCACCCCACAAATAATAGTCCAACGGTGTCATATCGCAGCTCTGGGGCTGATAATGCGATCTTCAAAAACAGGGCGCAAAACATCGAGTGTAGCTTCGGCTGTGTGGCACGTAGCGCCGTCCTGTTGAAACCAAATGTTGCCAATATCCTCCTCTTCAATTTTTGTGAACAAAAATTCGTTCAACATGGCCCGATAACGATCGCCATTGACTGTAACGGCCACTCCTTGCTCATTTTCGAAGAAAAATTGCCCAATTATGCCTCTGGACCAAAATCCGCACCAAACAGTGACTCCTTTTGGGTATATCGGCTTTTCAATGTATGCGTGCGGGTTTTCTGTGCCCCAAATGCGACAATTTTGCTTGTTTACATACCCGCCAAGATCAAAGTGAGCTTTATCATTTTTTTGGCAAAATCGCCATCTTCTCTAAGTCGATCGCAGGCCCACTTAGCGAAGCGAAAACTCATTGGATGTTCAGTTGGCTTCAACTCCTGAACCAATTGGACTTTGGCGTCATACCAAGGTCTTTATGCAAAATTCGCCTCAATGATGTCTCCGAAATTTTCAATTGTTGAGAACGACGGTGAATTGATATTGATGGCGCTTCACGCACACTTTCTGCCACAGCAGCAATTTTCTCGGGTGTACGCACTGTTTTTGGCTTTTCACGCTTTAGTTTATCGATGAGGATGCCAGTTTCTTTCACTTTTTTCACAAGATAACGAACATACGGAGCTGACGGTGCTTCTCTTCTTCCAAAATCCGTACGCAATTTTCGCACACATTCTGCAACATTACCATGATTTTCAATGGTTACAGTCGAAACATTTCTTTATAAGGCGATGGTTCCTCTGAGATTTAGTCAAAGAGACTCTTGAGGCCGTAGCGCTGCTGACTATTGCGCCCTAAATGTTCTAGTCAGACGAAAGATTTGACAGATTCGTCGACAGATCGCTGTCGATATACAACTCTGAGATTTCGCTTTTAAGTCCCGTCAACGCAAATGGGACCTAAAATCACTCGAAGAATTTTACTTCGAAAATGATCAGTGATGGGTAGGTATATCAATCTGTCATGGCGTGGCGTCCATATAACCCGATTCCTACCGATTTACTTTTTAAAAGTTTTAGTTTCAGCTACACAAAAATTTTTACTAAAATGCGTGCACCCTTCATTATCATTAAAAAAAAATAAATAAATAGGCGGCGCAACAGGCGGTAGACACCCAACCCAAGGCCTAGCTTCTCGCAACCATTCGTTTTGTGTGAGTTTCTATTTTAGGGACGAATGGAAGGGACCTATAATTTTATGCCGAGTCCGAACGGCTGAATTGGAGAAGCTTTTTCAGGACAGTAATACTCTCGGATGTTTGTCAGACGTTCGCGAGAGGTGGCGCAGTAGAAAAAAACCTTAAGATGTAATTTGTGTTTTTCCGGGGATCGAACCTGGGATCCCTCGCACAGTAGTCCAGCACACTAACCACTGCGCTACTGCGCCCACATTATCATTAGTATTATATTTTAGTACCGCCCACACTCTCTGAGCATAAGCCAAAGCTAAAGCAACCCGAAATTATGTCTGCCTCGCTCGGCCTCGGGTACGGGAACGGGTCACGGGACTACGGGTTATAAAATCTCTCGCCGGATAGAACTAATTTGTGCTCTTTCTCTTTAGTTTACTTGCGATTTTCTGAGTTTGGCCCTCTCTGTTCAACGCCCACTTTCTTATGCAATAAAATATCACGCTTTTCCCCGACTTATTTGTTGAATTTTGTGAGTATCTCTTAAAAAATAAACAAACTGATGTTGAAGTCGCTAAGTGAGAAACGAAGTGTTTCGAGTTTTGGCTATGATCTGCGTACCTAAATAAGTTTGAAGAAATTGCTCAAAGAGTAAGTAGATGATTTTGCAGAACCTCCACAAAAACGCTGAATGCTCGATTTTGATTTAAACACTCATTTCAAAAATCTTTATGTAGAAATTAAGGACAAAATTATAAGACAAGCTATAAATATTTCACGCAATTATGTTTTTTGGATTTATTGAACAAATCGAAATATGAAAGTTTTGCACTATTGAATCATGTTGGATTGTAGAATAAAAAGACTTGACTTTTCTTTAACGTTATAATTATGTGTTTTATTTGATTGCTGGTTGGAGATGGAATGAATGATTTTTACATTTTATGGTTGACAATTAAAAGGTGATAATTACATATGTACAATTGACAACTTGACTTTGACATTGGAAGTAACAACAATAAGTAATGGGCAAATTACATTGACTTTGTATAACAGTTGCAATTTAATATAAACGATTAATAATAACGATTAACAATAACGATTAAAGTTGCAACAAATCATGATGAAAAAATATATTCATTAATTTAATTTCTTCCTGGAGTTTTCGATTTTATGGCTTTAAAAAATTAACTGAAAGTTTTATACCTACTAAATCTTTCCTTCGTCATTTTGATATTTTTCGACTTCGACTTACCATTTAAAATTATTCACGCCACGCCAATGATATCTGTAATGCTTCTGCGTCACATAGCAGCACTGATGAGTTGTGGTATAATAAGAGTCTTATATAGAATTTCCTTAGTGTTTCTTGACAAGGCGGTAATACTCAATTGCTTCCTTAGGCCAAAGAAAGAGCAATTGGCCAGCGCAATTCTTCGCTTGTTTTTTAATGTGATATCTTTATCTATGGTTGGGGGGGAGGGGACGTGGTATAAAGAGGGTAGATTCTGATTGTCATCCACTTGGCGGTGCTCAGTTTGTTCTAGGCCAAAATAGATAAGGTCCCTTACTACCTCAAAAATATAACTCTCTATTATGACATTCTGACCGATTCGTCGATGTTGTGTATCTCTTCTTTTTGACAGCCTACACTTGTTTTTAGCCTCGTAACCCCATTTATCTATCGTCCCAATATTTGCAAAATGTTTAAAGATACTTCTCTAAATTCGGCCTGCGTCCATTAATGGGTTACATTTAGGCTTGACACCTTTTATAAAATCTCGTGGAGGACTTAAAAAATAAAACTTTTTTTAAGATACGTATCGGGGCATACTGCGTCCCCGCTTGTGGTCACAGTAGGTGCGAGGTTGGCGCACTAAATTCAATCGGGTTAAAAATAGTATATATATATATATTTTTTTTTTTAATGGGCAGTACCTAAAGTAAAATCTAGCCCAATCTACTATACGTAATTGCCCACTTTTCGGGATAATTTCGCAGCAGCAGCGTACTGCAAAATGTAAAGTAGAACAACATTTTTCGTTCATGATTTCGTCGTGTGTCATTTGGGTATGCGATTTTTCGTTCCGCAGCGGCTTTAACGTTCAATGCAGATGCAGAAGTCAATAGGACCTGAAGTCCCTGAAAAGATGAGAAACATTAAACTCTCCTGCTCTTCTGCAGTTGCTGCAATTTATATTAAAACTTGACTCTAAAGGTTGACACGGCATGTAGCAAGCCACATACGGATGCAGCATTGACGTCATTTTTACGTCAGCATATGGTCCCAATGGCTACATGCCGTGTACAAGCTCTCTTTGTGCACTCTCTGTTGAGATCAGAGCTACATACGTATGTGGCTTCCTGCATGCCGTGTACTAGTACTTCAATGTATCTGCTGCCACATTTGTAAAATAAAATCGTACTCTTTGAGAAGTGAAAGAAATTTGATTTTTTTGTTATAGATAGGTAGTAATTATGTTTGTGCGGAGTACATTTTTCTTTTTGTGGAGGACAGAGGACATCACCTTACAAAGGAGCACTGTCCTCCTCAAAGGAGGACGGGTGGCAAGCCTAGTTACATTATACTTACTCTCTCTTCCAGTAGCCCGTTACCGGTCGTTTATTTACCCCTAGTCTTTTAGATTTTTCTATAGATATTTTGAAATTTATTGCCATTTTTACATCCTTTGAACTTGTAGCCTGAGAAAACAAGCATTTACTTCATTTTTCGTGAATCGGTTGAATGCGAACGATCTTTCAGAAACAGAACAGAGTCCTCTGCGAGTAAGACATTTGGACCGGATTTCATTGAACGGGTGCAAGGTATCTTGCAAAATATTTTAGTATGTACTATGGTTGGAATTCAGTCCGTTGCTTCTTAACTACATAACAGCTATTTAAGAAAAATTTATTTGCTCTTGGTTAACACTTTCGGTACCTACATTTTTTTTTCTAAGGTTAAAAAAATATTATTTTTCGTTTTGTTGCTACGTAGACTCCTATCCTAAAACATTTTAACATTATTTTTGGTAAATATTAGTTCTAGAGTGTTTTTTGGGAACGTTCCCATATGGCATCAATTGTCTCAAGTAGCAGCAAAATAAATAACAAAATTAATATTTTTGTTTTAGTTTTTTATTTTTACAAATTAATTTTTAAACAAAATTTAAAAGAAAAAAATATAATGAATTTTTTTAATTTAAATGTATTGTAAAAAATAAGAACTTTTGGAAATATTTAAAAAGCACATATTTTCATATACATATGTTATAAAAATAGAAAATTAAAAAAAATTTTTTTTTGCATTTATGCTCGCTTTTCTTTATTTACTTCAAACGCTACAATTATTACAAATTCAAAATCAAGCATATTCCAAGATAAACATGAATAAAACAAGTTTATTCATAGAAATGATGCCTTAAAATGCACCTCTCAACAATATTAATGCCATATGGCAACACAAAAAAGGAAAATTATGCCAATTTTTTTAATTGTGTGCCGATTCCACCTGTCACACTTGTTGCAAACTCAAGGCGGTGGATCTTACGTGCCGCATTCAATTGTGGTTTCCTCTTAATTATTTGATGGCCAATATGGCTGGCCTTCTGTATCACGCGATGAACAGTCGATCTGGTGGCTGTAACTCCAGTTTCTGCCTTAATTATAGCCTTGAGAGCCTTGAACTTGAAGCAGATCTCAGTATCGCCCGCCTTTCCTGACATGTTATTGCTGACTCTTCCTTTGCGGTTTTTTCCATAGTTCTCAGGGTCCTTAATAAAGCTGTTAACAACAGTGGCGCCTCTTCCAATCTTGCTGGCTATGAAACGGATGGATTGTCCTTGTGCCCGGTAAGCTCGAATTTGGCCTATTTCCTCCTTGGTTAATGTCATTCCTTTACCCATAGTTGTGGATTGTATGAAATTATTACTTAAACTAAGCTCTCTACTACTCAAAGTATCCTTTTATTTGATTTAAAACATGGTAACAGGTAGATTTAACTACTGTTCCTAATCACGTGGCACGAAAAAAACAGGTCAATTAATTTTATGACTCTTTTGGGAAAAGTGTCATAAAAGTTACATTTATGAACTTAATCCCATTTTTCTTTTTACAATATAAACATAATATATCCCTCATTCCTTCTGCAATTGGTTTTCCCCAGATTAGCAAAGGGTTTGAAAAATATCGTAAAATTAAAACAAAAAACTGCCTGTTCCTAATCAAGTGGCACGGAGTGTACGTCAACTATTACACAGTTTTTTTTTGCTTCTAATGATTAAGAAGATACTTTAAGATAAGTTAAACAGAAAAGAAAAATAGAACAAATATACTCAGAGAGAGAGAGAGAATGGGTGTTATGGATATTCGTATTGCCATATATGGCATCAAAATACCGAAAAGGTTACATTTTTACATTATACATACATTATTCCATCCTTGAGAATTAAAGCGGCTCCAGTTGGACAAAATTTAGAGCAGATTTCTCCCAAAATAAAGTAGGAAAAATATCAGCCCTTTTTTAGGTGTTCATAGATACTAGCGATACGCCTTCCTTCACTAAAGGTGAAAAGGAAGAGCAACTGGAGCTCATGTCTATTATAGCCTTTATTTCCATAGACCGGAAGGCGCGAACCATTAACCATTAAGATCTGCAATACATTTGCAATACATCGGTTAAATACTTGTCAAAAAAAGTAGATAAGCGCATAACCCCATCAGATTTAACGAATTCATTAGACGCCCATACTCATTTCCATGTTAATACTTGTAGACATTTTGAGATGTTTTTTCTTTATTTAAAACCTCGAAAAAGCATACAACAGTTGTCTATAAAATAGCATAAAGGAGCTAGTTACGTTCGACGTAGTCGTGGAAAATTTTTTTAATTGCACACCTAAAAGTAGAGCGCTTGAGTATGACCAGACCACTGAAAACATTCGTAGTTATGCAACTGGTGCTCCTCATGACCATTATTGTAAGTTTGGTACTATAGATAAGATACTCGTAAAAGGTTCGTAGGTATTTGCATAAATTCCATAACAAAGATCAACCACTACATCCCCGTTAACCCCTGTTTTTGAAAAATTGTAAAAGCCCAATAGCCCATCATCGCATCGGTGTGGTGGTAATTTTTCTGGCATACGTGTTGAATGACGTCAAGTTCTCATAAGTACTGTCGTTAAAATGTCTTTATGTTCGGCTGAAATGAAAAATTTTGTTTGAAAGGTTATGACTTTTACGTGACGTGAAATTATATTAATAGTATTTTGTCCACAAAACGCATTAGCATACCTTTCATACCATCTTTCATTCGTAAAACTATTAGCGGGGCAATAACTTTCTTCTTTATTGCAATTTCATTTTGTCCTATAGTAATATAATAAATTGAGTACCTACCGGTTAGGCAGAGATTAAATCTAGGCGAGGTGTATACGTTTATTTAATAAAAAAATGTTTCATTGTGAAGATACAAATCTGCTTCTTTGACACATTTCTCTCTCTAGATCGCTGTAAATCTTAAAATTCTTAAACTTAACTCTTATCCAAATCCAACCTCCCCTTTGGCCTCGACTCCTTGCCAATTTTTCCGACGAATAACCCACTGAAATGACTCTTTCCCTTGCGATAGTCTAACAGTGTTGCCTCTCGTCCTTCTTTTTTTGTCATTCCTTCACAATTTTGAAAAATTACTACCTTTTCTCAATTTCAAGAAGAAAATCGTCGAAAAAAAACTTCACGCATAACACAACCAATTCGAAAGAAAAACAACGAAAAGAAAACTTAAAATACAAATTTCATGTAATTTTTTATTTTCCGTTTCTCTCTATGAAAACGATATCCCTTGTGTCTTTGGAATTTGAGAGGTTGTGCAATGGGCACCTTGGCGGCCAGCAAGCATGAGAAGCGTAATAGTAGACGCGAACTGAGTGCTTTCCTCCCTGAAGGATCTTCGTAAGAATTCTTCATTTTCCACTTAATTGCTTCACTGTGATTAGCAATATAAAACTTTTCGAAAGGACTTTTGTGCAAAACAAAAAAATTCTCGTCTCTAATTTGTTAGTCTGTCAGAGAAGGTGGGTGGGTTGGGTCGGCTGTCCTGGAAAAGTCGAACCGTTTTAACGTTAATAACAAAGGCGATTACAGAGATGGATATACTTTTCTCATGCTTTTTGACTTTTGTGTTTTATTTTGTGCAAATTGTTTACGATATGAAGTTAAGGGCTGTTTTGAACCGTAGCTGTAGAATTTTATTTGTAAATTTGAATAATTTTCTGTAGATTTTTGTCAAAAGATACGTGTCGGTTTAGTTTGACATTGTGTCAGTTATCTGAATTAATTGTCCACTTGTGTAAATGTGTTTTCTAAACACACAGCCAAACATGCACCTATATATCACACATCCCCCTATCTGCTCTCCAGTGGGATCATTAATTTCCTGGTACACACATGTTCATGTGACTCAAACCCTTCCGCCAAACAAGTGCCTACTCAATTCCGGATTCCCATTAATTACTCTAATATTAGTTGCTCAGAAAAACCACTATGATAGAGGATGCGTAGCTTTGCAATCTGATCGTCTCTTCTCCGATTCCCACACACACATTCCACACTTCCGAAATAGATCACAAATCATGATAAATGCACATGAACAGAAAGTGTCGTACTCGCACTCCTTTTCAGTGCTAAACAAGAGTTTTAACTCATTGTGTACATTACCCTAAATTAAAATAACATAATCTCCATGTCACAGTCATAGATACTTACACACATGCAGAGTGCTTGAGAAAAATCGTGTGAAAATGGTGAGAACTGGGTTTGATTACAAAATCTTAAGCAGATGGTTGTGGCACTCAAAGAACGATGTCAACACGTGGATCAATGGTGGTCATGCCTAGAGAAATATTTTTAAATGTAGGCTTTATTTACAATTTTATTTTTTGTAGATACGTATTTTGTTGTTAAATTATGTAGATAATTAAAATTTTGTTGTAGGAAATCTACAGGCGGAAATATACATATACATACGTACTTGATGTTGTCACAATGCAATGCTAGGTATCGCTGACCCGGCAGACGTTGCCCTTTCCAAATTAAAAAAAAAATTCTTTGTTGATCGTTTTGGGACTTTGTGAACAGCTATTGGAAATGTATATCTAAGCACAGTAAAAATGAAAAAAAAAAACGTTCAACCAAAAGTTATATTTTCTAACATTGAATTTGAAATCGTGTTTTGTTGTCTGGCGCGTATTATTAACTTTCTCGTATACCTACGTAGTAAGAGAAAGATATTGTTTTCGTACAAAATTTCTAACTCGAGATTTTGATCAATTCTGATATTACGATGATAGGGGAACTCAAAAAAGTGGGACTCGCAATTCCGTCCGTCCGTATGTCTGTCCAGTGTCCGTCCGTATGTCTTTCTGTCCCACCCCTGGGGAATCTAAACGCTTGGACGGATTTGTTTCAAACTTCGTATTTAAAGTTTGTGAGCTTCCAGCTAGGGACGTTTTTCTTTTTTTATGCTAGCCCTAATATTAACGGTACTTCCCATATAAAAATTTTACGAACTACTATTAAACAATCTAGATTTTTTCGAAAACGGCTCTAACGATTTCAACGAAAATTGATACTTGAGATTATGTAGGTATGCTTAACATGACTACATACCCAGTTTTTCGCTAAAAAGTCCAGCAACGGCAGTTTTGAAAATTGTTTTTTTCTCGAAAACGGTAAAAACGATTTAAAAAAAACTTATTTTTAAGGTACTATTGTCATTCTTAACTTGATAGCAAACTCAGATTTTTTCTAAAAAGACTGCGTCCTTCGATATGTACCCAAATCCCTAATACATAGGGTGACCAGATCCATGCCCACCAAAAAGAGGACACCTTCAAAAATCTCAAAGGAAAAATTGAAATATCGAGTTTTATTTAGAATATAGGTAATCGTAAAATTCTGAGCAGGACATATTTTTAAAATTACATTTAAAATTTGCTTTTACAATTTCGACTTTAAGTCTATTCCGTTCTTCAGTTTATTGGCTCGTGATCAAAGAAAATATTCGCTAAAAAACAAACTGTGCAACTTTTGGGCGCCCCACAAGACAGGCTGCTAATGCTCATGACCATACAGTATACTGTATACTTGACAACCGCGAGGACATCAACTTTCCAAAACTCCTTCTGTTACAGGACAAGCAAACTTTGGAACTCGCTTCCTGGGGATATATTTCCAGAAGTATGCAATATGCAGCAATTTAAGTGCAGAACTAACATTCATCTGCAAGCACCTCGGGGCGCTGTTGAAGCGTTATAGGTTCGCCTTTCCCGAAAGAAGTATTTAAAAAAATAAAATAAAAAATAGGTATGAAAAGTTTAATGTGTAATTCAATATTATAAATTTTTTTTAAGTAGGTATTTTACCAATTTTTCGTACATATGTAGGTGCATTTAAAAATTTATTTTTGTCTTGTTCTTGCTGTAGAAATATTTTTAGGTTACAAAATTGGTCAACAAATTTATTTTCGTTTAATTTGTTTGGGAATTTTGTTTAAATCCATCCATGTAAAACAATCAAACTCATTTAGAGATTCGCCCCATCTCTGAAGATATTTTAAACACCTTGAATAAGCCTCTCATGCCCAAAACACATAATATGCAGAAATTCTGAACAAGCAGTACTGCAGATGAAACAGATGTGCAGAATTCAATTTGCAGCGGTTGCTGTCAGTGCGAGGAAAAATACGAGAGTGCAACACAGACGACAAATAATTCCCGTCTCTTTTTTCCCCGTATGCATCAGTAGCTGAATTTAAAAATTCGATGCTGCCAAGTCTATTTAATTTAATTCACTGTGTTGCTATGCAGTGGATTTCGAAATAGAGACATGTTGCAGTGCTGCGGTGGGTGCAGAATTTACATTTGTTTCACCACATAAGAACATGTGTATTCTAATACTGCTGCGAAGTGAATTCTGCACATGTGTTTTGAGCATAATACATTTTTTAAGGCATCATTTACATTTCTACCTTCAACTACAAATTTTAGGTCGTCTAGAAAGATGCAGAAAATTTCTGAATTAGTGTTGAAAAAAAGTTTTGTTATAGTTTTGTTTTGTGGTGTCGAAAAATTCCGTTAACTGGGAAATCCCAAAAATAGGACAAATTGCACATTTTTTCAAAAAGATACCGGACGGAGAAGAGGACGTCTGGTCAGCCTACTAATATAATATAATATAATATAATAATAATAGTACTTTAAAAAAACTGCTCATATCTCAAAAACGCCATTTTCCATTGTGATAAAAATGTAATTAGCAGGTAATTCTTAAATCTATAGTAATACGATTTGGTCAGTTTTGAGCTAAACAGTTGCAAAACAGTGTTTTTTGAACCATGAATGCGTCCTTCGATTTCCACCCCAATCGCTAAAAATGGTACCTACTTTAAAAACTGCTCATATCTTGGATGAAAATGTAACATATTTAAGACATCGTAAGCATTCTAAACATGACCACGTATTTAGTTTTTCTCTTTTCAGTTACTAAACCTGAGTCCATTTTCAGTAGGTATGATTTTAAACGTTTGCTGAAATGAATCGGAGATTCTGCGAGATTTGCAATAAACGAGAAAGTTTCGTGGGACCCAGTCGTGCACACTTTTTATATAAGAGGTGCCACGCCCCTTTGTCAAATTTTAATAAATCTTCACAGGAACACTCCTGGGTCAATACCTAAGATTGTCTGTAAATTTTAACTCAATCGATTCGGCGGTTTCCGAGATATAAGATTTTTAATGTTTTTTTTCTTTTTTTTGTATGGGCGGTGTTACGCCCCTTGTCAACGATTTTCAAAAAAGTTTCTGAGGAGTGCGACCACAAACACCGTGACACGAGATTTTTATATGTCAGATTTATATGTAAGAATAAACTGATCCGAGAAGTATTTTATGGTGATCCACCTCTATAAAGCCTCAGTTGGTTTATCATCAATTAAAAGGGCATAGAAGAAGAAGCGTAGTACCAACTATAAGACTCTGTAATGGAATAACCAGGAGCCTTGAATGCAAGGTCTGAGACTAATTTAAGTTGTTGATGATGCTAAAAATCCAAAACCCTGTTTCTGATGACTGTAAAATTGCGAGAAACCCTTAATCCAACTGTCATGCTGTCGTCTCAAGAAGGATTATGAACAATTATTGCCGAGTGCGGCTAAAATTCAGCAAATTGTTGATCCTCGTCTTGAAGGGGACAGGGCTTTTTTAAAGGCATTTTTTTTGTTAATTACATATTCGGAACATTTTTTGAAAAACTTTTTTGGGCGTATGTAGGAAAGTTTTTGCGACGATCTTGAGGACCTTTTCGGCTAATTCTCTCTTTGTAGGTGTGATTTTAGAGTGTTTTTTAAGCGTTTCTAAGGCGTCTTTGGGCAAGTTTTTCTGAACTTTTTTAAATGTGTGTTTTCGCATCTTTATTGGGGACTTTGTTTGGAGCATTTTTAAGAATTCTTTTTGGGCTTATTTTAAAACGGTTTTGAGACGTTCTTGAAGTGCATTTCGGGTAATTCTTTTGTAGTGTTTTTAGGTATGATTTTAGAAAGTTTTTTGAGCAATTTTTTCTGAACTTTTTTGAAGAGGTTTTTTATATATAAAGTTTTTTTATGGTGTGCTTGTCGGGGTGTTTTTCATGGAACTTTTTTTGGGAAGGTTTTAGGTATGGTATTTTCCGCCCATTTTTTGGAGAGTCAATACAAATGGAAGTCTAATCACCTCGAACGTAGTTCCATCACAATTAATGTTAAGTACATCCAAAGAATATCATTATACACTTATTATATAACAGGCAGTAAAATACGAGAGGCCACTAGAACTGAGAATATAAATATCACGAAAAATCAACTTTACATCCATTTATAAAGTGAAATTTGAAATCAATTCATTTATCAAAGAGAGGGTATTCTTTCTGTATCACCGTCTTGTATTTTAATATCTTTTACGTTCTACGTCCAGTTCAATCTACCCGCTCGTTGAATTAACAAAATAAAACAGAATATACTGCATTGGAAAAGGGTATGAAGAGTGCACATACTTTTTATGGCTACCATTTAAATTAGAATTTTAATTATTATTTGACGACAGTGTGGTAGTGGTGCTCCGATTGTATGTACCTACATCATAGCTATTGCGTATAATGTTTCATGCTTCCCAAATGGTTAATTATTTTCCGTGGTTTATGGTAGCGTAGATACTTTTTTAAGGACGGTTTTTATTGAAAAAATATTTCTAGCGGAAAATTAACTCTATGAATTTAATTCTTTCCATTTTTTTTTAATTGGCGAAGACAAACTGGTACACCCCGATGGCCCGATAAAGTGATGCAGCGGATTAAAATCTGACGAAGGGTGTATGCATCGTACTATCGGCAGATATGATCTTGTATGTGATGCCTTAGAGTTGACGTAGTTGACGCAGTTGAAGAGGTTTCCTTTCTTTTAAACCGAGTGCAAAACAAAATTCTTTTCCAGTTATCAGAAGTTTTGTCTAAATTTAGTTGTTGGTTCTGCTTCACATCAGCAGCGGTATGCTTGTCATCATACCGCCGCCGTTTTATGTATCGACAGAAATAGCTTTTCTATATTTTCAGCACTAACTACGATTCTATACTACAAGGTTTCCTTCGCCATCTCCATATGGGATTTGCTGCCCTGACATGTTCTCTTCACATTTTGGTAGAACTTCTGAACATTTTTCCTGCAGTAGCATCCCTTAATTCCTTTAATCGCGGACTTGTGAATTGTGATGCTGTTTCTTACAACTTGAGGTATATTTTAAGAGAGGCGCTTAATCGTTACAGGTTCGTCTATTTCGACAGAAGCATTTAAAAAAATCCCTTAAAATACAGATTTCGGTGACACTATACTTCTTGCCAGCACGCCGTAAAAGAAACTTTTAGAGGTCGCCCATATACTTATACTTATTAGGCGGGCCTTAGACCGGTCCTTAGCTAACTGCCTCCAATTGCGCCCTCCTAGTCGGTTGAGGTCGCCTTCGACTTGCGCGCGCCACTTAAAGCGAGGTCTTCCTCTACTGCGTTGTCCCTCCGGGTTAGACTGGAAGTCTCTATGGGTCGGAACATTTTGTTCTTATCCGCTCTTCATGTCATAGCCATCTTAAACGACTTACTCGAAGTTTTATGACCAGCTCGATGTCGCTGTACAGCTCGTATAGTTCGCCGTTGAATCTCCTTCTCCGAAGCCAGTCAACGCCAACGGGAGGTAGCAGAGCCGAGGTTGACAAAGTCCCTTACTATCTCAAAGTTATAGCTATCGATCGCGACGTTTTGTCCGATTCTATGATGGTGGATGTCCCTTCTTGTTGACAGCATATACTTGGTTTTGCCCGCGTTGACCGCTAGAACAATTTTTGCCACTTCCGTTTCTATACTATAGCAAACGTACCAGTAACAGCTCGCTGTGTTCTACTAATTATGTCAATATCATCGGCGTATGCAACCAAAGATGTTCCGCCTGCCTATTCTAGTGTTAAAGTCGCATTTAACATCGTGCTTCGGGCATTGCTCGTAGGTCTTTTCGACGAACTCGTAGAAACTATCTTTGGTATAGCGTCGTCCTCTTTTTCATTGGGGGCATGAGCGCATATGAGGCTAAGGATTTTTAATTTCTCTACGGAAGCAAAATGTTTCCTGAAATGTGATTACATTTATACATATCAAATAAAACAAATTTGATCGCTCCTGGACTGCATGCAGCGCCATCTAAAGGCACAAAATTAAGCGGATAATTAAAAGCACTTCTCTTATGGAAGACTGCAATCGCAACTTAACATAGGTACATGTGATACAAACTTTTATACATATAGAGACAGAGAGATAAGTAAAGACTGTTTTTCATCGCTTGTCAGTATAACAACTCCCCACCAAACGGAAGAATGATTGATGGCAGCTACAAAAATAAACATTTTGTTTTTGCTAAATAAAATAAACTGTCCTTGTTCCAAATCGCAATTTCCAATTTCGTCTGGGGTTGCAGAGACCTTAATGATGAGGATTATATAGATAGCAATAGGTAGCGAGAACATGGACTTTTCTCGAAATCGCAAATCTTTAGGGTGGAATCAATAGCTGATAGTGATTTATTGATGTTGATGCGTTGTCCTGTTGCTGTTGATAAAAAGAGATTTATAACCCACCGGAAGTAGTCTTGTCAAAAGTGTGCTCAAACAACTAGGCATCCAAATGGAATGTCTTCAAGAGCTCAGATTCTGTGAGAACTCGTTTTTATAAAAATTTAAATGTTCTGGGGAAGTAAACCGTGCACTTGAATAGAAGTATATTAAGTATGTATCTCTAAACGCACTTATAGCCTTAAATCTTTAATGATATTTGAACCTCGAAGACTATTAAACCCAATCGCTTCATTGATTGCCTTTCAATCGCTTTCCATGAGATGGACCAATAAAACTGTGTCACCCTATATCACACGCGCTATCCGTTGTACTAGTCATTTCCAATTAAAAAGTCACACCGTTCTGTCGTTGTCGTCATTGCCAGTAAACAGAGAAAATCCCATTAAAAATTTGACTTGCCCTAGTTGCGCACATCGACGGCGAGCTGTATCGTCTAAACGCAAGTGGCTGCTGTCGATATAATTAATTGACTTGGTTAATTTTATGGCTTCCTAAATTTCAATTTGAAGAGCATAGTGAACATCTTGAAAATTTCCGTATTTTTTTCCCGCTTCTCGCACTTTATGTGGACAAAAGTGAAGTGAGAAATAAATGGTGAGAATCAGCTCGAGTTTTACGATATACCTCCTTAAGGGGTAGTTAACTTATGGAAACATTATAGCAAACCCCAATATTACCATTACCTACACATATGCATCAGCGCTGTAGCTTTATTAAATTTTTACGACAGCATTGGCGTCAATCAAACCAGATGAGATAGATCTAACGTATGTACTGTACATAATATATCCGTTTCTTTATGATTTTATTAATTAAAATGTGCACTTTAATATTGAAATTGAAAGCTCCCACAATGATGCTATGGAAGGGGATGAATTTGCCAACCAGGCGTACCTGATGATGAGAGAAAATATTGAGTCATGCAATTTGAACTGAATATTACATCGCAGCCTTCGTCAAAAACGTTTCCAATTGGGATACCTAATGATAAGGTAAACGTGAACTTATCTGAAGCGATGGTAGCCTCTTAAACCCTCTTCAATGCACTCTACGCTACACATCTTTGCGAAGTCCAATTGATGATACTTAAAACTTAGTGCAGAAGTTTAGGTTTCTCGGGTTCTTATTCACCGCCGATAAAGAATAATCCTGCGTTTTCCTGTTGGACTGGTAAGGCTGCGGCAATTTACGGCACTTATGTCATTCTGATATCAGGAGGAACAAACTTGGTTTCCGACTTAAGTGATCGGTCTTGTATTCGAAGTTTATTCCAGCTCTTAAGTGGTCATGAGATTTGGGTAGTGAGAAGCTGCCGGAATGAGATTCCTTAGGGTGGGACATCTAGTGGTTTCTTTTTATCGTTATTTTGACACTGACAGCTGTTTTACGCTCGAACAGAAAGTGAATATTATACCTCCGCGGAACGAAATTAGTCGCTATACGCTTGAGCAACGTTGGGAAATATTGAAAATTTATATTCAACGTCAGTGCTGTGTAGCCCAAATAGTGCGTTGTTTGAAAAGAAGTTTTGGCCAAAATGAGGCACCCACCGCGCCTGCTGTACGCGAGTTTGTGCAAAAAGTTCGTGAGACTGGTATGCTAGTGAACAACACTCATGGTGCCCGTCGTCGTACAGTGCGCACAGATGAGAATGTGGCTGCTGTAGCCTGTGAGACCCAATTCACGAACATCAACTCGCCATCGATCTCAACAGCTCAACATTTCACGCACTATCGCCTGAGGAGAATTCTGCACAAAGATCTCGGATTACTCAGCATTTGAAAGCGCATGACCATCCGCTTCATCATCGCTTCCTAGTTTGGGCCTTAGAGCAGCTTGCATTGGACAAAGATTTTGGGCGAAAAATCATCATTTCTGACGAGGCGCATTTTCATCTCGGCGACTTCGTTAACAAACAAAATTGCCGCATCTGGGGCTCGGAAAATCCGCACGTTAATGTCGAGAAGCCAATGCATCCACAAAGAGTGACAGTTTGGTGCGGATTGTGGAATAGTGGCATCATTGGACCATTTTTCTTCGAAAATGAGGCTGGGAACAATGGTGGGCGTTACAGAGCCATGATAACCGACTTTTTTTTTTTACTGAAATTGAAGACATGGATTTGAACGACCTCTGATGGTTCATGCAGGATGGCGAGCCATGCACACAGCCCATGCCACAATCGATCTTTTGCGCACCAAATTCCCAAATCGTATGTCATCAGCCGTCTTGGCGATGTCAATTGGCCGCCTCGGAGCTGCAATTTGACCCGTTTGACCTTTTTTTCTGGGGAAATGTGAAGGACCGATGTTATGCCAACAATCCGAAAACGATTCAAGTACTTAAGGCCAATATCATCCAATCAATCCGTGAGCTACATCCCGCAACCATCAACAAGGTCTTGGAAAATTGGATTGATAGAATGCGCTACTGCGAAGCCAGACGAGGTAGCCACTTGCACGACGTTGTGTTCCATAATTAATGGGAAAGTTTGTTCTTACTAATAAAGCCATAATACATGGACAAATTTTAATTTTGTTCATTTTATTGCAGTTTTAAAAAGAAACTTGTATTTGGCCCACCCTACGTTGTATTAATGCTTAAGAAATGAATGTTTAAGAAATGAAGCTTAGAAAATATGTTTTGAAATTAAATCAATAGTTTTCTAGCTTTAAGATGTCTTGCAAAATTCAACTCTTATTTCCCCGATTAATTAGCTTTTGGTCTAGTTCAATGACATAAATAAATCCAATAAATCGCAAGCAATCCTTCATTCATTTTGGATGCTAAACTAACATGAGTAAGAGTATGTTAAATTTATTTACCATGAATATCGAATTTCCGAAAAGAGCTATAACAATGTCCAAAAAATACAGTATCTATACATGCACACAAGACAACAAACAGGATAACACAAACATTTCACTTTACGATTGGTATTCAGATAAAAACAGGATATGCTTTCAGGAAGCTCATGAAGGCGCGTGCCTGGTACTTTTGCAATCCAGCTTTGGGTCATAATTATAATAAAACTGCGACTGTCCGTTATCCGGATGCAAGTGTCCGAATTACAGGAAATGTTTTCCATTACTGTGTCCAGCGGAAGGAGTGCGCGGGAGTATCCCCAGTTACAAAATTCTTCAACATGAATGTTGTCTTTTCGTATATACGACGACGACCAGAGATGTATTGTGGTTGCGACTTTTAATGAATTCCTAAAGTTAAAGCTTAATACCAACTATAGCAAAGCCGGCAGGACATTGCGTCAAAGTGCGCGGGGTTAACAAAAGTATGGAAAACATTAATTCATCCCCTGGCGTGACGAAACCGTAAAGTTTTTTTTATTATTATTTTTTTTTTTTTCTTTCTTTTTGTTGCTGGCACCAGAGGCGCAGAGTACCTATGTATTATTATATGACATCTCTGCGTATAATGTTTTCATTACTTGAGGGGAAGAAAAAAAGTTTAATAACGTGCATTAACGCAATAACCTGCGCGATTATAAGGAGGAAGGTGCTTGTAATCCTGCGAATTGCCTCTGGAGAAGAAAGTTTTTTCATGTCCTGTTTGTATATATATTGAAAATGACCTCCCTTGTTGTGGATATTTCCTCCCTTGGAGAGGTAATAGAAGCTTAGGGCATATTGAAAATTATAAGCACCAAGGTGGACGCTGTTTCGCCACGGGCGGGTTGGTCTATGGCTTAAGTGTTTGCTGTTTCAAATTGAAAAGAAAAGAAAAATTAAGAACATAAATGAATTTAATTGAACGTAGATACCTTGGGGTTGATGATAACTAAAAGAAGGGAAGGGGGATGAATTCCGTCTTGAAAAGGTGCCATAAATACACTTTAGTCAAATAAGTCTCAACTCGATCGATTTGTATCCTTAAAGTTGTGACGAACGGTTATAATATTTGTATCCACTATTTGGATCCTTAAAACCGAAAATATTTTCAGACACTGATCGTTATCAGTGGCAGCCATCTCTTTGTATTTCTACAAATTCTATACTGGTATAGAGCTTACTATCGGGAGCGGTGGCTTCAAGCTTTGTATTTCTATGGGTTTAGTCATACATGAATCGCGAAGACTCAAAGTTTCCTCTAACTACGGTTTCAAAGTACGTCAACAAGGTCATAAATGAGTAATATTATAAGTTCCAAATATATTTTATATTTTATTGACTTCAAAAATAAATACAATTTACATCAACTTTAAAGTTTGACTAAAGTCTTTAAATGGTTTGGCCGAAGGCCGTCTACCAGACTGACATTTGTATTATAATTTATACATAATAAGAAAAACTATTTACATTTATTGTTTACTTACTGCAATTACAATTATTAACAATTTTATGAGAATGATTTTTAAAAAGTTTCCTGAACTATGCATGTTCTGCACTTAAGCAATATTGATAGAGAAGTTCCCAACTTCGTTCACCGTTCAAAATGTTGATCGTTTCCTCTAAATTAAGCGTGCCTACACCAAAGAAGCGTTTACGGAAATCCTTTAGTATCGGGCAAACTCCCAGGAAATGAAACACATCCTCCCGTTCTTTACGATTGCACATGCACAGGTCACATAATAATGGCAGCTCTGGTCGATGTGGAATGTAGAATGTAACTAAGGAGTTCACCTCTTACTTTAAATAGCAAGCTGATTTTTTCAGTAGGTTTTTTGCTTTAAGAAGTGGTTTACTTGACTGTAGTAAGCCCTGTATATTGATGATTCAGCTTCTTTAATGTACTTATCATACATCATATTACCCGCATTCTTCAGTAAATCATCAAATTTTGCTCTAAGTGAATCTGGGCTTTCGTCGACAGATATTGAAAATCTTGATGCGCATTCGATTGCCAGTTTGTTCCACTCATTTATACATGTTCCACCCGAATTTATAATTTGTTTTAGTACTAGACGTGGAATCCTTTCTTCACTCATCGCCATAACTTTTGCCACATAGTTGAAGTGCATTTTAAGGGTGTCCAAAAAGAGGGGTGCTATTCCCGTTTCAAGATATAGCATATAGTTTGGTGACGTACTGGGCAGTCTGAAGGTACTTTTAATAAAATAACGAAGGAACTTTTCCACGGCTTCAAAAGAACGATATCCCCATGCCTGTGCTCCATAAAATAGAATTGCATTTGCGGTTGCTCTAAAGACTTTATACTTAGCTATGTGAGAAACGTTATTCCTAAGAATGCAACTTCTCCACACAGAACACATAGCACGCTTGGCTTCCGCTAATTTGGTTTGTAGATGCTTATGTAGATTTAGGTTAGAAGCAATCAAGACTCCCAGATACTTATACTCCTTAACTATTTCTATTGGCTCCTCTTCAAAAGTCCATTTTTCTCTTCTCGAGTATCTCCCGCCGCCGTTTCTGAATATCATCATTTTTGTCTTGGAAAGGTTAACCGATAGATTCCAGGTTTTGCAGTAGAGCTGGAGCCTGTTTATCATCAGCTGCATCCCGACTATAGTTTCCGCAAGGAAAACTATATCATCAGCGAACATCAGTCCTGGAATATTCTTCCCTCCCATGACAATACCACCATTCACCGAGTCAGCTATGTCATTTATGTATAAATTGAAGAGAAGGGTACTTAGAACACATCCTTGCTTAACGCCCATCGTTGTACCAAAATCTTCCGACAAAGTTTTCCCGTCCCATATTTGCGCAAGATTTTCTTCGTAAATTGCTCTAATGACAGATATAATCCTTGTTGTAATTCCGTATTTGTAGAGTTTATAAAAAAGTAATTCCCGAGGTATTGAATCGAAAGCTGCCCGAAAATCCACATAAAAAGCATACAGCTTTTTTCCTTTGCTTATATAATAGTCGGCAATATTCATTAGCGAAAATATTTGGTCCACTGTCGAGTGGTTTTTTCTGAACCCCGCTTGAAAAACGTTTAAGATCCTCTTGGTTTCGACCCATTCACTAAGTCTATTGTACAATATTGAACTAAAGAGCTTCGCCGCTGTATTTAAAAATGAGATGCCTCTATAGTTTTTCGGATCGTCAATGCTTCCTTTTTTGTGTAGCGGCAATATAATCGCCTTTTGAAAGCTCGAAGGAACGTCAGCGGTCTCAAAAATTCTGTTATACTCCGAAGTAAGCAGTCGTAAGAATTCTGGTGTAAGATGTTTAAAGTATTCAAACGGTATTCTATCTTCCCCGGGCGCTTTACCTTTTTTGGCATTTTCAATAGCCGTTTCTACCTCCGCTTGAGAAATTGCTGCATCTAGATATTCATCAACTATTAAAGGTGCTGCATACTGAAATGACGGTGCTATTTGATTTGTGTTGAGCAGATTCGTAAAGTGAGCTTTTAGTTGTTCAATGTGCAGGGCCGTGGCAGTTGAAGTCCTTTTTCCATTCACAAGCCTTACTGCTTTCCAGAACTCCATTAAGGATTTCGCTTTGTTTATTATTTCAATGTTTCTTTGATCAAAATTAAGTTTTTTCGCGTTACAAAGCCTTTGAAGTTTTTGTTGGCCGCTGCGTAGAGGATTCGAAAGTTGGTATTGTTGGTCGTTCTGACTAATTTCAAATATGAAAAAGATAGGTTCCTAGCTCTCAAGCATTTGCTGTCGAACCACTTTTGTTTATTTTCCGATATCTTCCTTCCTGTTTGCTGTTGTGGAGCCGCTTTCCTGATGACATTCGTTAAGGCGTCCATGTCAAGATTACCTGAAGCGTTCATGCCCAACTGCGTTTCAAGCTGCCTGCCTAGATTATGTTGAAATAATTCTCTAAAGCTGTCTTTCCAATGTAATTTCGGAAGGAGCCCAATTGTAGGTTCAAATGTTTCACCACCTGTCGATCTAATTCTAAAAGACACCTCTAAGGGCATGTGGTCTGAGAACGTTTTTGCTGCAACTATAAATTCATCAAAAATGGCGTCCCAGTCTCCAGACAAAAAACAATAATCTATCACAGAGCAGGCTGTTCCACGAATAAAAGTGAATTCCCCAAAACGATCGCCATCGCAGCTTCCATTTAGTACCCAACTGTCCAAAGCGTCTGCTAGTTCAAGAATTTTATTCCCCTTCGAATCGCACACCTCGTCCTTTGATCTTCGATCGCAGTTAAAACGGGTAGTGTCTACACAACTATTAAAAGTGTTTTGTGAAAGGCCTATTCTTCCATTAAAATCGCCGATTAGCATAAGATTTGATGCTCCTAGCACATTAACAAGATCGAGTAGTTTGTCAAAGTCGCGCTGCCAATGGCTGCAGTTCAAATAAATAGGTACAACGTAATAAATCGTGCCTTCCATTTTAATTTCAAATATTCGGGATTGCTCAATGTTCTTAAACTTAATTACTGCATCTTTGAAGTGTTTTTTATAACCGAACAGCTCGCCTCCAGATCCCCTACCAAAAATACTAGTTTTAACAGCTGGTATATATTCTATTTCGTGGCTCATGAAAATATTCTTAAAACTAGTGTCATCATAATTAGTAATATGTGTTTCCAATAAAATAAACATATCGAATTGCTTAATATAATTAAAAAACTCAGTAAATAGTCTTTTGTTTTTTAGCCCAGCGACATTATAACTTAAGATTTTAAGTGTTGAAAATTTAACGTGGCAGACGGATTCTTCTCAGTTGTATGACGTGCCGTGTAAACACCCACTTGTGTGTCCACCCTCAGATCGCGCTGCAGCTCCAGTCTCCATTGTGTTGTTCCAAAATATTTGTGTCAATAATTCAGATTTGTTCATCAGAAGGAGCATTGTCACATCATTGTAAGCACTGTTCGAAGGTACTTAAGTGAATTAAAATAATGTCATCAGTTATAGTGGCTTCAAAAATGTATAAACATGGTGATAAAAAATATTACACTATTGTCAGAGGGGATGAAGAAATTGATGATTTGCTGAAGCAAGTTAGGTATAATACCTATTTTTCCCTCATACATTATTGTTTCATACAATTTTGTCAAACGCACCCTTATCCCCGATTAGAGTTATTTGCAACGTATATACCATGCAATTTATGAATATGTAAGAAAGGACACCCTTTTAGTAAAGTTTATGTTAGCACTTAATTGAGTATGAGACATTTCTATGTTAGAACAGTTTTGTGGGGTAAACGCTGTCAGATGTTTAAATTCAGACTCAGTCTCAATAGGTAACATTTTATTTGAAACTAGCTGACCCGTGCTCGCCTTGCGCCGCAAACAAACAAAATTATATTTGGTCCATATAAGATTACACTTTGAGTGTTTCATTGAAATCTGTCCAGTAGTTTTCGCGCTTTTAGGAGACAAAGAAAATTCCTACAGTTGTATTATAAGTATAGATATAGATTTAATGTGCACCCTCCGCATCGCCCTCCCTCTCCATGATCTGGCTACTTGCTTGTTATTCTGTATTTCCTTTCCTTCGTTTCCCTCTTCGTATTACCCTACCCTACACTGTTACCATACCACATATCAGAATGAAATTCTGAAATGAAACCTGTTTTGTATTATACGTCTCTTCTCTTATGAAGATTATTAATATATCCCATGCCATACCTACCGCAGCACGCACCCCAACCCCATCCGGCATCGTTCTGGGCATACGATCATAAAATACATTCCTAACAACTGACCATAGCACTCACTGCGAAAACAAATCAACCCTTTTTGAATGCGAGGTATACGTATGCTAGTGTGGTTTTGTTTTTATTTGTCGTGTCGCACGATCGCAAAATTATAAGCATCCAATTGTTACAAGGTATATGTGTATGTATATATTTTCACTTATAAAAATACATTTTGGCTAAAAACTTTTCCCAAGGACGTGGATATAAACGACACAGCATATAGCAGTTTCACAGTCTTAAGGAATAATTTAAAAAAAGTTTCATCGAAATCTGTCCAGTAGTTTTCGAGTTTTTAAGTGACAAAAAAAATTTTATTATATGTATAGATATTTTTATTACAAGTTACCCTTGACTTTTTCAATCACAGTTAGTGCTCTCCAATCTATTCTAAGTACACCACAAACATGGTTACATAATGAAAGCAACATCGTAAGGTGAGGCTAACTAGGAAAACGTTCAGTAAAACTAGCTACTTAGTTCGACCCTGAGGTGAATTATAATAATGTCTATATGATATACATTATGATGTGAACCTAGTCAAACCGTACCCTGGAATTCTAGATGACTTCAGCACTTTTCAAAACACAAGATATAGGACACGTGGAGCAGTGTCTTAGTGGCTAGTCTGCTGGACTGAACTGAGCATGGGGTTTCCAGTTTATAACACCAATCACATCTTTAGGTGTCTTGCACTGCTCCACCACTCTGAAAGTATAACTGTCCTAAGAAATCTTCTCAATTCAGCTGTTCGGACTCGATATAATATTGTAGATCCCTTTCATTCGTCCGAAAAATAAGAACTCATACAAACGAATGGTTGTGAGGAGCGGGGCCTACGGTTTTATATGAACCTGTTCTACCAATTTGTTATTTAGATACAGGATACCCAAAATACAATCAGAAGAAAAAGTTCAGACAGATACAAGGTTGTTTCAAAAAAAAAAAATTTCGAAATGCTTGAAAAACTAACATATAGCTTCTAAGCCCACCTTATAGCAGGCACATGACAATTAATTGTGTATCAACCAATAGCCTGGACTAAGCATCCCTGCAATTTGAATGAAGGCAACTTCGGGAGGCTTGAATCAGTGCCAGTGGTCGTTAACGTTAATGCATGGCACATGGGATGGTTCAGCATGATTCTCGCTGTTTGTATGCGTATTAGCCGATAATTATCTTGATTTCCTGGCTCTTTCTTAAAATTATTACGATTATTGGTGATACAAAAAAACACGTCGTTTCGATTAGAACATCGATTGAAGAAGTAACAACTTTATTAAAGCGGAAGTAGAAAAGGATTGCAAGCTACAAATTACAAGGGTCGCTCGGAAGCAAACATTTTCGTTAAGTTGGAAACCCAATTTGATCGACAAACACTGGCCTTCGTCGTTATTGGATAGTCTGCAGAAATAATTTGTACACATTCTCAGCACCAACTGTGATACTAGTAGGTACCTACCTACAGAGCTTCCCTCGTTATATCTAGAGGTTGTTGGGGGTGCGTGAGACTAATCGCTATCGGTGAAGATTCCGGCAGTCTACTGCGATTGTATGTTTTCGAAATCTTTCTTTCTCAAAATATTTATTTTTTAGGTTTGTTGGATATCGCATTCGAAAACATCGGATGCACAGTCCATCGAAATCTGATTAATTTGGCTCCAAGTTGTTTATCCAGAGACACACATGACACATGTTCCCTTATATTGATATTTAGATGTGTAGAAGTCGCGCTTGTTAGAGTTACATGCCGCACCGCAGCAAAGTCAATTATCCAAAGTCAGTTACGACACGCGTCTTGTCGTTTAGGCTGTTCTTACCAACTGTCTAAACATATATAAATGTATGTTCTCCTTGCCTATTCTGGCGTTAAAATCACCCTAATATGATTTTAATGTTATATTATGTTTCGGTATTTCTTGTAAGCCTGTAGAATATGTTCCTTAAATAGTGCCGATAGCTTAAAACTTCTTGCCTAAGTCATGCCGAGTATGACAAACCTTCATCCAAATAAGCGCCGTCGATGTATCCTTTAGCAAATGCCGTATTAATGTATCACAGATTTTCATCTGTTTTTTAGACGGCCTATCACGTCCATTAGTGTGCTGGACTACTGTGCGAGGGATCCCAGGTTCGATCCCCGGAAAACACAAATTATACATCTTAAGGTTTTTTCTGCTGCGTCACCTCTCGCGAACGTATGACAAACATCCGAGAGTATAACTGTCCAGAAAAAGCTTCTCAATTCAGCCGTTCGGACTCGGCATAAAATTGTAGGTCCCTTCCATTCGTCCCAAAAATAGAAGGTCACACAAAACGAATGATTGCTATAATCTAGGCCTAGGGTGTCTACCGCCTGTTGCGCCACCTATTTATTTATTGTTTTTTTTTATCACATCTCGATGCTAGTTAGGACGAAGGATTTTTCTTGCCAAACGCGGTTCCTACGGCTTTAGATGGAATTTTGAGTATCGAAACAGTTTACTTTGACAGGTGAGCACTATAAGCAGAAGTTATGTAAGATTCTTATCATAGCGGTCCTGCTAAAGCCCAGAAACATGAACTCTCATCCGATCTTTTTTGTGCACCATCATACTCAAAATGGTGCAAATGTGTCCGTCTGCCCATACTGAAATTATTTATCTACATCTGCAGCTCCAATCTATTTAGCTTGTCGAAGATCTTGAAGATCTTGAAGATCAGTAGAAAATATAAACCCAACTGATAAAAAAAATTATAAGTTTGATAGAGTTTTTCGACTTAAAATAAACAAAAGTAAACTAAAGGCTTAGTAAAACAAATAATAATTTTATAGGTTGGTTTATATTTTCCGAAGCTTAACAAGGGTTGTTTTATTTTGGAACCGCCACTGGAACCTACCCACCTACAATTGTCATTCTCACGTAGCACAGTGACAAGCATTAGAAAATCGTATTTCGAAGAAGAAACCTTCTGCGATTATTTTACACGAAATCCTAAACAATGGCTGAAAGCCTTATTTTAATTTTTTTTTTTTTCACAAAACAGCAAGGGAGCCAATAATTAAACTCATTAGGTACTTATGACAGGAGGGCCAATACATTTCTAAGCTTCACCTTAAATATTTTGTAGGTCACAATAATTAAATTTTATAAGGAAAATCTCGTCATTGTAATCATAAGATTTAGTCGAAACACTAAAAATGATTATTATAGTAACGCGCTATTAGTTTTAACACAAATGAAAGAACAATTGAAAATTTCCAAAAATTGAATTGGCTTGAAATTAAAGATCTAATATTTTAAAAAGAATCTCTACTTTGCCTTCTCCGTATTGAACAACGTCCTGTTAATTTATTTTAAGGAATAATCTCAGCGAGACAAGTATTTTCGGAGGAGTAAGCAGAGTAACCATTTCTCACTCAAGTCACACAAGTAGAGAGTAATACGCTCCGTATCTCTGTTGTTGTGCAGTTCTAATGAAAACCAAGGGGAATCCAAGAGTGCTCTCCATTTCTCCGCTACAAATGAACAGCATCCAAGTACAGGAATTCATTGGGGATAAAAATACAATGATGGTCGCATCATCCCCTCGAAAACTCTACAGATGCTGAGGAAATACAGTCAATTTAAATGGGGAACGTTCTATACATACATAAAATTGAATAAATAAAACAGCTTTCACTCCATCCCCATCGAGTGGTTTCTCCTATTTCAAAGAAGAAGAAATTCTCTACTTGCTTCAGGGCTCAGGGGATAGATTTGATTCTCAAATTGAAAACAGCTTTTTGGGTATTTCAACAAAAAGCCACAACAGTCAAATTGAATATGTTTTCGAAACACCATCAAAGAAATTAGCGGAGAAAAAGATTTTTGAGGAACAATTTAGTAGATAGATTAGATAGAGGATCTAATTTATTAAACATTGATTGCTGAATATATATCAAAGATACGAGTACACAATACACATACTTATATGATGATATTTGTTTTGGAAAGTGTTCAATCAAAATGATTTATTTCAGCAGAAGTGTTCAAAGTGTTTTCTTAGTTTTATTACTGAACAGTGTTGAGGACATAATAATAATAATTGTGTTTACAATAAGTAGCTGTTTGATCAATATTTACAGCTCTTAGCAATTGGTTGCAATATTTTCTTTCTCATTACCTACACAAATGAATGAATTATTTTTTCATCTTGTTCATAAAAACAATTTATTTCAATTCGCACTACTCTCGGCTTCGAGATAATATTCAAATTGATGATATTTGCAATTAAAATTTAAAATTTTATAAACAGTAGATAGAAACTGAAATTTGCAACAAGTAATGTAGAATTAGTACCTAAATTAAATTTGTTAATAGGAATTTTTCTTTTCATTACATACTTTCGCTCTATGTAATTGGGTGAATGTGCTACAAAAATGTTTCTGCTGCAATAACATCTGGCGAATTATGGTGCAGCACTGGTCATTATATTTTTTTTACGAATGCATTTCCCCGAAACAAAAGCATCCAACATTTTGAACTACAATTTTAATACACAATATTAAATAATAGGTATTTAAGCAATAGGTACACTCTCTGATCTCTTTATAAGCTCCATCGTTTCGAGTTAGATACATAGCTACATATTTCCATTTCTGAATTTCTTTATCTCGGAATATTAAAGTGCGAATGAAATGAATTTGCAGATTCATTGATGATGAAACAGAATTTTCAAGTATTAATGGTGAGACACTCTCAATGTACATATTTTAGGCCAGGGAACCGCTCTGTCCTGTATCAAATATGATTACATTCCACAATACACTCTCCAAACGTTTTTGTACTTGATAAAATATGTCACAACCTCTGAGCTGAAAACCATGAAACGAAGTATTGCCCAAGAGTAAAGTAGAATAATTTTAGAAATTTCCAAAAACAAAATCTTTTAAGTTTGGTAAGGAAGGCACATTTTTGTAATTATTACCTGGTATCTTTGTAATTTAAGATGTTTCCAATTTACAGATAGTGTTAACTAACTTATCTGAAGGCTAAAGATTTATGCTAACACTTTGAAAGACAAGGGAAATTTTATTACAATATATTATATTATTTATATTATATACTAGCGGACCCGGCAAACGTTGTTTTGCCTGCTCGTAGGTACATTTTCATTGTTCTGCGGCCGTTTTATTTAACCAATGTGTCCGGACTGATTCTGTACTCCGTGTGCTTCGACCGTTATTTCCTTAAACGTGTGCCCAGGAATCCCGCCCACACTTCGCGCGTTTGTTTGTTTGGACAATGCACATCAATGTCTAAAATTTTACAACTTTAGCTCCCACGGGTGTCTAGAAATTTATGAGCTTCTTGCTTTTTATTTATTTTTGTTGTTGATTGTATATTATTTGAAATTTTATTCATGATTTTTTTTGTTGAATGTTTTTATTTGAAATTTTATTCACGAACTTTTTGCTTTTTAATTTTTTTTATTTATTGTTGAGTGGTTACTATTTGAACTTTTGTAGAATCGCATCGCAGCGATTGGACCTATCGGGTCCAATTGTGAATATAAACCTCGGATAGCACATACAAAAATGCATGTAAAGTTATAATTTAACAATCCACTTCATTTATAGGTAAGCAGAGCTACATAAAAAAAATATATAGGTAAGGAACTTAAAAACAATATAGCACTAAAAATTGATTTTTATAAAACTGACAGTTTTAAACTGTTGAGTAAAAGGCTGGCTGAGTATAACTAGGCTAGGTATAACAGTTGATATTTTGCAATGATTGCCTTTCCCTTTTTTTTTCATTTGACTATAACTTCGGCTAGAGAACGACTGATCCAATTTTCATGTTTTTTTTTTTTTTTTTTGTGACGATGCCAATTGCCAAAATTTAATATCAAACAAAATTTTGTACATAAAAAAGTACAAAATTCATCGTTGATTCATTACAGCTAATAAATCAAGTATATCATTGAATTTTAATCTATGGCTCTATACATTGAAGGCGGGCTGCCTTAATTCAAAAACATGTCTTTTATTCATTCATTTTCAATGGCCCGCTTATCCATTAAGTGATCGCGGGTGTAAAGTGCTCAAGTGGACCCTCCATAGCTCTTGATTCGCCGCCATCGACTCTAAATCATCAAGGGAATCCCCATACGGGTAGAGGAGAGATTGTAAACTTGATCTAACCATCTCATCCTAGGTCTACCTGGAGGACGCCTGCCCGATGGTACGGATTCCATAGCACGTCGTGGGATCCTGGTTGGGGACATGCGTTTAACATGTCCAAACCACCGAAGCATAGACAGCTCCGTCCGGAGAAGCAGCTGCTCGACATTAAGTTCCTCACGTATTTTGGTGTTTAATACGATCTCTACGGGTCACACCAGGTACAACGGAGGAATCTCATTTTGGCAGCTTGTTTCCATGTCTTATTATCTTATTTGATAAATTGGAAAAATGCAACTACTAGCTGCTTATGTCCGATTTGCCATTTGCAGCGTTTCAGAATAGGTACTATCTATACATATAATAAAACTATAGGAATTTTCTTTGTCTCTTAAAAACGCGAAAACTGCTTGACAGATTTCGATGAAACTTTTTTTAAGATATTTCTTAAGACTGTGAGACTGCTATAGGCTATGTCGTTTATAGCCACGTCTTTTGGAACAGTTTTTAGCTGTTTTAACAGTTTTTGTTTGGATTCCATAGGAAGAAAGAAACAAAGAAGGAAATGCAGAATTATAAACAAGTAGGAACTAGGAAGATCATTGAGAGCTCTCCCTCTCAATGCAGAGGGTGCACATTAAATCTATATCTATACTTATAATAAAACTGTAGAAAATTTCTTTGTCTCCTAAAAGCGCGAAAACTACTGGACAGATTTCAATGAAACACTCAAAGATAAGATTACACAATGGACCAAATATATAAGTTTCTTTTTTTGCTAAAGGCGAGCGACGCAAGGCGAGCACGGGTCAGCTAGTCCTACATAAAAAAAAATTGCATTGTTGGTTTAATGCAGGAAATCTACAGTTCTAGATAGTGTTGTACTCTCGCTAAAGAATTACCTTAAATTTGTTGAATGGTACAAAAAAAAAAAAAAAATAGGTGGCGCAACAGGCGGTAGACACCCAAGGCCTAGCTTCTCGCAACCATTCGTTTTGTGTGAGTTTCGATTTTTGGAACGAATGGAAGGGACCTACAATTTTATGCCGAGTCCGAACGGCTGAATTGAGAAGCTTTTTCAGGACAGTCATACTCTCGGATGTTTGTCAGACGTTCGCGAGAGGTGGCACAGTAGAAAAAACCTTAAGATGTAATTTGTGTTTTTCCGGAGGTCGAACCTGGTCGAATCCCTCGCACATTAGTCCATCACACTAACTACTGCGCTACTGCGCCCATGGTACAAAAGTAAGCTAAAAAAAATACAAAAAGCAATTTGACACATAAAAATGTGGAAGAAAAAAATGTTTAAAACCGTATTGCAAGGTTTCTAGTCAATTCGACTAAAAATAAATAAATAAATAGGTGGCGCAACAGGCGGTAGACACCCAAGGCCTAGCTTCTCGCAACCATTCGTTTTGTGTGAGTTTCTATTTTTGGAACGAATGGAAGGGACCTACAATTTTATGCCGAGTCCAAACGGCTGAATTGAGAAGCTTTTTCAGGACAGTCATACTCTCGGATGTTTGTCAGACGTTCGCGAGAGGTGGCACAGTAGAAAAAACCTTAAGATGTAATTTGTGTTTTTCCGGAGGTCGAACCTCGTCGAATCCCTCGCACATTAGTCCATCACACTAACCACTGCGCTACTGCGCCCATGGTACAAAAGTAAGCTAAAAAAATACAAAAAGCAATTTGACACATAAAAATGTGGAAGAAAAAAATGTTTAAAACCGTATTGCAAGGTTTCTAGTCAATTCGACTAACAAAAAAAATATTGCCCTTAGTGATATCGTCTCCAAATCAGTTTATGAGGCTTACACCAAAATTAATTAAAATGCTCTTCTCATTTATTTTCTATTTTCTATCACCATGTAAAATGGAACAAACCTGCGTTAAGTGGTTACCATAGTCTTGAAAATGAATAATCTGACTCCTCAAAAAGCAGGAATCGTCCTTTCAAAAATAACAAAATGGCAGTCTTATTTAAAATGTTTTTATATAAACCCTTATATAGGTATTGGGGTGGATCTTAACGATGTAGTTTTTAAATTTCTTCAATAAAATTATTTTTTTTTGTTTCTTACTTCAAAGACTTCCTTCTAACCCGGAGCACTTAAACATTTAACAAAAACTAACAGATTTAATAATTTCTACAATATCTATATTTTTGTTACAATTATTTGTGTGAAATTAATTTGTTTGCATACGGTACCTACTATGGTATTGGCGTAAAATTTAATAAACATTTTTTAGTATATTTATCGGCTATATACGAATAATACTGTTTTCATTTTGTCTTTGAAGTTTGTAAACATTTTTTGTAAATAGCTAGCTATAAAGTATTTTATGTTGTCGAAATGAAATACGGTTTTGTTATTGTTATTTCGTATCAATTTTTTTACAGGTTAGCTATTTGAGACCTGTTTCAAGTCCTTAAGAAATAGCATTTTCGTGCACTTAATTTTGACGCTCACTGTAGGGACTTTGATGTATAAATCTCGTTCCAGTTTGTCCATTATTCAGATATATCGGAAAATGTGTTGTGTAGGTAGGCACATAGCATTTTCAAGTAAAATTAAAATAACTTAATTAACACTCATCATGCCAAAATTAAATAACGAAAAAAAAAAAAAAAAAACTTATCGTAGAAAATGAAATGTTCCCATTCCAATGTGTATTTGTGGATACCTATTTAATTCGCCTACAATGCAGAAAGCTAAAAATACATTTCGTTTCTCAAGGATTCTCTTTTTCATTCCATTTTACTCCTTATAGGGTATACCGTGGTATACTGTACCATAAGCATAACCATATAATGTTATGCGCTGTGCGCAAACTTTTTTCTGTATACCCTTAGGTTCTCCGATTTTCCCCATACCCCAGGAAGGTATTTACTTTAAAATTATACCAGGAAAGGTGGAAGACTTTACGTAGACTCCACCTATTCAGGTGCTAGAGCAGGTACACCTTTTTACAAATATGTATCTATATACTGAGAAATTTATGTGACTGACGTATTTTAACCAATGGTTGATTGTTTACTCGTGGTAAAGATAAGTATATAAGGTTGAATTTTCTTGTAAGACTTACATACCACGCTATATAGCATTCGTTTACGTATAACTTTCGTTAATAGCTTAGATATACGACTGAAAAATGAAACAGGTATAGGTATGTATAGGTATGCCTTTTATGTCTTTTCATTTTCATCAAGCAAAGTGAGAAGCAGGTGAGAATATGAGGACTTATTGCTGTATTTGTTTATTGCCTGTTGGACTTTTAGAAAATATTGTTAATGCTTTTAATAAAAATATTTCAAAAATTCAACGGATGGGCTTAAGAGAGTATAGCAGATAAAAAACTCCAAAGAATCCATTTCTCTATACCTAGATAAGAGATAAGAGAACCGAAAAAAACTGTTTTACTTCTTTGGAGCACTTGAACCTAATGGTCGAAGTCAGTCTTGGTCTTAAAATGTTGCTTATGAATCGAAGTTAGTTCATCAGAAGTTAAGCAATTGATCCCTAATTTTTGTAGAAAAAAAATTGAACGCAAGTGGTAGTAGCTTGAAACGATCAAGAGGCTGAAGGAAACAATTGGAAGTCTACAAATTATGAGGATACAATCCTACTTACATACTTATCGGGCTCCCGACCCATGAAGAGTCTCTGCCTGAGACACTGCAGCCTTCCATCCTCCACGATCCCGGGCACGCTGCTTCCAGTTGTCCAGACCAAGCGATCTGCCATCCGCTATGGCTTGGTCTTTGAAACGGACGTTCGGTCTTCCTTGTCTTCTCTCTGGGGGCTGGGATTCAAAGACCCTCTTAGAAAAAAAGAAGAATGAAAATGGAAAACGTCTGTCAAAGTGACAGATTGTAGTTTAGTAATTTAGTTTAGCGGAATGAATGGAGAATGAAACTAAAATAGGGTAAATTCATTATGTTTTCCAACTATATAAAATACGTGAAAGTGAAATATTTACAAAGAAAAGTAATTAGGTGCTTGCATCTAATCTTAGACAAGTATCTTACAGAAAAACTAGCGCAAAGGCTGAGACTGCAATAAATGTTTCCTGGGGGAGATATTTTCAAATAAAAATATAGCGCACAGCTGCAGTAAGTTTCCAGTTTTTAAAGCTGTGTCTGAATTGATATTGGTCGATGCGGTGCAGGTATAGGGTGGAACAGCTGATTGATGAAGTTGGAAAAGTTTTCAGATACTTACTTCATCAAAATAACTTTTCACCTTTCGCCGAATACTACAAATTATGCAATTATTTTATGTTATGTTTAAAGTCATGCAAATGAAATAAGATATAAAACGAAATGGAGATGGGTTGGGGCTAGCTCGTGGACAACCATGTTGTTTCAAATAATCTACAATGTCCATTTAAAAACAGCACACTTAAAGTTCCGTAGAAAAATCTCTGAAATCGCCTCAAAGACTTTCTAAAACTGACCTCGAAACTTCCTATGGGAACGCAGCTGAAATCGGCTGTAAAAGTACCCAAAACGCCCTAAAAAAGTACCACAAAGACACATAAAAATGTTTTAATTTTATTTCCAATTCTTTTGATGTGCTGATGTTCGTACGTAGGATGTATGGAGCGGCCCTATTTATGGATTTTGAGTTCCCAACTGCTTTGAGTCTCCACAGGTTTTAAGCAGACTTACCTACCTTCTGTCACTCCCATTTTCGATAGAGTGAATTTATACCAACCAATTAGACAGAGCTCTGGTATTTCTTACATAGCTAGGTATAGGTAATAGGTATCCTGTATCCATAAAATGGCACAAATAGCTAAAATAACATAATACATACCTATACCTAATCCTTAGCTCCAATAGAAACATGTGTCCGATAACTTAAAAGAAATTCCTAAGAACTCATCCCCCAGTACTATGCACCTGTTACCACTAAAACTTTCGCCAAAAACTAACGACCAAGAGCATACGTATAGTTCAAATGAAAATACTCACCCACCGTCATACGGTGTCACGTCAAAGCATCTAGAAAATTGTAAAACTCGACTTCTCCACCAGCCATTACGACGATGGACATAAGCACGTGCAACAATCCCCATTTAACAGCTATCATCTGCTACATCAGCAATAAATGATTTGAAATTGATGCTGTACAGCATCGTTAGCTGTGATCATCGCTGACCAAACGTGCACCTTTTGCAGGTTGCCATGGCCAGTTTGGGGGTGAAAAAATCCCAGCAAGAGTGAAAGTTCATCGGCAACAAAAAAAAAAAAAAAAACAAACGCCATCTGTTCAAAATCAATAATCGATTAGCTGGGAGCTGGGACTCGCACTAGGAAAAAACAAGTGTACAGGCAATAAATCAGTAGCGAAAGGAGACAACAACAAATACTCACCACTTTGACTTTTGGTTAAGGGTTTTTTATGTTTTCATTATTTTTCAAATGCCGATGATGCCAAACATTTACTACATTGATGCGGTAGCTGGTTATTGACACGTTTAGATTTGGTATGAATATGGTTATGGATTCTGCTTTAGTCCTTAAAGATGCGATATCCTATCGCAGAAATTACAAAATGGTAGATATTCATATTGTTAATAATTACGAAATTGATTACATAGGTGTTTGTCAACAGTAAACATAATTAGTTACAGTAGTTGACAAATTGGTTATTGCGAAAATTATATGTATACTTGTCAAATGCACGCCACACGATTTATCTCGAGACAGGTTGTTCACCCCTAATATTAGTAACCTAAAGCTTTACTTTAGACTACCTACTGAAAGTTATGAAAATGAAAGAAGAACGCCTACCAAAAATTGTTCTGAAACACATGATGATAGCTACTAACGGATATTGTGTCAAAGAATCGCAAGAATTGGCGAATGTGACTTCAATTTCTATCCTAGTGAAGGAGCTGCTTCTCTGAAAAATAACAAAAATTCATCGCAAAAGCTGCACCATACCTATACAATAGCTATGTAAGTGAAGCACAATCTTCTCAGCACAGGATGTATGTAGTACAGCTCGATAAGATACGATCTGCAGGAAAATACATACTTTTTAGATAGGAATAAGTCAGAAATTATAAGAACCATCTTCGTGAGCACAGTGGTTAGTGTGCTGGACTACTGTGCGAGGGATCGATCCCCGGAAAAATACAAATTACATCTTAATAAGGTTTCATCTACTGCAACACCTCTCGCGAACGTCTGACAAACATCCGAGAGTATGACTGTCCTGAAAATTTTTCTCAATTCAGCCGTTCGGACTCGGCATAAAATTGTGGGTCCCTTCCATTCGTCCAAAAAATAGAAACTCACACCAACGATTGGTTGCGAGAAGCTAGGTCTAGGGTGTCTACCTGCCTGATAAATAAAAAAAAATAAATAGGCGGCGCAACAGGCGGTAGACACCCAAGGCCTAGCTTCTCGCAACCATTCGTTTTGTGTGAGTTTCTATTTTTGGAACGAAAATGCCTGTTGCGCCACCTTTTTATTTATTTTATCTTCATGACAAGAGGCGAATTGCTGGAGTTAAACTACGTGCGCCATAGACCTGAGCTACCCATAATTTGTGATCTCTGCAACCGAAATGAAAGGGAGGACATATATCATCTTAAGGCAGATGTGTGTCCCATACTCAGCGAATTTCGAAGAATGCACTTTGGAGTAAGGACATTTGCCGCAAGGCTTGGAGTTACCGCTAATGACTTTTGTCGCAGCTGCACGGATGAGAAGGAGGAGGAAACTCTGTTCCACCTACTATGTAACTGCCCGGCGCTTTCCTCGATTAGAAAGCAAACTCTATGAGAGTACTTCTTCGGGGAGCTTCTGATATTGCCGAAACGGATATCAGCAAAATACGGAAATTTACGAACTACTTGTCAAATGTCGTATGTGATAAGAGTGATAGTATTTTGGGATACCTACATAATACACAAGTGAAAAATCCCCAAACCCCATTGATGTATGTTTATCTAGGGATAAATTTAAGGCAATGCTAGAGTATATACTTCAACGTAATCGAAATAGCTATGCGGGAGATATCGACCGTTACGTACTTCAATTCGACACCTAAGCCATTAAATATGATTTTCTAATTATTGTAATTGCACATTTTTAACTCCAAATGACGCGTGTACTTATACTATTAATGGAACTGAATTAATCATTGATTTCGAAGTTTCCTTATTCGAAGTTACCTTATTTCCTTATTATTAGGGTTACTCCTAACTTCTCTTATAAGAAAAAAATATTTTTAACTATTTTGTTATCTTTATTAGTTACGTGCTCGCCTTGCGTCGGTCGCTTACTTATATTTGGTCCATTTAAGATTATACTTTGAGTGACAACACGAACTTTAAAAAAGTTTTCACTATTTACCGGAAAGATAAATCACGCGGTTGGATAATTTTTGTTTTTCACTTCACCGTAGATTATTTGTGCTAGATGAATATTTAATACATTGCCTTATTGCCTTAAAAGCTTCAACACAATAAAATGTACCTCTCATTCTTTCTACCAAGCGCTATGCAACGCACAGCCTACTCGCACATAGGCCACATCACATCATGCCTGCGATTTACGCCCACCACCGCAATGCAGAGCAATAACTGAAAATTATTGGTTTAGCATTGATTTCGCATTTGTTCAACTAAGATCTGATAAAGTTCAGTAAACTATAAATTAAGGCTTTCTCATTATGCCACTTAAATCACAAAAAAAAAAAACGAATTTATTTCTGAATTTACAGATTCTAATATTGTATGTTTTTTACTCTTAAATGGCTACATCGGTACCACCAGCTACCGCGGCGTCATTGTATTTAGGGAGCAGGTAATTACCGATCCTCAAGAAAGGAGACCCTCCTAACTCAGCCAACTTCAGATGTATTAGTCTTCTTAATATCGCCTACAAGATCTTTTCTGCCGCCTGAAACCTTTCGTCAACAACCTGATTGGTCCCTGGTTGGTGTGGCTTCAAGCCAGGAAAGTCCACCATCGATCAAATATTCACACTGCGACAGATCTTGGAAAAAACCCAGGAAGTCCAAATCGATACCCACCAGCTTTTCGTCGATTTTAAGGCCGCCTATGACAGCATTTATAGAGCAATGTCTATTTTTGGCATCCCTACCAAACTCGTCGGTTTGTGCAGGATGACAATGGAGAATGCACGCTGCTCTATCAAGGTCGGTAAAGAACTCACCGAGTCCTTCGATGTCAAAAAAGGCTTGAGACATGGCGATGCACTTCTTCAATATCGTTCTTTAAAGAATAGTAGCACCAGAGGCACTATTTTTCAAAAGTCCGTCCATCTACTCGCCTTTGTCTACCTAGGCTCCGCTATGAACTCAGGCAATGACACCAGCCAGCCCTGAGATTAAACGAAGAATAACCCTTTCCAATCGCAGTTTCTTTGGGCTAAGAAAGCAATTGGGTAGCAAGCCCTCTCTCGAACTACAAAAGTTAGCCTTTAAAAGACCCTAATCGTTCCAGTCCTTTTCTATGGTGCTGACGCATATGGACTCTATCAAAATCAGATGAAGTTACCTTTGGTTGTTTCAAGATGAAAATTCTTGGAGTAACTTTCGGTCTGAATAAACGGTGAATGCGTGATACAACGCCGCACGTCTGTACAGTACAGCGACATCGACCTAGCCAGAAGAGTGAAGGTCCAACGACTGAGGTGGCTGGGTCATGTAGAGCGAATGGACGCGAACGCTCCGGCCCGGAACACCTTCGACTCCACACCCGAGGGACGGCACAGTAGAGGAAGACCGTGGTAGACAAATGGAAAGGGACGGCAGACAGCTGGTCAAAGATCGTGCTGACTGGAGACGCTTGTTGGTTGAGGCCCAGGTCCCCCCCGGACTGTAGCACCGCCTTAAGTAAGTAAGTAAGTAAGGTAAGTACCTAAATCGTTCCATGTTATATTTTTTGAGAGAATATCAATTGTTTTTTTTTTTTTGTAAACAAACTCTTTGGTTGGAATGTTATTGTGGATTTTATTCTTCTAGGGTGTTACGCGTAGATACCCGTTTCCTAACTAGACCATTTATTTTTTTTATTTTTCGCAAACGAAAAACTTAGGATTGATGGAGTAAATGTAAAGAACACAATATTTAATTAATTGATGGACCTCTGCCCTTTTAAAGTTGACATAAAATTGTCGACCCATCGAATTTGTAGACTTAATTCCACTCCCATTATCAACGGCCAAAGGTGGTTAAACACACGAAGTAAAAGTTATGCTCGCTCCATTGTACAACCCTAATCGCTTCACCCTATACATGTGTGTGGTAGAAGTTTCCCCCGATATGCCTTCGGAGACAGATGAAGTTTGTTTTTTGTTTTACTGAATGAAACTTTTTCATAAAGTTGCTGATTGTTCACATATCAGAGAGCAGGCACACGTAAAACTTTAGGGGGTTTTAAAACGCAACATCGTAGCAGCTTTTCTGTGGCGTGCTTATTTTTTTGTTTAACCTTTAAAGAATCCTATTTAAAGTGATGCACTGTTTAATTTTCTATTCAAAATATATATGATGTACTTTTTGGTTGGTATCCAACCGACATTCTTTTATAGACAACCAAAACCATCACCAAGGTGTTGGGCTTGGGTGTCCTAAAATTGAACTCATTCCAGATGATAAATGATGATTCCAACACCGTTTAGGGAATTTGAATCATTTTTCTCAAGATTTATTGTGAAATCGGTTAACCAAAAGCTCTTACTCGCACACATCCCCATCCAAGTCCAAGGTGTTGAATGTATCTGGTGGTTTGGCAAAACTATTTTCAACGCACACACATATCCCTTTGGGATGCCATCATATGCAGATATACATGCAAAATATGTGAAGTCATTAATTTTAATTTTCCATTCGTAGACAACTCCAATTCACATCCGCAGATTGGAATGTGTGGTGTGGCGGATACCTTTGGGAAAATCAGTCAGAGCTGAATAATAATTTAAAGCTTGAAACGAGTCCTTTGCATCTTTTCAATAGAATTATGGTCGAATTTTCGTCTTGAATATTCCCCATCTGGACCAAGATTTAATGAACGTATTTCCACGCCATTTCACCCCCGCTTCCTTCAAACTAATTGATATTGCAGCGTCAACAGCTGACGTCAGGAATTACCTTCGCCAAACGGCCGGAGAGTATAAACCTTTAATATCTGAAAATATTGCCACCGATTTCGGGCGCGCACATCTCGTTATAATAGCACTCCTAACGTAATCCTTTTCCACATCAATTGCCTTGGCCAACGAGGTGTTGCCCAATTTAAACGGCCGTAACATCAGACAGCGGTTATTAGTCGTTAGGTGAAATCATTTTCGTATCAATTTGCAATTTGCCCGAAACAGCCAGCCAGCCAGCCAGCGCCAGCGTAGCGCAGCTTTTTTTCCCCGCATAGTCCTGAACGAACAACTGCCAGGTTGTGCTGATTTCATTTTGAGAAGTGAAAGGGGTTGCTGCCTGGGGTTGGTACTGGTGGTGTAATTTAGAAGTTTTTCTTCGCCGCCCATTTCTAATTCTTTCTTAATTGAGAAATTCGTTCTTTTTGTGGACTTTTCACATTTGCATTTGATGGAAATTAGTGGCACTCCATTTCCTGTATGGTGGTCAGAGAGGGGATGAAGCGGACTTCACTGTGGGGGAAGATGAACATGTAAGGAATCCATTTCAACTGTCTTGAGCATGTGTAGCTTTTTTTGGGGGAAATTTGTCTGCTTGAGTAACAACACGTAAATTCTGATATGCTAGAGTAAATATCCATGTCCAGGGATGTGCTCGTACGTGAACTCGCTTACGTGTAACTTACCTTTCAAGGAAGAAACAGAATGCGATACGAAATCCTAATGGACCAAGAATTTACCGGCATCACTATCGGATGGGATGTATCAGAAGGTAAAGAATGATGTCGTAAACACGATACAGAGTGGATTCGTATCATGTGTTAGTTTTCACAAGGATTTTTGTTTTTATTTTATTTTATTTTGCTACTTTATAAGACGTGAAAGTAGTGCATGCCATTTTCTTCTCATAAATTTGGTACGACGACGGTAGTAATGGCATAAGACTGGTAGTCGGTACACACACACTCTCTGTTTGAGTAGTTCAAAATAGAACGATTTCTATAAGTAACTTTAAAAATGGAAAACTAATGCAAAACAAACCATATGTGAAAAGGACTACAGTACCTATCTCGAGACTCCAAGAAGCCTCCAATTGAACACCAATTCCTCCTCTATTATTGAACTTGAAGCCGGAAACAAGTTACTTTATGTAACTATGTACCTCCTACTTGTTAATGTCTGTGTCCTTGTCGCAAATAGAAGCAGTAAAGCCTTGTCAAGTTACACTAAGCGGCTTTACACTTACCTACCTAACTGATGACACCTACCCAATGAAGAGCCCCTGCCTGAGATACTCGCACACAGGACCAACAATCCGGCTAAGAATTTTCTTTCGCAGGAGACCGTATCAGGGTAACATATAGCAGAACTCGCACGATACGGGTTTTGTAAAACATATTTTTCATCGTTAGAGTTAGGAGTCTTGACTTGAACCCAATTGTTTTGCCAGATCGAACTAGCAGTGTTGACATCTGCATTGTTGACATTTGTTGCAGAACGAGATCGAAGAAGACTCATTGCATCTCCTTGTCGAAATCAGGGATACGTTTGAAATAGTTTGAGAAAGAATACCATGAAAACATTCATATGCGAAACGACTTCAAATTTGTTGGTCTTTTCAAGGATTTTTCTCAGTATACAAATTTGATCTATAGCCGTTCTGTCGGGCTGCTAAAATACAACAACTATCCCCTGCGCTTCGGTGACTACGTTTTCTTCGTAGTTTCGAAGAGCATGGTTCCAGTCTTGAAGCCAGAGCCATTTGCTTGGCCTTTTTGCAAACCCTTTCGGAAGTTGTTTCGGATGCGAGACTTTCCAATTTCATTAAGCTGGGAGACTGCGTAGGCCCTCTTCTTTCTACGCAAGATCTTCATCTCTTCCATTCTCCTGATGACTAGATACTGTTCCTTCGCTGTAGCGTTTTAAAAATGTGCATCTTCTGCCACCTTTATCGGTATACCCATTCATAGATCTCTCACTGGGCTGGCTGGTACCCCACAGCTGTTTTCGCTACTTCATTGGTCCTTGATTATGTCGCAATACTGCCATTATACTGGCACCACTGATTTTTGGCGTCTTTCGGTAGGTGAATGCACAGTATAGAGCTTTTCACTCAGGCGGTCTTTGTACGCTCTATATAGCTACTCCAGGTCTGCTTTGACATTGAACGTCGAGTTTCTTCTTCTGGGCAGTTCGAAACTTCTTATCGTTGGCCAGTGGAGACAGTGAATTTATGTGCTTGTCGAGGATGTTGGATGTGTATGTCAAAGACATTCATGTAGAGCGAAACGGCACCAATTCTTCAGATTGAGGAGTCTTCAATTTCAATCCGGAAAGACAAGGTAGCAGATGGAGGTCTCGCCTAATGTCGCCTCAGCAAGTAGAAATTAAAATCCAACCAACTTCACTGAAAAAAATATCGGTTGTCATATTGACAATCGGTGGTTGTTAACTGAAAATTGTCAAATTGACGAACAAAATTGTCAATATGATGAAAATTTTTTGAAAATATCAAATAAATTTAACAACCGGATAGTCAATATGAAGAACGGGCGGTTGTCAATTTTTAGTACCAAACATTATGAAAAAAGTTGTAAGATTAACAATCCCAGTTGTCAATATGATGTACGCACTTTCATTGTAATCACATTGAAGAATGCGTTTGTTGAATTGAAAATCAAGGTTGTCAATATGACTACCACATAAGTGCAGTATTTCAAAATCTTTATGTTGATGAACTTTGTTGTAATATGGACATGGACAATCGCAGTTTTTAATATGAATACTCAAGAAAACACGTTTAGGTTTATAGTTCACAGTCACTTTTGACTGTGAAACACATGATAGTCTCGGTAAACGTCAAGAAATCTTTGCGTTTTTACGTCTTTGCCCGATGTGGTGGGTCATCGGGGCGAAACGCATTCAGGAGTGTGTATATGTGTATTATCAGTATAATGTTGACACTCCACTGTAAGTATAAATTCCTTAATCTAGCTAGCAGGTGTTTTAAATCATGACGTTTTTACTTTGATTTAATTCAATTACTTCGTTCATTAGATTAAAAATTGCGATTTTCATAAAGATAATCGAGTTCTTCAGTTTAACAACTATGATTTTCATTATGAAAATCAATTCCTAAAATTTAACGACTGCGTTCATCAAATCAACAACGGCGATTGTCAATATGAAAATCGAGTTCTTCAATTTAACTTCTGCTATGTTCAGATTGACTACTGCGATTTTCATTATGAAAACTGAATTCTTCAATTTTGCTTTGCCGGTCTTTAGATTGACGATTGCGATTTTCATTATGAATATTGAGTTCTTCACTTTAACAATTGCGATTTTCATTATGAAAATCAACTCCTCCAATTTGACTACCGCGTTCATCAAATCAACAACGGCGATTGTCAATATGAACATTTAATTGATTCAATTTTAATTGACAAGGACAACCCAAGTTCACCATATTGACAACTACGGTTGTTGGCTCAAAAATAACAACTTTTTCTTCAATATGACGAACTTTGTTGTATGACGTACCTTTTTGGTTCAGTGTTGTATTGCACAGCTGGAGGTAGTTAGCCAAGGACCGTACTAAATGGACATGTGCCTTATGGTTGAGGCCAAGGTTCAATCCGGATTGTAGTGCCACCTAAGTATGTAAGGTATACACTGGATCTGTTTTTGTCTCTGAGTGCTTCTGTTGGGTAATAGAAACCGAAAAAAAAACTATTAAAAGAGTCTTTTCTCGCCCAACAGTGGGTGCAGTATCTCAGTAGTGTTTAGTGAGCTGAACTACAGAGCGAGAGGTCTTATGTTCAACCGCCGTCAAAACAGAATTTTGTTCACTGCTGCACATCTGTTAAACATCTAATTGACATTTGAAAGTTTAAAATTGTAGCTCTTCGATAAAGAAAAATACTATACAGTCTAGTAGGTATGTATATTTGTATAATATAGCTACATATTTAAACGAACTAAGTACGCTCTACAGAGATTTATTACAGCAAGACGAGCCCTTTATAAAATCAATTAGTTATGGAAGAAATCTTACTGAACTATAGAAAGTCTTACCCAATTATAAGCTGAAAATTAAAGTCCGATAGGCCTTTAGACAAATGGAATAAATTAAATTTTTAAAGTTAACATCACGACATTAACCTCTCACACCGACTCATAAATATTTGGTTGCCTTTGAGACCCAACATTGTAACTGCTCAAAACTTTTACCCTTTCTCACTTATGAAACCAAAAATATTTTAATACCGGTAGTCGGTAGATACAGCAACAAATATACCTCCTGGGCAAATTCTTAACCCCTCATGACATCACATTATTTTAAGTACTCACACTCCGACATCATGTCCCAAAAGCGAGAACTATGAACACCTTTTTTGGGTAAATTCACATTTCATTAGGAATGACCAAAACGGAGAAGGGACACCCGCCATAAGACATTCTCGAAATCCCCAAAATTAATTTCCTAGAAAATTTCAAAATTAATTTGAAGCGAATAAATTTTACGAACCAACCAATGGAGTAACGAGTAAGCCTTTGTAAATCCACCTTTTGATATGCAAACGCCGTATGGAATTTGACCACCGGTGTGTAAGGATAAAAAGGGTTCAGCAATGTCCTCCTGCTGATGGCGACATATACTCTCTTACAAGACCATCTAATTTGTTTGTTACGACGACAATGACGATGGCTACTCGTAATGAGTGTCCGAAAGATTATCAAGTAGACCCTGCAATTAAGGTCGGTCGAAGGGAGCGAATTGGGCTTTAGACAAAAAACAAAACCTATCTCTGTGAGGATTTAATTATCATATGAAATGTATGGACAGCAGGATGTCTGCAAATTGAATTTAAGTTCGAATAATAGTTAAGGACGCACCAAACCTATACCGCTTGCAACAACAGATACGCTATAACCAGCCACCTGTATTGCCGTTTTCCATTTAGCACAGTTCTTGGAGAAACCCCACTGAGAGAAAAATATAAATCTAATTTGCTCAACTTTGGTCCTAAATTCATTAAACTCTCTAGAACTTATCACTTTTTTCTTCCAAGTTAAAGTCCTCCTGAGCCATTTCGGCAAATAGGCGGATACCAGTATAACTTTGTTCTTCCTTGAAACACACAGCAAAACAATGGTATCGCTGGTAATTTAATATTCCTTTTCACCTATGCTTTTATCACCTAATGACTTTAGCACCCACAGAGAGATATATGTATGTACTGCTGCTGACCCTTATTTGTTTTGAGAGTACAAAAAGTTGCTCCTGTTATAACGAAAGACTTGTTTTCCGTTCGAAACAGAAAAGTCTCAGCAGGAGTTGGCACCACTTTTGCAAGGCTATACGAGTGGTTAAAGGTGGTATCACATTTAATTCGCTGTCGACCACTTGATAAACCATATATACGGGGGTGTTGTGCATGTGTGCTAATGGACTTGTGGTCGAATCGTCTTTTAGATACGGATTCATTTGTATGGTTAGGGAAAAGGATTACAAATTAAATTAGAGAGGTGAAAGTTTGTTCTGCAAAGGAGAACTAACTTTGCTATTGCTGGAAGATACGAATACACGATATTCTGATAAACTAGATGAGAAGAGATTATATAGTCTTCCGATTAGGACTGAAGGATCTAGTTTAAGAGTAGAATTCTTTCAACATGTGTGGTACCTATCGTTGCATGGTAAGTTGTAATGTATTCCATAGTTTAAACGCAGCTATGTTTTTTCCGAGCGCTGTATAAAAGTTAAGTGCTTTAAAAATAAATGATGGGCACAATGGGCGCGTGTAGCGGGCATACCTCGGTATTATGGCGATTTTGTAAAAGTGGGCTCTGTGAAATGCGATTGAGGGGCAACGCGAAATAATTACATACGGGCTATAGCTCATCGCTCAGTTCATACAGCACAAATTTGAATATTTAACACAGAAAGCATTTCACGCCTGTACCAAGGTTAGATAAGGTTAGAAAGAGTATGCGAACAGTATCCGTATCCACCTCTGCAAATCTGGAGAGAATCGATTGACAAATCAAAACTGAAAACGTAAACACTTTTCCTTGGGAAGCAGCTAAATTCCTTGCAAAATATTTAAACAAGAATTTTCCAAGAAGACTGCTTATGGTTTCATGTGCATGCAACTGAGTGTATGTTACTAGTTTAAAATATAGAATGAGCAAACGATGATAGGTTCTAGCGCAACGATGCAGAAGTTGAGAAAAAAATCATATTCAACTTGAATATGAACAAGTCTTAATCCTAGGGTTGCAGGGATTTTCAATCCTCAATCAGAGTACGGAAAGTGAGTTGTTGGCGGTTGAACACTCTCTGGGTTCGAATCATCGAAGTAGTTCACTGCGAACGGTTTTACTAACCCCTTCTCTCCAAGACGTCGGCGTCGTAAAGAGAAGCTGATGTTTGAACTGTTTCCATTTGCTAGTAAATGCTAGTAAATCCTTTAGGCTAAAGCCGCTTATTCGAAATAGACTGCTGGTCCCTTGAAAAAATCCCGGTTATTCGTAAAAAACCAGTGCATTTCGGTCCCCTCGGTAATTCGCAATAATTTCCGTATGACTTTGCCATTAAACGTCTTATAATTCGTAAGTCTGTGTTGACAACCCCGTTTATTCGAAAAAAAAACCTCCTTCCTTTCTTCAATACTCTGAAATACGTTTGTTAGGTACATGTTTATGTTTAATTGGAAAGACAGAATAAGAATTTGGTTCTTGGAAAAGCAAGAGAGCGCGAGATGGAAAACTCTCACACTTGAGAATGTGTGTAAAATGGGGCCACTACTACAATAATTAGGTGCTGTTTCTGTTGAAATGTCAGTCATTTTCACTGACTGCTAAAACTTATTATCCCGGTAAATCAAAATTTAATTTTTTAAGTCTTCAATAATTCGTAATATCGCTATTTTGAAAACCTCTATAATTCGTAATAAACTCTAGGTCTCTTGGTATTACGATTTATCGGGATTGTACTGTTGCATTCCGAGCTTATAATTTTTTTCTAACCATCTAATTACCAGACATCTTTATCTACCCTCCGGAGAGTAGTGAGAAAATGATGTCGTCAGGAGCGAGAATTCTAACAATCTCGGATGAGTTATTTTTCTCCGAAACTCTTACCCCCGTATTAATAAAGGCTGAGTTAAAGCTATCGGGGCGGGTTTCCATTATGAACACTGAGCAAATTTTTTTTTTTATTTTTTTTCTGGCCTAAAATGGCCTAAGAAACATAAATACATATGTATAATATTTTTTTCCTGAGGAAATGAAATTTTTTTTTTATTTTGTTTGTCTAAATTTTAATAATTTTTTTTTAATCAAATCATGTTTATGTGACTCATTCCAGTTACATAGCTCAATAAGTCTATACCAAAAACTGTCAGATAGGCGCCTGTAAGAAAGTCTAGTGTATTTAAAGTATGGGGTGGGTATGGCTCGCTTCGCTCGCTAACAGGATTTTAACCCTTTTTTCGCGGGGTTTAGTCGCTCCGCTAAGGGTATGTCAACAACTGTCTGGCAGGCGACTAAAGCCACCGACAGCATAGCCTGTTGAATCATTACAACTTAAGCCTCCACACCACCAACGTAAAGAAAAGGACGCAACTGCGAGGTGACAGGCCCTTCGTCGTAGGAATGTTTAGGAAAAAAGCGAATAAAATTTTCCTTCCACAGGCGTTTTCTGCCGTTTCCGTAAGCCGGAATCAAATTCTGAAATCTTCTGAAATTTGGCCTTGGGCGAGATACTCTGCTCCTACGGGGCCGTGTAGTATGATCGTAATAATCCTTCAAATTCGTCTTCTTAAAACTCAAACAAATCCATGTTAGTCTGGATTGTCGTCTACGCCCGTTAACGAAAGAATGCTCTGAAAGTATATTTTTTGAGCCACTTCAAATAAATATTTTGTTTATCTTCCGGATAGAGACTTTAACAGCCACTTGAACCGGCTGATAAACTATCCGAGACTTTATCTGTCATATAAATTCCGGATAGGCTATCCGAGACTTTATCAGCTAGTCTTGAAACTGGCCCTAAGTCTATTTAAAAAAAAAATTAAAATTTGCTTAGAAAATTCAAGGAAAATTGAAAACTTTAAAATTAAAAAAAAAAAAAAATAGAAAAAAAAGTTTCCGCAGAAAATGTATTTTACAGTAGGTTACATCTTAGAATAAGTCAATTTAACAAAAAAAAAAAAAATAAATAAATTTGCTTAGTGTTCATAATCGAAACCTGAGCCAAGCTATCAACCGCATACATAGCAGTAATGTCAAATTTTTGAATGATATCTGACGTCTGCTAGCTAACTAAAAAGTGTCAATTTGTTTATTAATACGGGGGTTACCCTTTAGCCTGATTGAATAGGTAGTATAGTGATTGGACTTTAGACAATTCGAATCATTTTTGGTCGTTTAAATTGACGTGTTTGGAAAGGGGAAATTTAACAGCAGGTTAACAGGTTAACAGGTCACTAAAGTAATTTAACATAGCTAGTAGATGTGGAATGAATTGGACCGACAGATCCTAAGAGTTTTATATTTCAGAGGAAATACAAGCGAACGAAACCCAAACTAACCTGGAATGCGTACCTATATAGGTAGGTAGCACAAGATAGCGTGAGCTAAGGTGACGAATTGGTCATGTCAAGTCACCTATGTAAGTGGTTAATGTGACAAATTCCTAAAGGCTAAAACGCAGGTAATGTTGGTGTACAATTCACACTCCCGTGTTTTATAAAATATGACTTGGCGGTAAATGAAAGAACCCTTAGAGGTTTGTAGATTAGACCCCAGCGCCAGTTTACGCGCCAACTGTACATAAACACAACATGTCCCTTGCTCGCACGTGCGAGAATGGCGGATGAGAGCAAATCCCGACTAAAAAGCATAGCAATACATATCCAAACTTAAAAGTACTATCAGAAAAGTTGTTATGCTTGCTTCGTAGTTGTGGATCAGATGAGTCAAAACACTGTTTACCAAATGAAATGGAGCAATAATTACAACCTGCAAGTGGAAGGCAGGCAGCAATGACAGGCCAAGTGTAGCAGTCAAACTGGTTGAACGTGAACCGCTCTATACAAAAAGATAAGATAATAACCTATTGCATCTGGTTATTCAGACTTTGTAAATTGCATAAGACTCAAGTAAGAAACTTTTAAGTTTGAAAGGGTGATCTAACGTAAAAGCACCCCTCCAGTAAGATGAAAATTGTGTAACTTAAGCACGGTTACCGGGATAAAACAGCATAGATAAGAAGAAATGCAAAGACTTTTATGAGAACATAGATGCGAAAAATAATATCGCAGATTACCTACACAGTTGGAAAGCTTTATACAACAACCGCAGCTGATAAATTGTTTGCACATTCGCTGCATATTCTCCGCACATATGTAGGTGAGGTTTCCAGATCACGCTTGGATAAAATTGAGTAGCCGAAAGAAGTCGAATCAGAAGTATATCTACTAGTTAAGGTCGCCATACTCCGAGTTTGTTATTCTTAATGCGAGCTTCCATTTTTAATTACCTCGCAAAACGTACGATATGCCCAGAAGGCCAGAAGGTTCCAAAGTTGAGGACTTTGTTGAGGACCAAACATTCTTCCACCTGCATACAGTCATACGGCCAAAAGATGCGTTAGTAAGTCTGATTTATTTTTTCAGTGTCAAACTTAGATATAATAAGGGACTAGATTTACACCTCTGTAAATTAGAGGGTATACGATTTTGAAACTTTGACGCGGCTAAAGATGAACACTGTACTTATATTCTTATGGCACTTATCGAAATGTCAAAAATGTAAACATTTCTAATGGAAACTGTACCCTGTTATCTTATATCCGCAAAATACTAAAAATAAATAGGACTCAACTCTTTCAGCCCTCTGAATATTGCAGCACAACTACCGTGAAAGCGATAAAACCAATACCACACAAATTCTGCACCCACACGGTTAAGATACATTTCCTTGATCCCAATTTATTGGTTGAAAACGAACGATTTCCTTCCATTCTCTGGTAACGGCTCTTGCTATTCTTCGAATACGAACTCAATAAACACCTCGTAGTCTAAGTCGACTTTAACGGCCAATAAAAGGCAAATTTGTGTACAATTCGAATCGGATAATCCTTTTGATTTTAAAATATTTTTCAATATCAACGCAAGGAATGGATTTCCCTTTGGGTATTTGGTGATTGTCCGTGCTTAGTGGAAATCCTTTGCCCGTACGTATAAATTGAATTTGCAAATCGTAACAAATTTGTTTGTTGACAATAATTTTACGTCTTAAGGAGCACCGCCGGCCGCCGCCGCTGCCACTGCCGCCAGGGAAAAGGGATCAATGAGATGCAAAAACACGGAACCAGTTTCAATGGGGTATCCTTTTTTTTATGTGTAGTCTTTACAGCCAAACAGACTTATTGAAAAAGTGCGATTGGACACGTTCTGTAAAGCCCTACGATTTGAGTTACAAAAATAGAAGACAACAATGTATTAGATAGATGTATCTTATTGCAAAAGATATACGAGAGAGCGTCTGTCCTTCTCAGGAAAGCAAGAAATAAATATATTTTCTCCGGGAGAAGATGATGCACATTTTTGGCAACCGCACTAATGTCTCATTTAATGACCATAGGAATGCAGTCCAAATGTGTATACGTAAATAAATATTTGCCACACTTAAAGTGTCACAATTTAGAGTCTGTCGGAGGTAGAGCCAGCGCGAAGGAGTATACGTTTACCAAAAACGAACACCTACACTGAAGAACACTGACAATCAAGTGACGGCAGTGATATTCGTGTATACGAAATACGACGAATGATTGATGGTATTACAAAATGGCTAATTACAAAGTGTCTCTCGCTATGATGTATGCATGCAATATACGGGATTTGGCGGACCTGAACATCTGCTAAGTTTACGTGTACGTTTCGGGGAAAATGCGATTTGACGTGGCATTTTGCTTTGATGAATATACATAAATGTTCAAGGGGATTTTTTTTTTGTTGTACCTACATTATCTCCTTCAGACGTTCTTGTTTGCCAAAAGTTGTATAGGTATTTTTTCGTAGCACAAGGTTGATGTAGGGTAATGCCCTATTGTAGTAAAACCCATCGCAGAACGGATTTTTATGACAGGTTTTAATTTTTGCAGAAATCGCAACAAGGGTATTGAAAACATCCAAATGTCATATGATCATATTTCCTTTACCAAAACAGATAGTCCCTACAATTTAATGTATGTCTTGTCTATATACCTTACAACAAAATCGAATAGAATTTTCTTGAATCACATCCAATTGTTTCCTTCATCGTCCGTAAAAAAAACAACTCACTACCGCTCACCTTTCTGTTGGCTGTCCCTACTTCGAGTGCATTTGTCTCAGCCCTAGGCAGACTAGCCAGACCAGCCAGACCACCTTGTTCTGCTGGCATGCAGACTTATTGTCGTACTTCAGAGACTGACAGTGGCGACAGTATATCTCTTGCGATTAGCCTCATTCCCGTTGAAGGTGTTCGACGCCAATTGTTGGTCATAGGTGCATTGTATATGTAATTGCTGCAATTAGACTGAAACTGAAACCGAAGGGAGCGATAGGTACTCGTACCCGAAGTCATGTTGTACACGACAATTGCAGACGATGCGACTGCTCCAAATATCTTGCCAAATAGCGTGAAAATCACCTTTCAGGTGACAATTAGATACAATTCGTTGGTATGTTATTCTTCGGACGTCTCTGTTCGGTTTGCTATAGGTACGGATATGTACTTGTGTACACATTGGTGGACTCGTGCTTCCTCTTGCGGTTGTTTGTCATCAATCTGTCGGTAAGGTGTTAGAAAAGTGTTGTTTCGCACATTTGGTTGAGACGAATGATTGACTAAATTAGAACGTGATGACTGATGAGATACGAGTACGGGTTCTAAATACAAATTCATCAATTTTTTGGTACGTGCGCAGATGTTGACACAACATTTAGAGGAATTTTATTTTTTCGACCCATTTAATGGGCAACTATGTATAAGTATCTATAAAGTTTTAGTATAAGGTACTATGCGCATAAAATTTTTGGCGTAAGATGAATCGAATTATTGCAAAATGTGAAAAATGTTCGTCTATGTAGGTATACCAGGTATGTAACCAAATGGTAAAATACATATGCAGCTTAATTTAGGTTAGTATCCCTGCTTGCGCTGTCCTACTCAGATCAAAAATTAGCTCATTGGTACAACAGAAGGTTTTAGTAGTAGCCTTTGAGGGCAAGGTTGTTGGAGATAAAGTGAACGACACTCTCCAATTCGGGTATTCCTCTGCTGTCTTGTCTGTCAGGGTTGGACTGATGACTTATCTATCCATATGCCTCACGTCACCTATCCATCTCAGACATGTCAACATATGATACATGGCCCGTCTTGGAGCAAGTTAATAATGCGGAGGAGGTCTCATTTCCCTTATTTTTAATGCCTGCAAATATACTAAATATATCCTGCCATTTGAGCCCAATATGTATTCTTAAAGTCATGCTTCGGTGTAGTATGGGTATCTATTGTTGTCATACTTTTCTTTCTTCTCTTTTTCTCGACAACTCTGTAAAAAAATGTTGCTGTATATAAAATAAAACTACCAATCTTTCAAAACCGCTTCTAACCGCTTCAGGTCTCAATTATCTACTACGGCTTTCGCATAAGTATGTGACTTCCTTCTGCAGTAAATTTCAAAGAACCGCCTGTCTCAGCACTCAGTTACACTCGAGCTTTCCCAAATACCCCCAGCTCTGCTCGAGATGCTCTTTCCTTTGATACTTTTATAATAGGCTGTACTATGAAAACTGTCTATACTCTATACCATTTTCGACGGATGGCTTTTGGTACTATCCGACGACCTTATACTACGACCTTGGTTACATTGATATTAATCCGTCTGATGCAGTAGCACCCAAACTTTGACTGCTCTACAAATTTAAATTTAGGAGTGGCTGCAGTCAGAGTCTGATCTGAACCTTAACTAGGATTTAGATAGACGAATCTTCATGCATGGCGGCAAAACTGGTCAAAGGTCCGATGGGGATGACTTCGTGAAAACTTACAACACTAGACTTCCCTATGCTTGCTAGGCAAGCATGTCTATGTTTTTTTTCAGCGGAGATCTATGCCATCCTAATCGTTATATTGGTGTTAAAGTCAGAATATATGCGCTACGTCAGGCCTTAAGGCTTTATTTAACTATACAACCTGTTCCGATAACTATAAGAAATGTTAGGCTAAACTTTTTGACTCTTGTCTGGGTTCCAACTCCCACTGGGATTGCTTGAAATGGGATCTCTGACGAGGATCAAGTAGACTCATAGCAAAATTTACCGTCACCTGAACTATAGGTTTGCTCTTCCTGTATTATCTTCTAAGGCATTCATTGAGCTCTTATGAATACAGTTTTTTTTGGCACAGTCTCCAGGATACGCGCAGAATAGATATACGCTGACGAAAGTCTGTAAAAAAAATCAGCGGCATTATGGTAGACAACTTATTGGCGTTACGTTACAATTTCTTTGTTAACTATATAAAGTGGACTGGCTTTAAGTGACGAAGTGGAGAGTGCGACGATACTTCGGATCCTTTTCTTTGTTATTGTTCTGCTTTTGCTTATAGACGAAGCGACAGATCTTCGGAGGTGATGCAATCAGTGATCCAATAAGCTCCTCATTCTCAAAAGCATTCTCGGATTTTGCATAGAAGTCATGGAAACGTTATAGTCTCATATTGAATTTTGGTAAGAAAACACACACAAAATCATTAAATAAAATTTCCCTTCAATTTTCATCCATTATATACTATATACTAATAATGCAATCACAGAGAATTCCCGAAGAGTAGCTCATTTTCTTCGTCTATATATACTTTTCGAACGTCCATTTAAACAGAGATGCCCTAACCTACCTTTCATAAACAACGAAATTAATTTTAATAATTTCTAAGAAAATTCTCAATTGCAACCCTTTGTAACGGACAAGGACCGGCTGCGAAAAAGGAAAAAAAAAAATCATAAAATTTAATAAAACGAAAACAATTTGGAAATTAAAGAAAAATACTGAAAGGATAATCTAATTTCTTATTGCAAAAAGCATTTTAGAACACTTTTAATGGCGCATCCTCTAGGATGGCAAGAAGAAAGGGTTCATCTGAAAGGAATCTCTTATAATTTCATTACCATCCTGCGCAAAAGGCATCAGAGAGATAGTTTTCATCAGAAACGCATTTCGGTTTTCGGAGAATGGGATTATTATTTATTTTTTTCTTGAGGGGAAGATAATGTACTTGTAGTTAAGGTGTGGCCAATGAAAATTATCCTTTTTGTTTTGTAGTCGATTTTTGCATGCAATTTATAATACATATAACCAAATTGGAACCATTTCCGATTACAATTCGGACTTTGATGGGGCCTTTTATGACTAGGCTGACCAGACGTCCTCTTAATAGACTTAAAGTCGAAATTGTAAAAACAATTTTTTTTTTTGTAAATATAATTTTAGAATTTTACGACTACCTTCGAAAAAAAAAAACCCGAAATTTAAATTTTTCATTTTAGATTTTGGAAGGTGTCCCCTTTTTGGTGGGACACCAGCGCGCACTCGTTCGGTTTGTAGCCGTTTTTGGTTGACGCTGAAATGAAGGTAAACGTGAACAAATCTGAAGTAATGGTCGTCTCCAGAACGCCTGTTTAATTCACTCTGCATGTTAGTGGAGTCCCATTGAAACAGGTGGAGAAGTTGAAGTATCTCGGGGTCTTATTCACGAGTGATGGAAGGAGCAATGTTGAGTTTTCCTGTAGGATTGGTCAGGCTGCGTCAATTTTGAGACAGCTTGGTCATTCTGTTATTAGGAGGACTGAACTTGGTGTCAAAGCTAAGTTGTCAGTCTTTAATTCGGTTCCAACTCTTACCTATGGTCATGAGGTTTGGGTAATGACCGAAAAAATAAGATCGCGGATACAAGCTGCCGAAATGAGATTTATCCGTTGTATTACTGGTGTGACCCGTAGAGATCGCATTAGAAATACCAGAATGCGTGAGGAACTCAATGTCGAGCAGCTACTTCTTCGGACAGAGCGCTCTATGCTTTGGTGGTTTGGTCATGTTAAACGCATGGCCCCGACCAGGATCCCACGACGCACGTGCTATGGAATCCGTACCATCGGGCAGGCGTCCTAGGTAGACCCATGATGAGATGGTTAGATCAAATTCATAACCTCTCCTCTCCTCATGCCCTTGATGATTTGGAGTCGATGTCGGAGGATCGAGAGCTATGGAGGGTCCACTTGAGCAACCTACACCCGCGACCCGCGAACTTGTATGTAGTAAAACACTCAACAATGACTTGCAATTAGTAAGGATAAGCAAAGTAGAGATCTGCATGAATACATTCATTTGCTCTCTTTAAACGAGTACAGTAGTTCAGTGTACTCTATTCACAGCAATTTTACGAAAGAGAGTACCCTAAAAATGAGTACCTACCGGCTACTACAATCAGTGTTGCCAGCTTTTCTAAGGGGTATAGAGCCCAACTTTAAAAGTCTTGTAGCCAAAAATAGCCCAACACGAATATGAGGAATAAAAATGCGCACCTATTTGTTTAATTGTTTACGCACATTTATTTTGATTAAATTGATTGAATTCAAAATTAATAACTTTTAGCTTCTTCCTTCCATTTATATACGAACTCGTAATTGGAAATTAAAGTAATAAAAACAATATATATAATTATATTTATGTGTTGTGTTAACAAAACATAAAATAATTCCAATAAAAATACAAAAAAAAAAACAATTAAAATATCAGTCTCTTCGTGAAAATTAAACAACAACAACCTAACGTTTTAAATAACAGAGTAGAACAGACTAAAAATAATAAATAATAAAACTGTGTATTCATAAGAAAAATATTAGTTTTTTTTATTTTACATTAATTCATTGGTAGATACATATTAAAAGAAAAATAATTTACAAATATATAAGATGAACATTTGGTGAAAGTACAGTAGACGCTCGGTATAGTGAACCCTCTGTATAGTGAACTATCCAATATAGTGAACCACCAAAATTTTACACAGACTACTCTAAATAGTGAACTATGAAAATCTCGATATAGTGAACTCAGATTTTTTTTTCGCAAAAGTCAAAGAAAAATGTTCCAGTTTAGCAATGCGCCTGCATGTCAACAATTTTTTAGAACAATTTACGGTTCATTTGTGTGTTTTTTTGATACTTTAGTTATGAAGGTTAGGTTAGCCACCTAGACTGTCCCAAAAACAGGACACAGGAAGTGGCCAGAAAAATTATGGGCCTGACATTACAGGTGGGAACTCTATTGCTTTCTACGAATTTCTTTTAAAGAAACGTATCTCCGTACATCTTACCGTGATGGCTGAAACAGTCAACTCAGTTGGTTAAACATGTTTGAATTTAGCATCACCTGGAGGCGGTTTGTCTTCGGGTATAGACGGAGGGTAACCGTAGCAGTCTATCCCCTGTCTATTGCCTCTGACAGTCCACCACTGGGGAGAGAGAGACTGATACATGGCAGAAATGGGTGGTTGAATCAATCTGTTCTTCTGCTTGACCAAAAGTCAGTGGATGGATTGTCTACTGGAAGAAAAGGATGTAACCGTAGCACTCTGCCCCCCGTTTATTTCCTTTGAAATCCCGTCCACGAGACAAAGACTGGTGTTGACCAGAGGAGCTTTATTGAAGCAAACCACCATACTGCTTGGTACCAAAAAAAAGGGTTAGAGTTTCTCCTTCAGGGAAAGCAAAGGCAAATGGTGACCGAAACAGTTTAACAGTCTATTGCCTCTGACGAGATGTTTAGAGTGTCGAAATTAAGTTGACTGATGTAGTCAGCTCCTACGGGTGGCGGTTAGTCTTCGACGATGGCGAAGAAGACACTTAATGAAGGTGACAAATTATTTTTTAAAAATTTAATTATGGAAAAAAATTATATTTATTTCTGTGTTCCTGAAAAAAATATCCTCATCTCAGTGTTTTTTAAATATTAATACAATTTGTTTTGTCATTTTAGTGTTTTGTAATCAAAACGTTGGTATGTGTTTATTTATATCAAATTAGCTTATTTGAACAATTTGAACGTTTAAAAACTCCCGCTCGAAATAGTGAACAATTTCGATATAGTGAACAGACCTGGTTTTTATTAGTTCACTATATCGAGCGTCTACTGTAATCAGTTAATAAACTCAAAAAACTCAATTAAAAATCGCAAGTTTCCTCCAAAATTTCATACATTTTGGAGGCTGATTCTTCGGTTGTTTCTGAAGTCAAATTTGCATAAAATGTTTACATTAAATAAATCTAACAATGTACAAAAAAGACTTTTTGCTGGAAGGGGACATATACTTGGGCAAATACATAATGAGTTTTCATATTCATGCATAAGTCTTGTGAGCTGATTTTACTACTCAGAAGTGATAGTGTAACCACAATATCGAAACTTCACAATTACATTTTTAAAAAGTTTCAGTTCTACGAGTTCGCAATGAAAAAAAAAAAATATAATGATGTATGACTTTTTTTAAATAAATTTGTAAGGAGCCTAAAAATAGCCCAATTTTAAAATGAAATAGCCCAAATTTGGATAAATCCCAAATCCCAATTTCATGGAGCGAGTGAAAAATCCGAGTAGCCTAATTGGCGATAAATAGCCCGTGCTGGCAACACTGACCACAATGCCTAGCTCAAATACTCTACAATAGAGATCACTGGAAACCAAAATGAGTTCACTGTTTGCTTTCTTTGCTTTGCATGGGTGCTTGAATTTAACAAAACAGCATCAATAATAATTCTTAATAATACAGTGACAGTGAGTACACTGAGTACACTGAATAAAACAGATGGAATGGACTTGTTGGAGCAAAAATAATCTATTAAGAATTTATAATGTACTTACTCTTCCATTTGTAATTTTGTAAAAATAATTGAATTCACCACACTTAATTTACCACATTTTTACATTTGAATTTTGGCGCCAATGAAGCAAGGTTCGCCATATTTGTAATTTGCTTTTGTACTAAAAACAATGAATTCCTCTCAGAACCTATGTATAAAAAGAACGAAAAAGCCAAAATAAAGCATTCGTCGTTATACTCTCATTGGAGAAAGACATCTTTTATTCGCCACAATCGCAATTATTCGCAGCTATTAAAAAAAATCCAAAGGAAAAATCTTAACAAATATTAAAATTTCCTGAGGAGCAAGTAGAAAATCCTCTACCTGTACAGGAATGGTTAATTGGTTTCTAGAGTCCATTGATGCAGCTTTATAAAATTTTGTGCTTTGTTAGGAAAGTTTTAGGTTTTATTACAAAATGGAAATAATATCCGTTGCAGGGTGCGCCATCTTTTATGTCACAAAACAAAACAAAACAATAATAAAATATCTCCTGATTCATTTGTTTTACTTTGCAAGCAGTGAGTGCAGTAACCAAGTGAACTTGAAATGAAACGAATGTCTTGGAACTGGTTTCAAGACATTCATTGCAGACCTCTAAGCAAACTACCTTCAATTTACTTTATTGTGTCAAAAAAAACATGAACGAATATGTATTTCTCCCCCATTCAGATTAATATGAAACTCAATATGGACACCTATATAATTTCCAAAGGATATGTTACTGGTCTATAAGACAACATCAATATTTATGCTAATCGTCAGTATATATAATTTTGCGTGGAATATGCCACCGTGACTATGCAAACACATTCTCCATATATGCGGTTGATTTCCTATATCATAAAAATGGATTTTTGCGACCATTTCACCGCTTTGTGCGAATCCACTTACTAAAGTGTGCTTTTTACAACTTGAAGTAAAACTGGTCGTCCTGGGCAGAGATTTGGTTTTTCTTTCACGCGATGAACCAACACATACAGCCCGCCGCGCCGCCCGTCGACCGGTGGATGAATTCTGCATAAAATCTTTTAATAGAAATCGTGTCGCAGAATTTTTATGCGAGGATTACGATTTGAAAAATGCGTACGGGTATTATGTGTCCAAGGAAGCACCTTAAATTTCAGACGAGATGAACAAATATTCTAAATGGAGTTCTTCTACTTACATGGTATGTGGACTGAGCGTTATTGGTTTTTTTTTTTGTTCTGCTCTTATTCAAGGTTCGTCATAGATGTGAGGATGTAGATTAAGCTGTCGTGCATTATGCTTAGAACTAACGGTCTTGCGGTGACATATTTTTGGCATAGATAAGGCACTCTAGGTATCTACTTCTATAACTGGGACCTGAAGAAGTAACTTTCTATATTCTATTATTTTTCAAGCAAAGAGAGTGGAAAAAGGTTTTTGTCAATGAAGTAAAAAAAAAACATTTTAAATGCTTTTTCTTGACAATTCTGCGAGCTAAATGTGTAAAATTTGAAACATTGATGTATCTATGCAGTATGCACTGTCCGAACAAAGCAATTCACGAAATGTAGGCATGATTAGAAAACGGTGTGTGACAGGTGTGTGGCACCTCCTATACAAAAAAAAATGTATGCAAACTATATTTCTTGAATTAGGTACACTTACAAATTGGTGGCCATCTCGATCCATGGATATCTGCTTTCAGATGAACAGGCATTGTTAGCTGAGGTCCACTATCAAATGAGCGATTCACCTTTGGGTACATTTTTTGGAGTAAAGTCGAAGAGCCAAAGTTTTTCTGAGCAAAAGCAGTGATGTCCTATCTACCCAGTTTAATCGACACCTTCTTTAGCAGGTCTATATCACTCTACAGCTTCGATCTTCTAAGCTCAGGCGGTTCATTTTTCTTACAAAACGATAAAAACTTCAATTCCTACAAAGATTGCTGGACGTGGACTTGGGATGAACCCATCGACCCCCATAAGCATTCAGTTAACAAATAGCATAGGAGGATTTTCGCCTTAATGCCCTGAACTATGTTGGGGTTGACCTAAATTTAAAGGTCGATATCTCAGTACAAATGTATAAGACAACACGTAGGGTTTCAGGTCGAATGTCGTATACTGATGGTTGTACGAAATGGTAGTGACCATCAATCTTAACATAATGACACAGTCGTATGCTGCAGCAAAGCTTACTTTACTTTAGATGGCGCTCACAGTCCGGGGTGGAACACGGCCTCAACCAACAAGCCCCTCCAGGCAGCTCCGTTCCTAGCTAGCTGCCTCCAATTACATACACCAAGTTAACTTCAATTACGCCATACATATGAGTAATGAGCATACATTCTGAATACCCGCCGCAGTGACAATAATTCTATTTTTAGAACGCAAATCAACACTACCCTTCCTTATCACAACTGCAGTCGAGATAGCAATTGTTTTTTGCATTTGGAAAAATAAGATCTATTTTCAATATATTATATATCGCCCTCTGGATGGTCCAGCAAGATAATTGTTAGCTCAAAATACTCGGTGAAGGCTCCGAGAAATAAGGCCCCCGGAAATAAGGCCCCTGTAACGAACTGTGGGAATCGTTCCGTCGGATAAAATTTCAAGATATGCCCCATCAAGCGTATGACCACTCAACCAGGTCATATCACCACCGACACTATCTCAGAACAAATGAAGTGATCCTGTTCGACCACAACTCCCTAAACCTACCACTTCTTATACCACCCTTACGACCCAAGGCCACAGGACTCCTTGAGGCGGTCCGGGCAGCTGAAGCGATAGGGCTTCAAGGCCATTGCAGCGTCAGGCACGCTAGCTCCCACCAGGTCATAGCTCGTCGTAATGAGGTGGATCTTGTCGCAATGACGATGGACTAAGTTACGAAATTTTCCGTGCCTTTAGAATGGATGTTAATATCTAGAGGATTCTTGAGATAGAAGCCCGAAATGTCTCTTCGAATAAGCGGATTGTAAGTTCGGATTTGGTTCCAAATAAGAAAGGAGAGCGATGGATGTAACGTGCTCCCCTTGAGTGTGCCCACCCCCTACTTTACCTAAACCTCGGTTTGGGTAACAGCACCTTGGCTACCACGTCACTCTATATTTGTGGTTGCCCCTAACTTGATTCTACCAGGCTAATTTCTCATCTCCTTCGTCCCCCACTGGAAAAATCTCGCGCCGTCACACCCGCCTGTAAGTTAATTAACAAGATCTCATGATCCAAACAGAACTAATCTTCCCAATGTGTTTACCTTTGGACATCCAATGCCTACAGTGAATGGCATCACAGCCTGATCTTACCATCAAATAAAAATAACGTTTGATTTCATTACTACTTATAAATAATTATCTCTTTATTACTTGAAAATCTAGGTTATCTATCGGACAATTAATATTCATATATTACAACTCAATTTCGGAGTACCTAATTTTAATTAGATCTAGCGTTATATATTTCTTTCTTGTAAAATTCAAAATGTATCTAAGTTTCCCAAAAATGGTGGTTCGGTGAACTATTTAAACCAACCGTAAGTTATATATTTTGTTTAAAAATAGCAATCGTCAACTTTTAGCGGGGTATACGTACTAAATTATAGTATTCATTTAATTCTTATCTATTCCAACAAATTCAGGATAAATATAACGTTTAACAATTCGAATTTTCTTTACCAACAACGGCATAATGATTGACTTGATAATCTCCAGATTTCGTTCAGTTAATCAGAATATGGTATAGATCTGATTATATTCACCCACAATAACAAAACAAAAAAAAAATTCTATTGCAGTACTTACTTCTCTCCCAGAAGGGGATCGAGAAAAGAGAACAACAACTAAAACAATAGAAATCAAATCTGTATATAAAAAAAATTTACTCAAAACCTCTATTTAGACGAGATAATATACGTAGCTCGCAACTAGAAAAGGTATACGCATCAAATTGTGAACAAGATCACTTACCGGGATTTTTTTTGTTGTTTCCAGGGGTGAGGGGGATGGTAAGCTTATCATACTCCAGCCCGAGGTGACGTAGACGTTGATGACGATTTTGCGACTGTACACATATATACCGCTGTAAGAATAAAACGACCAAATTTGCGTACACTAGACCTATGTCGCGAACTTTACAGTCACTTTTAATCAATTTTATTTTAATACTTAGCATTAATTTTGTTTTTGTTTCGTTAATTAAATTTACGTTGGTGGGTGTTGGAGGATGTTGGTGCCGTGGAGGGTAGGCGGTGCTGAGTTTGATACTTCTGCAGTCCGATATTATGCGTTCTTTGGAGGTACCAAAGCAACGAGCTGCTGGGATCGCTGACGAGTCGATGGGATCGTGGTTTTATCGAATAGATTTTGATATGGCGATGATTATGCGACCTGTACAATTCAGGTGCTGGTGGTTTCGATTAGCGGAAGAGTTAAGTTTCGGAGACTATGATGCGCGACCGCCATGAGTTTGCTGAACTTCAGCTACGCAATTTTTGCAGTAGAATGCATTCGTTCGAAGTTGAGTTCGCTGACGGGTACACTTGGTTGATTAGATATCACTTGTTTTATCTTTTAGTAAGTGTTTTAGATTTATTTTTTTTTAAGTTTTTAATTTGTTTTGTTTTTTAAATTCATTCCCGGGTATGATGGGAAGATTTCTTTGTTTTTATGCGAGAAAAATAAAACAACACGTAACTTAGAAACGTAGATTAACTTTTTCTTCACGCTTCCGAATAAAAAGGCGACTGTCCGTTTTATTGATGACAGGGACTGTACTTTTCGCCGATTAAATTGTATGACCGACCGAACTGTCCACCTACAATATCTGTCTTCGACTGCTCGGATGAACGCACTCGCATTCGCTATTATGTATACCAACCTAACCCAAAGCTTGTGCTCCGTTGCGGTAAAAGACACAACAAGCATATACTGGCTTCACCGGTACGGCTTGGTATTCTCGGACGATAAATTGTGTGTCGCATTGCGAGCACCTATATACTTTTCATATGAGTCGCTCATTCATTTGTCACTTAATATACAAGGATTGCCGCTCAGCATCACGTCTACTCTCATCCACCTACCATCCACATAATCATTAAGTGTATGTGCGAACACTCGCTAAAGATGATCTTGCTAAATTTAATAATAGCCTCTCAAACTTACTGTTGGTTTTGTTGGTCTATCTGTCCTACAGTAAAGTTAAAAAAAAAATGAACTCTGTTACAAAAAAATAGTTTCCTACACCCCAAAAGAAGAAATGAAATAAGACCACAAAAGAAGAAATGAAATAAGACCCCAAACAAAAAACGGAAACGTATGGGGGGCATGCTGCCCCCCTGCAACTCCCTGCTTGGGTTTAGGTTTACTGTCAGATTTGGGGCCTTATTTAATTTTTTTTTTTTGGGTCTTATTTCATCGCTGTGGGGTCTTATTTCATATTTGAAATTGGGATAGTATTATTTTATTATGAAATAACACTAAAATTTTTACTTTTGGGGCCTTATTTCGCAGAGCCCTCGGTGAAGTATTGCCTAACAATTATTAATAACATATCTTGAATTGACTAGATTTATGATTATAATGCCAAGTTAAGCGTAGTAAGGTCGAAATAGAAAAGTTTGCACCCCCTTTTTTCAACTCTTATAGGACGAATTTTGAAATATGATGATTGAGGCATGTAATAATTTTGACCTATTTATCAGCACACAAACTATCAAGTTCATACGGCTCATGGTTCTTGAAACCCCCCTTACTCTTTACTCCTGAGCAAATTTCACCCATCCTATGGACTAAGTTGGCCACACATCTATAAATCAGAAAAAAAATCATGAAAATCGGACGAATGGTTCTTGAGTTATGGAGAAACGAACAGACGGACGGTGCATTCTATAAGTAGTGTGGATATGAATATGGATGTGGTTCTAATCGATTTGCAAGCATTTGTTTCATTTTCTTTCCAACATGCATTTCAAAGCACCAGACTGGTGGTCTAAGTGAGTCTGTGTACATGTTAATCCATCTATATAATATTACAGCCCGCACCTGCTTTTCAAACTCATTCATTCGCTAGCTGTTCCCGCAACAGTTCTATACCTACTTCACAGCTCTGATATTAAGGTATTTTGTCTCTACCACTTTTAACATAATCTCTTTGAAAATAATGTTTCTGCCTATCATTTGGCTCAACTTTTGTTGAACAAAACTTCCTCACCCCAACAGTGATGTGATGACGAAGTAATTTGTGTATCCATAATCCAACTCCAAGTCATACGCATTTCTAAAAGTAGTTCAGGTTATACCATGTCGTCAACGCTCTGATTCCCGATTAAGACATTCATCCGTACTGAGTGACTTCATGGCGCCGAAAAGTATTCCGTGACTTTATTAAGATTAATGAGACCGAAAATGCAAATTACCTTGTCATTGTATATGGCTAAAGTGAAAATCGTGATTTTAACGACAACCATCAGCCATAGAGTGGCGGTGGAACTTGTTTTCTTTGTCATCATCGCATCGTTATTGTGTGCCATCGAAGGACTGTATCCTTCGAATCTGTTCTCGTTCTCCCACCACCCGCTGATTCAGGTAGCTTTCCTGCACAACGGTGAACCATCGTATAATTAAATTAGTGGCAGTAATTTGAAAGTTTGTCACTTAGCTGCGTGCAAAGGGGAAATTGATTTGATGACGAGCACTATTATAACTCAAACCATCCATCATTTGGGGTAAATATATGCAAATCAACAGAATTGGATTGGCTCGTCTACATTTTCCTATCGCACGTAGGATTTCTCAAGTACTTATCGCTTCAACTGAATCGATAATCACCTTTGGATTGCCATCAGATGGGACGTACAGCTGGGATTCGTTATAATATTAAATGCGTGGTTAAGTGGATATTTTTATTCAGTGACTCCCAGGGGCATCCTACATGCGAACATTCAGAAGGGGTCCGGGGAACGTACTGCGAAATTCATGCGATTTGGTCATCAGCCCAATCCCCCCCCATGAATTCAGGGTATGAGAGGTGAGTAGTTGCTTCAAAAATGAAGTTTTGAAACATCTTACAGCCAACCCTTGCCACTCAATCAATTTCCATATAACAACAGTAATTGTTGTCGAACAAATTGAATACAGATACTTTGGCTATCTACGTCCAATCAAAAGAAACCCATAAAAGGCTTGTCCTTTCCGTCGTCGTAGTCGTTCTCATACATCGTCTGATCGATATCGAGACCCCTTCTATTCCAAGAAATTAACTTTGAATGAATTATTTCGCAAGGATATTTTTCTAAGAATAAATCAGAATAAACAACATAATCAAAACGAAGAGTTGGTCTCTGAGTCCGAATCGGAATCACTGCGAATGATTGAATGTTTTTCTTTCCTGTTATCTACTCCTGGTCATTGCGGAGTGGAGGAACACGAACAGGGTGAGACAGAGAGCTGCCTAATGTTATTCTAATGTAGTGACCCTTACATGGAAATGAAGATTGTTTGTTTCTCAAGAGGAAAAAACAAATTTCCTAAAGGGTCATTCAGGGACGATAACATCTCTATTGATATAGTCTGACTGAAGGTTGAATACGTAGTTTGAATGTGAAAAGGGTGGGGAGGTCGACATTCAAAATAATATTCACATATCGTAGGAGGACCATAAAATAGTGGCTGATAGTTATTTTAGAGACAGAAAGGATAGGAGTTGAAATTAGCAATTTTGAGTTTTCTCAGAGCGTTCTCGCACATATTACCGTATATTATTTTAAATACTATTTAGATAGCTCTATTCTAACGAGATCATGGTTGTACATTAAATGTTATATCATGCACTTGCGGTTGGAAACTCTTTAACCGATAGAACAAGAATTAAAAAAAAAAAACAATATCCTTGAGCTTGTCATCGGCCGTTAGAAAGAATGGCCTACTGTAGGGATTTGGTTTCAGAATTGGATTGGTGGTCAACCTTATGGATGACCTTGGTCTGGGCAGCAGAAACGACACACTATACAGGGAGCCGCAGAAATGGCTGGTCGGATACGCTAAAAGAGCAATTCGGTTTCCACGAAAATCTCTGAAGTTAGTTTGAACCTAAGGGGAGGTTATAGTTGATTATAGGGCGTCACCAATTTGGGCTGCAATAAAGGGGTATGATGGGCCATGAACCGACGACCATGGCTGCCGAAACCTTAGTGGTACTCTGTTATAGAAGCGAACAAGGGCCTTTGACGGTGAGACAGTTAATTTGAACAAAGCGTCGCGTTAAAGACATACACCGAACCTAAATGGGGAACGCTTTTAACCAAAGATAACGTAGGTAATACAGTGCTATGCGCAGTATTATTATATTTGTGCTATTCACAGCGCTCGTTGAAATGCTTCTGGTAAGCCCGGATTTACCATCCTCCCTGTTACTATAACGATCAATTTACGCTGTTATTCTCTCAAACAATAATTCATAGACTGAAATTCGACAAAAATTTCGGAAATTGTCAGAGTCAATCCCAACTAGCGACAATCATTGTTACTCTTCGCTTCCCCATTCAGAAACCGACATCACCGATGGCACCAAGGAGTAGACAGTCTTGATGCAAGTTTGGCAAGTTTTGCTGGGCGCTGTCCATGGTCTTGCATTCAGGATTGGATGCATTTCATGACTTTGACCCGTCATCTTTGTTCATATTCGGTGCCTTGTGCGTAGATCACTGACTTCACATCATGTGTGTAGCCGACCCAACACCCAGGTATGATTTTTCGGACATCTCCATTCTTAGGATTCCATTTCGTAAGTCGGTTCTCTAGATTTAGACTTGAGTGAAACAGGCGGTATGTTCCTTCGTTCGAGTTCCCTCTGTGGAATCGCAAATTAACTGTAAATTTCATCATCTGTGAGAGATATTGAGGCACGTCAAAAGTGTTCTCTAGGACATTTATCGTGTCACTGCACCTAGATGCGTCAACAAATTTTCGTACATCTAAAACGATTATGATGATTTTTATGGATGGTGATACTATTATCCTGCACAGGTCTTCGTAGAAGGGGTACCTACCTCCTCTACTGATCATATTTTTGAGTGTCCTTTTAACATGTTGTTTCACAGATAGGTTGCCCTCTTTCACAGAACTGATGCCCAATATCTTGGATTAGACATCCTTTCTAAGAGTTTCCCAACCAAAATAAGAAAACTTTAAGGACTCTAGGCCGATGCGGCCGATTGCTGATTACGGTATGTCGCTTTTTTCCATTTCTTGTTGAAAACTCCTTAAGCAGTGACTGTACAATGTATATGTTGAACAGCAGTCGGTAACATCGACAGTTGCAGCGGTACGCTGGACAGTGTGCTTCTTTTATTGATCATCTACCTCAGCAAAATAGACATGTGTTCATTAAAACTTGCCCCGAATCAGCTTTATCATAGTTGCTTGAATAACAATAGGCCTGTTGCTGGAATCTAGAGGGCGTTGGGAGTGAATAAGAGATGGGAAGCAGGGATGTGGATGGGTCATTGGGATTGGATCGGCGTAGAAAGGGAATGAAGATCGTGAGCGAGGAGCGCTGCATGGTGGTGAAGCACGGCTAAGCTCGCCGAATGGCGTGGTTCTTGTCCCCGCTATACAACAAAACTTAAAACATGCCGACCAACTAAAAGAATTTTTAAACAATTATCACCGAGGGACTTGTCTTACCAAACTGATGGCGCTGCGGTGTTGTTCAGCGATATATAGAGTCATATAAACTGGTTCTTCTAGTAATCGCTCTAAATTGCGCTGATAGCGGTTTATCATGTCCCACTTTCATTAGCACTGTCATGAACAATTAAAATGTCAACATGAACTCTATAAAATTCCAATAGAGCCCCGAATTTAGATGCTCACCAATTTATGTTTACTTGGGGTAAATAAATACCTAGTATGTGAATATCAGAAGTGTCAAGTAGAATGCAGTTGGTATAAGTTGTCATAAATCGTATCATTCCCTGACATATGCCGACATCACAATGATGACCGAATTTGTCCTAAAGTATTCATTTTATGTGATTGCCTGTCATGCGGTTTGTCACGAGAACTACTTGAATGCTGTACTTCCAAATGACTGATTTGAATGACTAACAGCCCAAATCGAAGATTAAAGACGTCAAACAACATTGGAGCACATAACTGCATGGTACTTAATACAGTCGTACTCATGGTGTTACTTAAATGATTTTTTAGTGAGTTAACCCAGCAAAGACATTGAAGAAATATCAGATTTCTAGCTTGAATCCGCAATTTCATTCATCCGGTCAGTACCCATACACCCAATTGTCATTAACCATTTATATGTATAGGAAAGTGCCGAAACAAACACGTAGTTAGTTACTCCTGTTGATACCAAAACTTCAGAAACCAGTACTGAAATTTGACTTAACTGACATGCAGGGTGTACCTATTTCTTCACGTTTACCTCCGTACCAGCTTCCACCCAGGCGGGTTCAAGTTCAATCGATTTGAAGCTAAGAACACCCACTACAAATTAGTATATCAAAAAATAAATAACAATATATATATACAATAGATATTTATAAAGCGATTTTTCAAAAAATAAAATAAAACCAACTCATGTTTATAGAAACTCACAAAATATTCACCTTCGTCCTTTTCCAATCTCAAATGACTTCAAAGCATTTAAGCAATCGAAACAAAACCATCCCTGATAAATGTTATCGAATTTGTAATATATCCTCGAATCCATATAAAGCCACAAATGAACAGAAAGGCAAACACAAAACACACACAAAAAAAAATCCTTCTATCGGTGCAGAAAATCCTTAATGGGAAAACTTTGTTCTGAGGCAAAAGTAATTTCGTAAGAAACCTTCTCCTATGTACAATTCCACTTGTGCAAGGATCAAAGTGGCTTTTAGTTGGATTGCCCATTCGTAAGGCATTCGGAAAATGTGCAACAACTTATCGCGGTTAACCCGAAACTTCTGTATTTCATTTCCAATACAAGTTTTAAGAAGCATTTTCATGTGCAACTGCCTATGTAACTTCAGAGGGGCAATGAATGTAACCTAAGACATTCAGCAAAGTTCTTAAAGATATACCATAGTGGAAGGGATAAAACTTCAAGACATTGTATATGTGTTTTGGAAATTTCCAAAATCGAATTAAATTACGAACTTGTCGTGAAGTTATTTGTTTGTGGTTTCACCAGAAATGGTTTGCTTCGGAGATAAATGCATGCAACCTATTGAATGTGATGCGGAAAACAGGACAGAACACAAACTATCGCCTTGCTAAATGGTTAAGCGTTATATAGCCTCGTTCAATATTTTTACCCAAAAACACACCCATATTTAGGCGGAGAGTAAATAGACACATTTGGCCATTAAGACCTTTAATAAAATATACATGTAGGTTGCACCGTTGGGAATTCGTTATATTAACCCCAAGCTCACCGCCATCGTCACCTACCCAAAAACACTGGCGAATTCTGATTGACTAATAAAACAGTACGTGATCTGAAATTCCATTCCACTTATGAACCTGAACTCTGCGATTCGTTTCACCTTCTTTTACTGGCAGAGCAGAAAAAAAAAGGAGCACAACTGCCCGAATCCTGAATAATAAGCAACCATCTGAAACAATGGCACAATACAGAGAGCTAGTATCTATTCGCATGTGTGGAGGTATATTGCACTCATGGAGGTGTTGTATCGGAGAAAAAAAAAATATATTTTGCTTATATTTACTACATTATTGCCACAGTCCAGCTACCAGGGATATACGGTCTGTCCATCTGTTGTCACCCCCACGTGCGTCCCCTTGGGATGTTGATTTTTGTCGCAAAATAATAATAAACTTACTTTGGGCCCATCATGCGGATAAGTGCCTTTTGCCTTTTTCCATCTCCACCTTTGGCTATTTTCGGCAGAGGTTGCTTCCGTTTGCCGTTTACCTTCCATAGACACCTAAGGGTCAGGCCAAGAAAAGGTATTATGTTCATATGCGTTAATGGTGAGCATATGTGTGAGTAACCGTTTGGTTTTTCCAACAAAAAAAAAAAAAAAACAGCACATCCTTGTAGAAATTCATAAATTGAACGAAAATTATTGGCTCGAATGGTAAGTGGAATTTCATTATCGTCCTTAGACAGGGGTTGCATAACAATACGGGCAGAAAGGTAAGTGTGCAGGAAGACGTTGTTATGTTGCTCCATATGGACTTAAGTTTATTTGTATAAGGGCATGTGAAAATGGTCTACGCATAAAGTGAAAGGGATGATGCGACACTTGATAATGATGGCACGAATGTATCAACCGAATATACAGTGACCGAAATAAGTATAAAGACACGGGCGGCTCCATTGTTTGATTTGATTATACTACGAATTGAGAAAATTTTAAGAGTATATTGTAAAGGGGAAAAAATGTTTACTTTATTCAATTTTATAATCAAAAAAAAAAAGTTTTGTTCGTTAATGAGCCCCAAAAACATTAATCTTTCCTGCGAAATAAGTATAAAGACAGTAAGCATTTTAAACATTAAAACGACGAAATTTTTAGTTTAACCTATCAAACTGTAACTCAGTACTTCGTACAGCCGCCTCGGTTCTCAAAAACTTCAAAAATTCTATTCGGCATAGAATTTATCAAGTTGTGTATAGAACTTCATCATTGAGCTCGTTCCATGCCTGGATTATTTGTGCTTTAAGCTCTTCCACAATCTTGTACTGCCTCCCATTCGAATAAATTTTTCTCGCCATGATCACCCACATGTTTTCGATTGGGTTAAGGTCGGGACTACATGATGGCCACGGTAAAAATCTTTTCCCGCTAACTTCAAACCATTCGCGGACTGTTCTTGCCGTGTGTTCACCCGCCGGAATTTCTCCAAATTCGTCCCTGTATCTTATACCATTCATTCTGGGAGGTACCCACATCAAAGGTATTTTTCCATGGAATCCAAATGCACCCCAAACCATCATGCTTCCACCTCCGGAGTGCCGGCTCATTTTCGCTGCTTTTTCGTCTTGCAAATCACGCCAATAACAGCTGAAACCGTTTAGACCGTCTAAATAAATTTTTTTTTCATCAGAAAAAAAAAAAAAAAAACGGATTCCCACTCCCTGGTCCATGCCATGTGGTTTCTGGCAAACCTTAGTCTGGCCTCCTTATGATGATGCTGCAATAGCGGCTTTTCCAGTATCTTTGTGTATCTAAGGTTAGGATTTCCCTTCAACACTTGCTGCACTCTTCTTACGCCTACTGGAAGATCCAACTTGCGCCTTATCTGACCAGCATTCAGCTTATTTCGCCTGGCTTCTTGTCAAATAAGATTCTTTTGACGGGCGCTAAGAAGGCTTTGTCGACCGGATCTTCTAAGTCATAATTTTCACCCAAATTGAGAAAATTACTTACAACGGTAGGAGATCGTCCTATCTTGGTAGCAATTGACCGATTTGATAGGCCGTGCTCTTTGTGAGTTTTGATTATTGCCTTTTCTTCCGTATGGTCAAATGGGTTCCGCGGAGCATGGCTAAATCAAGATTCAATTATTTTCTTTTCGAGTCGAGAGAAGTGAAATTTACCTGTGAAATTATTGCTTAAATATTTTCACACACTTTGAATAAAAAAAAATATGCAAAAAACCTTAATACCTACTCTAAGACAAACACTGTGTCTTTATAATTATTTCGCAGCGGTTTCAACTTATTTCGGTTATATATACCGACTTATACCGACTTTATACCGACTTATTTCGGTCACTGTACAGTGTACAGTGTACATCTGTACCTTTTTCAAATGAAAAATAATTTTGGAAAGAAATAGTTCGTTCGAAGAAGTCGTATTTCTTAAATGAAAAAATAGTTTATTTCAAACTAGACCATAAAATAAATTTAGATTAATAATGTTAGAATTTGGTCTGTAATTCAATTTCTAAATAAAACATAAAGCTTATTTAAAGCTTATAATATTAAAGGCATTGTAATCTCTCTTAACGATATCTTGTTTTGTTGTTGTATTGATTAAGAATTGTTTGAGTAATGGCAAGTCAAAGGCAGTAAAGAAATAAAAAAATATACCTTTTGGTCAAAAACGCCCCCAAAAAGTAGGCGTGTCAATGAACGCCACAGCCTAAAGCCCTCGAGGAGTCTTAGGAAACATTTTAAAGTGTTACAAGTTCGAGTTCAGGCCAACTTCTTTGTCGATTTCGTTGGAAGACATGCTTCAAATACTTATGTTAAAAGGGCATAAACTCTGAGAACTTTTTAAGTCGAATGACCGCAGTCGTTAGAAATTATATCTGAAAATGTTGGGTCAGTACCTATTCCATAATAATAGATCAAAGTGCGGAAGACTAATGGTAGCGCTGCCAAAGAGCCATCATAGATAGCGCCTTCGATGTTCTAGGTTTCACAAGGCGAATACCAAGAAGAACACGAACGGTTCGATACCTACCTCTACAAACAACGACCAAGAAAAATAAAAAAAATGTGTCTAAGTCGATAAAGAGATGTCAATCCATGAATGAGGTTCAAAAGTTTTACCAAAAAGTTACGAGATATTAAAGCTACGAAACCTTAACCGAAGCCATCAGTAACGACGAGCAAGTCATCAATTTTTTTAGAGTCGCGTTCATGTTGACAATTTTGAAGGATATCTATCTTCTGCAGACTGGACTGTCAAACGGCGATAATGACGCTATAATGGGCCATTCAGAAAAGACATTTATAGATTACAGTACCGTCAAATTCACCATTAAATTGAAGTGTCATTAGTTGTATTCAAAAAGCCGTGTCAGTTCTACCGATGGATTTTGCAAGGCCGTATATGAGCTGATTTGGTAGGGTCCAGGCTGGATGAAGGTATATGCTTGACGAATGAAACCTCAGCACTATTTTCCAAGTCCTGAGGAAAGGAAATCCTTTAAATTAGAAAAACTACGAAGGCATTTAGTACCATTATCTAAACCTAAATACAAAAATATTTTGTTCTAAGTTCCCAAGAGTTCTTCTAAGCGAACCTGACTAAAGTGGGTTTGTTCGTCTAAACTTTTTTGTTATGGAATGTCAATTGTTATATTTGTAACAAAAAATATTGCTATATACCTACAATAATATTGCTGCAAAGACGTTCGTCCACTTCGATTCTGTTTTCCGTTTAATTTCGGTACCCGAGACTGGGATAACCGAGAGCCTATCAATACCTTTCGGAAACACTGGAGACTGGACCCTGTCGAAGCAGATCAACCGGAGTACAATACAGACTAATGCGCGAATTTAAACAGGTTATCAATAATCAAAGAACATGGTAGGGTATACAAGTACGGCTTTTACTGATACTGAAATCAGCCCTGACGAAGCAGTGCGGTTCCGATGATTTATTCTGAGCATAGCTTAGCTTGAGGATCAACTGGATGAAGCGGAGTAGGATGTGCAAAGTGGCGAGTAAAGGGGCTACTTAGGCGTGTATAGAGTGGCCAAGTCCCTGCCTTGTTAGAAAAAATGCTCGCAACGTCAACATCACCTCGACGTGGAGGACTGGCATGGTTTGTTTCTGTTGCACGGATCAAGGGTCAAGTCCCACACCCACCGATGAGCTAATTAAATAGAACTTGTATGCCAGCAATGACCCGAAGACATGATCGGTCTAGCAAAAAAATGGTTACCCAGTAAAAAGGCTTTATAACTTAAATTGGCCAGGGCTGAGTTTATTAAAAAAGTATTTGTTTAGTTTTTAAATCCAATAAGCAATTGTTGAGTGCAGTCGCCTTTTAAACAGAGAAAATGTTATTTTAACTCACTTAGGGCCGTTTGCTGATATGACTCATAGAAATTTAAGTTCCACATAAACTCTTATGTGACAGTTTATGCCATACAAAAAGTACCCTATAAGAATTCAGATCGTGACAGTGAAAATAGCATTTAAATTAGTTCACTGTTTTGTATGACATTGCACAAGGAATAAAAACGATCCCTTTTCTCAGTTAACAACACCCATTGAAATGGAAAAGGTACCCTCTTAGATGATCAGAGAGTGGCCATCGATCGTGTGGTTGAGAGGGGAAGAGCAATTGGGTTAGTCTACCTTCAGCCATAAACGTGTGCAGTCGCTGGTTTGCTCGTGGTAGTCCTTCGAAAATTATTTTCAGAATCAGAAAAACAAAAGTAAATTAGACAAATACCTAATAGCATAATCAATTAAACAAATACAAATTTTGCAAAACAATTTTTTAATGTAAACAAAATCGCGTTAGATTTGCGTAACTTAAAAGCGAAAGTAGGGCCTGTATAGAAATCTTTTTTAGGAAATCTACGAGCAGTTCTTAAAGCCATGTATCTCTCACACACTTCTATTAAGTAGTCTGTTATTGAAAATGTCAACAAATTGACTAGAAAGTAATATTTTGGTATTAGTACAAAAAAAATGGAAAGCTTTTAAAAGATTAACTTAATAAGTTATAACGGATGGCAGGTTTCGCGCGCTAAAGAAGATTTACGAAAGTCCATGTCCTAGTTGAGTATAAAGACAATCCCTATTCTGATTATGTTAATCGCCATTGAATATAACAACACAAAGTTGTGGATGTACTTTCGATTGGAATTACTTTGTCTTAAAGTGTTCCAAGAAATCTATTAACGAAAACTCGAAAGAAGATGAAAATGTAAAATTAAAATATTTAAAATTATTTTTATTTCCAGCAAATAATATTTCTTACATGAATATTGAAGGACTATTAGCTACCAGATACAGGTAGTGGTTATACAGAATTGGTCGAACTATGTGAAAATTTTCCAGGCTTTCTTGGGAAGCATTTGGGGTAATGAAATCAGTGCAGCAATTTTTAAATGTACGTACGTTTGAAATCGAATGGACAATTGACATGTCTATTGCATTCATCGAAGGTGAGAAAAAGGAGTCCCTTGTTTTTAACACAATAATGTGACAACACTCGCAATGTTATAAATTCTTAAAAAACGCCGAACCACCAGGTGCCATGTTCCTTGGGAACCTATCAGATATTAAAGCCGTATTACACAATTTAACAATTTTTATTCACTTATTGTCAAGGGGTCATATTGTAGCTGCAAGTCATTCTCAAAAAAAAAAAATATCATTTTCCACAGTGATAAAAATAATGATCCAATGAAATTCACTTCATAAAACAAAAGAGTGATGCAATTTCTGCCCTGCATGAAGGCAGTGCCGGCTTTAGGGGTGGGCGACCGGGGCGGTCGCCCGGGGGCGCCAGCACCTGGAGGGCGCCGAGGTGTTCAGCGCACTGCGCGCGTCAACTTAACTTCACTGAATTTAAATACCTATCTCTATCGATATAAATTCATCGTATTAGATTTTATGAACTTATCTTGTATTCAGCGTTGCCATTAGTGCAGATTTGTCTGCATTTTGCAGATTTTCAGCGTAGCTGCAGACTATTAAAATCCCAAAATCTGAGTGACAGATTTTGTCTGCATTTATTTGGTTTGTTAAGATTCTTAGCTGCACAGAAGAGAACAGGAAATTAGAGGTTTTTGCGTTTAAAAGTGGAAATGCTGTCTAAAACTGTCGCACTTCTGGTTTATGAGGCTGTACTGAATGTGTCTAGCTTTCACCTGTCAAAATTATATTTTTTGATATTGCAATATCTATGAATACAGATTTTTTCCGTAGAAATCTGCATTGCAGATTTTTTTTTTCTTCATTTCTGCAGATTTGTCGAAATATTTTCATGGCAACACCGCTTGTATTAGTGAGTGTGAGTACTTACTCAGTATTTCTACCGCACGACCTGTGATTCAGTTGCTTGTCTTGTCGAATTTATCTCTAATTTATGTAGGTCGGAAGCACAGCACACATATATTAAAATTAATATTATATTACACTCATTTTCGTTTCGTTCGCGCATCTGTCAAAAAGGCATGCTTTTCCATAAAGATACGAATGGGGTCACATTATCAGCCATGAAAACTCATGCGCACGCATATTATTTCTATATTTTTATTGTCACTTTTTATTGCGCAATATATTAGAAGAACTGATCGACCATAGAGCCCTTTTAGTCTTTAAAAATCACTTTTTATTTTGGGATCAGAGAAGACCCTGTAGTGTTTGGTTTCCTTGACCGATGTTACCCAACAAAGTGATGTCACACGTCACACGAAGAGCCAAACCCTTGCATAACACTCATTACATTTATTGTTTTATAGTTCGACGTTTTGTTTCACATCAACGAAATGCTCCACAAATGTTGCTCTTATTGGGAAATATATATAGACAAACAGGTTGCGAAGAAACCATTGTGACAGTATCGGAACTTGGTACGCAGCCATTTTTCAAACCAGTAACTGATCCAAAAAAAAAACGTTTCAAGTCGATTTTTTAATGCTCTTTTGGATAACGTACTTATATCTATGAAGGAAAGATTTCAACAGATGCCAGATTTTTCTGACACACAGAATTTCTTATTTAAGCCCAGTATCCTACTCGCGCTCAATTTTATATCCCATACAAAAATGTCTACAACGATAAAATTTAACGAGGCAGTTTAGCAAAGGAGTATCCGTTTCCGCACGCAAAATAAATCAAAATAGAGAAGAACTCATGCGACATTGTTCTGCACTGCAAAGACAATAAGGCAACGCCTATCGAGACATTTTATAAATAAATTAGTTCTTGAGATAGACCTAGATACAAAATGTTCTTATTTTATTCGGGCAGACATCGTAGCGAAAGCAATAAGGTTCCTCCATATGGAAACGGAACCTTAAAAAAGCATAATCTGCAAGGGTTATCCCAGCACCTGGATATCGCTCCGTATTCTGTTAACAATACCATTGCAAATGGCGAACGCACTTTTCTAAACTAAAGATGATAGAAACTTACTTGCGGTCTACAATGTCCCAAACTAGACAGTAGTTCGGCTGTCAGAGAATTTGCTGACAAAAAAGTTAGAAAAATAAGATTTTAGTTGTTTTTTTAATTATTTTTTTTTTTTTCATTAAATATTTCGTGACTAACTGACCTTACTATTAATTCAATAACAAATAGGGTACACAATTGAAAACAGTTTTTTTTTTTTAATTTCAATAAAATATAAAAGGGCGCCAAATGCATGACTCGCCCGGGGCGCCAAGATCGTTAAGGCCGGCCCTGCATGAAGGTGTCCATGAAGTGCTCTTGATCAATTGCGAATTCGAAAATAAAAGGAAGAGCAAAACGAAAGCGAGAATCGAAACCTCAATGGACCATAATTTTGAAAAGCCATTCAATTAGCACGGAAACAATGGATGAAATATTGCTCGACGTTAGCCAAAAATAGATTATTACATACAAAATAGATTAATGGACAAATTGCTCAAGAGTCGGTATAGGTGTAGGTATATGTATACGCAGTGCACTCTGCCGCAATGGAATTATTTCGTTTTATCCGTGTTCCATCGGGATGAAATAAAAGCAGAAACACAAAAATGCGGTATTTTACGAAAGTGAATGAATGTCCCAAGTGTATTGTTTGATTTTGTTTCATTGAAATGTATTGCTCTCTTATTTCTCCTGCAGTAAGCCTTTGTAAAATGTTGAAGTTGGTGGTATACAACTGAGATGCATTGGGGATATAGATGAATACTTATAGCTACGTATGATGGTGGATGTGACTCACCTCAGAAAGCAATAATATTCCTTATGTCGTTTTCTATTGGTATATCTCGGGAATCCACTTATTCTGAAATCTAATCAACGAGACAACTGCTTTCTGGTCGATTCCACTACAAACTACTGCGAAACCTGAACTTGGTTGGCACATCTTGAGCAGATTCAGACTTCAAATCGAAAAGCGAAAACCTATTCTCAAAATCGTCAGAAGAGTATTTTTTGTGCCAATGGTACAAGGCAGGGCAGAAGACTAACGTCTTTATTCCGGACGCTCCCGAATGCCCCTCTTTGTCCTTTTGAAAAGGTAGGTAGCCTATATTCTAGAAAGCAAGTTATAATTGGTGAAAACCTCGGGCATCCATAGTTAGAGATCTATTTAGTGCATGCTAAGGCCACCTACACTCCCTAATAGGCCGATTATGTCATTTGGTGGAATATAGAAAAGAAACGTTTTCTATTCACAGAAAAGTTTTATTTTTATACGTCTGAACCCAATCGTGGTCACCCAGTTTCTGGGTGGTTTCCAATCCCGTTTGGGCTCATCTGTCAACTCTCCATCTCAGCTGCAACCTATCGACTTTGATACGCTATGCAGTAGTTCATTTCAAGAAGGCCGTGAAACTATTTTCATCTCAACGGAACCGCAGCGCCGCCTAAGTTATTAAGTCACTGGGGTCAGAATAAAGACTTGGCTTACCTATTCTAATATTCGAAGAATTTAATGACAATGTTTTATTTCCTGACTTACGTCTTACAAAACAAAGAAAACTTTTACTAATAATACAAAATGAGTGGATTCTAAGGACTTAAGTCATCGAAAAAACGGTAAATACCTTCTAATGAATTTGGAAAATGTATTAACATTATTATATATAGGTCTTCATTTCAGAGCTTGGTTAGTTTGGTTGGTTGAAAGTGGCTGTCAGCTGAAAACGCCAACACACTTAGACATTGTGATACCACGAAAAAGGATCTAAGATCTCCCTACTAGTTGAACCATTTTGAGCTCTTTATAAAGCGTAGGCTTCTGATGACTGTGTTTATCAGGACGCCCAAGTCGTTGTAATGGAAGGCTCCTAAGTGAAGCTTCCTTCTACGAGAGAGAGCTGGGCAGAACCAAAGAAGGTGAGGGATAGTTTACTCCCCTTCCTCATCCATACAGCTTCCGCAAAAGTCGTTTGCGAAAAGGCCTAGCCTTGCGGCATGTTTTCCTATCAGGCAGTGTCCAGTAATGACACCTATTGTAATGCCGATATTCAATCTGTTGAGAGAGATCAATTTTTTAGACCGCTTCATATCCAGCTTAGGCCAAATTTGTAGGGCAGTACATTCTTTGCGTTTGGTAATCCTATGCATATACACTGGTCGGCATAAGTATTTTGACAAAACTAAAGTTAATTCTACTCATAATTTGAACTTACTTCATGTAAATTTTGGCATCAATGGAAAGGTCATTTAAATTCCGTTTGAATGATACACAACTTTCCTTAACCCATTAAGTACCCATTGAAAATTTAGAACTTTTGTAAAAGCCTACTTTTTTGACTTTTTTCCTCGGTCAAAAAAAAAAATGTTTTGATGCAAAAAGTTTCTTCAAACAATTCGAATAGTGACTGCAGAAAAAATTTTTCAAAAATCTCTTCGCTAACATTTTTTATGATTTTTTGAATGGGATGATCTCAGAAAAATTTTGTATGAAAAGGAGGAAAAAGTTACTAAAATAGTCATTTTTAGCAATTTAAAAAAAATCATAAAAAATATTAGCGAAGAGATTTTTGAAAAATTTTTTCTGCAGTCACTATTCGAATTGTTTGAAGAAACTTTTTGCATCAAAACATTTTTTTTTTTGACCGAGGAAAAAAGTCAAAAAAGTAGGCTTTTACAAAAGTTCTAAATTCTAAAATTTTTAAATGGGTACTTAATGGGTTAAGGAAAGTTTTGTATCATTCAAACGGAATTTAAATGACCTTTCTATTGGTGCCAAAATTTACATGAAGTAAGATTCAAATTATGAGTAGAATTAACTTTGTCAAAATACTTATGCCGACCAGTGTAGTTTTTTTGGGCACTTTAGGCATTTTTTCGGGGCATTTTTTTGAGCGAATTGCAAGGCTACCTCGGGTTCGTTTTTCAGGAAATTTTCTACTGTTTTTTGGAGTTTCTAGAGGCATACTTTGGAGTATTTTACGGAACATTTTTGAACCATTTTTCAAAGCGTTGCTCTTTTCTTTGAAAGAGTTTTGTTTTTATGGCCCGTTTTATTAGTCCTTTTGGCTCTAACACAACCAAGACTTTAACTATCAAGCCCCTGCAGTTGTAAACCGGGTATTTTGCCAACTGACTCCAATTGCACCCGTCAAGTGTTTTTGCCTGTACGCGCCGCCACCTAACGCCTAAGTGTACAAGCAGAGTGGAGAGTGAGCAAGAGCAAACGGCAATGCTGTGAAATCATGAAAACCTAAATCGTTGCTCTCCGCTCGTTCTCTTCACTCTGTTTGTAAACTAATTTATTATTGGTACAAGGCGGTGGCCATGGTGTAGTGGTTAGAGTCATTGCTTGTGACCCGAGCGGCGTTGGTTCGAGCCCCGGCGGGGGACAGCAATACTCTGCCACCGACCATAAAGAGAAACGAATAATATCAGAGTTTCTTCACCACTACACCAAAAAAGGGGTTTTGTGCTTGGTAGTATACAATGGACCGAGATTCGTCTGAGTGCTCCAGGATTTGGAATCCCGTTTACAAAAAAAGTATTCCTAAGTTGACAGGGTTATAATCAAAGATTGGGAGCCATACTTCAGATCCGTAAAGCAGTTTCTTATGGTCTTTAGTTTAGTTGCTCAGGACAGACATAGAGGATTGCTACAAAGTTGCCTTTTAAGGGGAAAAAAAAAAACTTATGACTGCAAGTTCAACTCCAGATGACGAAATTTTCAAATCCTTCAAACCATCGCGTTGGATATGATTGCAGACCGTTGTTGGACACTTCAGTGTAGAGGCTCGTGTTGCTCTCTGGAGAAAGGTGGGTGTGCATCACGCTGAGAACCAATTTCAAAATAACGTGATATGCGTTATTTTTCCAACGTATAATTCATAACGTTTTCAAGTGAGCTGTGTTGAATGCGATGAAACATACAATATGCTGGTATTATAGTAAGAGCACGACATTGATCATCTAATACCCATTCCTTGCTACTCCTGCTGGCGTGGTTGCTCCTTCCGATACCAAACGTTGTGCTAAATCTGTCAGTTGCTCAATGTCATACATTCTATACATTCTATGTCACGTTGAATCCGCGATCATTGCAGATACAAGCTATAGGTTAATCAACTCACAAATTGTTGTAATGTAATCCTCAGACACACTGATAAGAGCTGAAAATATTAGACTCAAATAGCATTTCACGCTAGTACACATAATTCTGTCCTAAAAATCAATTGTTAGTGTGGCTGTCAAAAATGTCAATGGTACCTATATTCAAGCCAACATCAGATCCATAAACTTGGCCATAAGTTCTCAAAGCCATTCTATGTCTCGACTGTAATGACACCCCTACTATAATGAGCAAAATCCAACCCTTTGACCTTAATCTACCATTAATTGCATTGCGGCTAATTGAATGATCAAAAAATACTTCAGGAGTTGTCCTCAAAAAGAAAAGAAAAACGAAATTAAAATACTCAATCAATTTGAATCCCATAAATTCACTTTAAAAGGATTCGCTACAAAAGAATAAAGTATAGCACACCGTCTGCCACCGAAACGAAAGTCATTCGTTATTATCGCCACACTGGCTCGTCCCACAATGGTGTAAATACCTTTGATGGAATTACCCGGAAGGAAACTTTGGCATTTTTTTTAACGACCTCTCAACTTTTTCTCGTCTATTTCTTCTTTTATTCTTTCGTTGGTCCTTTTTCTAAGTGAATTAGCTGCGCTCGCATTACACCCTCCCGATTTGAAATAATTGGATTGAAAAAGATTAAAGCAAGGCCGATGAATTTGAATTTATTGTACCATGATAAGACCATCCAAGTAGCCGAGGGTTTATAAAGCTTTAAACACCTTTTATTTCTTTTTTCTGTTCAAAAGGACGGACACTTTGTTTGAATTTACTTGAGAGCCATAATCACATTTCGATGCTGCGGATTTGGGTGCTACGAGTTCGCCTTAATGTGATATATTCTAGGAAATTGAGTCCCAATATTAATATGGAATAGAGGGCACAATTTCATACCCGAATTGCTGGGAAAAATTCCGAGATCCCCATCCAGCAATCGCACTCGAATGGCCATTCATTCAAAGTCAGCCAACCAATCCGTTTCGGTAAAAAGTGACACACGGATTCACCTTTCAATCGTCAGATGATATTCCCATAAAAACTGCTTACTCCTCTTGCATTCAGATATACCCACATCACATCAATACTCTTCCTATTTCCACTATGACGTCTGATGGTGTATAGTCAATTTGGCTTGCAAATCCCTCACTTGCTGTCTGTCAGCTTGAACCTTGGCCGATGCAGTTAATGGATCTTTTAAAGTGCGGACCTCCCAATAAATTAGTTTTCCATGGCCAGTTAATTGCTCCTCAAAGAATACCATCTCACACACCGTCTCTATAACAGAGCAGGCAACTCTGTTGGTGGAATGCCATCCTAACCACAGTTGCATCCATTGGACATGGACGGACATGCTTTCTTTTGCTCGAACTTCAGTGTCATCTGTCACACTTTAAAAAGGCATCTGTTACACCCAAAGGATTTTGATGGTATGCTGGTAGTGCTGTTTGTAGATCCCTACCTCTGGATTTTCTAAAAATGAATTTAACGCCACTCGAACTCTGGTTGCTTAGAGAAATACGTATAGGTCTTGCTGTGGAGCTGAGGGGAGTAATTGGTGTGCTCTTGTTTCTTTGGGCCCAAAAAGCGAATAATTGGATGGAAGGTTGATGCCTTTCTTTGTCCACTGTGTTCTCGGTTCATTTCTGTTTGCACTGAATTTGGTGTCTTTCAGTTGTGAAAATTGACGTGAAAAACTTTTGTCATGTGCGACGAATTTGTCCTCGCTGTGGAATGATGGAATTAGGAAACTATCTGGTCATGATTTTGATTCCTTACTCTCAGTCTGTTCCAGAGTATATTTATAAGCAAACTGTTTGCCCATTTTTATGAAAGGGACGCTGTGACAAAAAATAATTTTGACTATATCTACCTAGTCCAACCGTGTTTTTAGCCACGGATATTTATTAAGGATTTTTGAGAAAAAATGCAATCACAACTAAGCGCAGCAAAGCTATGTAAGGAAGGTGTGTACGAGTGGGATTTTTAATAGATACGTGCAGATACAGGTGCACATTTTGTTAAGACAGCAACCTTGTTTCCTGCGGATTGCAGAAAGCGTCCGGCCCAACGATAAAATTCAGAGGAAGAATGCTCAAAAACTCATAGATACCAAACACTCACGATTTAGACACATTTTGGCACCAATTGACATGGCAATCTCTCGAACTTACCTCACAAACTTGAATACGCATAAATCCTTAATTTCGACCAAAACTTCGCTTCAGAATTACAACCGGAAGTCCGGAACCACCACGGTATGAAATGAACGCGAAAAAGCTGTGAGCTCAAAAAAAATATATACATACTAGCTGAACCCCCGCCGGCTTCGCCAGGCCTTTTATTGCTTTTTACAATTTTTATTTTTTAATTTTTTTGGCCTATCAATTGATCACCGTAATTACCGACATTTAAAAAAAATCAACTCAATTGGTTCAAAATTACGGGCGACAGAGGGAAACATATAGTTTTTTCCACTTTGTTTTATATACATAGAGATAGCTGTACCCGCCCGACTTTGCCCGAGCACAGATGTTTCGTAAAATGCGAGAAATGAGAATAAACTGGAACTTTCTTTCTGCCTAAACCTGAAATACAGCAATACGAACAAAACAAAAAAAGACTCATGAAAATCGGCCAAGCGGTTATAGAGATATAACGTCATCGAGTTTCACCCTATAGAAGATTTTTTTTGTTTAGGAGGTAGGTATACGATTTTGAAAGTTTTTTTTGTATGGGAGGTGCCACGCCCCTTTGTCCAATTTTGACCAATTTTCACAGGAGCACTTCAGGGCCAATACCTAAGATTATCTGTAAGTTTGAGCTCAATCCATTCGGTGGTTTTCGAGATATACGATTTTGAATGTTTTTTTGTATGGAATGTGCCACGCCCCTTTGTCCAACTTTGACCAATCTTCACAGGAGCACTCCACGGCCAATACGTAATATTACCTGTAAGGTTAAGCTCAATCGATTTGGTGGTTTTCGGGATATACGATTTTGAATGTTTTTTTTTGTATGGGCGGTGCCACGCCCCTTTGTCCAATTTTGAATTTGTTTAGCCTATTGCCCAACCACTGTAATTACCGACATTTTACAAAAAAATCAACTAAATTGGTTGAAAATTACGGGCGACAGAGGGAAACATACAGTTTTTTCCACTTTGTTTTATATATATAGAGATAAGAGAAATACATATAACAGGTGTCCCAAAATACACACAAAATTTAAATTTTGCGCCATTTGTGAGGTAAATTGTATTGGCAATGAAAATATGGACAGCATGACAGCTGACAGTTCTACTGTTATGTTATATACAAATTTCTTTGTTTTTTTATTTATTTATTCAAATTCGTTTCTCCAGGTTTGTTACCAAAAAAAAGGCGAAACAGGCTAGGTTTTAAAGTTAAGTTTTATTAACACGTTTATGGTGCTCGATGATCTTTTTCGGAATGGCCGAGATCGAGCTTAAAATTGATGAGGCTAGAAACGTTTCCTACATTTAAGATGAACACTTTTGTATGATTTACACAAAAAAAAAAAAAAAAACAAATAAATAGGCGGCGCAACAGGCGGTAGACACCCAAGGCCTAGCTTCTCGCAACCATTCGTTTTGTGTGAGTTTATATTTTTGGAACGAATGGAAGCAGCGATGCCACTTCTGAAACATTTTCTGGAGTAGAAAGGAGTAGATTTTCAAAAAGCATCAATGTACATACCTTTTTCAAGGTAGAACGCCGAAATGTTTGCATTTTGCGAATATAATGATATAGGACATGGCTCGGGACTAAGTCCCCAAACTATTCTATCCTATTATTAAAACCAATATTTCATACATGGTTAGGTTAGGTTGAAATTGCTGCCGACAGAAGGCCGATACATTTAGACCATTATAAGGTCTCTTGGTACCACATGAATCTAGAAGAAGTTTCGTCCTACTCGTTGAACCAGTTTGAGCTTCTAATGAAGCATAGGAGATTACTAATGTCTAGAAAGCTCCCAAATGGAGTTTCCGTTTTCGGGAGAGAGCCGGACAAGTTCAGAGAAAGTGATGAACGGTCTCCTTCCTCCTCCTCCTACAAATTCGCCATACATAGTTTTACCTGGGGTTACCAGTTTTCCTGATAAATTCCAGTAAATTAATCCATAAAGTGGCTACATACTACTTACTTGTCATTAATGGCCTAAAAAACATTTTAAAAAATTGTGAAAAAATGTTTATTAAACAAAATAAAGAAATGGATTACAAATTTGAAATTGGAGTAGATAAAGGGAAATTAGAAATAAGTGAAGTAGGGAGTAGATTTCTGAAATTTGTGAAAAAGTGAAGCAGATCTACTCCAATTGGAGTAAAGTGTCATCGCTGAATGGAAGTGACCTACAATTTTATGCCGAGTCCGAACGGCTGAATTGAGAAGCTTTTTCAGGACAGTCATACTCTCGGATGTTTGTCAGACGTTCGCGAGAGGTGGCGCAGTAGAAAAAACCTTAAGTGTTTTTCCGGGGATCGAACCTGGGATCCCTTGCACAATAGTCCAGCACACTAACCACTGCACTACTGCGCCCACAGAATTTTACACCGATTTACACAGAATATTTAAATGTAGTTTCGATCTAAACAAGGGTTATTGAAAGAAATACTTGAAAGAATAATGCGTTTTAATTTTTGAGCAATATTTTAAAAATAATTAAATTTTGACAACGATACAGTTCGCCATTTTATTCTTTAACGATGACGCATATTTTCTTCTTTATAAATTTGTTAATCGTCGACATTGTCGAATTTGGGGCTCAGAAAATCCACAGTGTTACTGCTTAGAGTGGATTTTTGGCGGTAGGCATGATCGGTCCATTCCTCTTTAAAATAATGCGGCTGATCAGGCAACACTGTTAATGTTGCTTGCCAACTCCACATGATATTTCAGTTTTTTTTTATATTCAAATGCACGATATGAACTCAGACAATGCTGTTTCTTTGGGCTAAGGAAGCAACTGAGTAGCAAAGCCCTCTCTCCAAGAACTATAGTATGACCCTCTATAAGAACCTTATCATCCCAGTCCTTCTCTATAGTGCAGAGGCACCTAAAATCGTGCTAGCTGGAGATGCTTGTTGGTTGAGGCCCAGATCCACCACAGACTTTAGCGCCACCTTAAGAGTAACGAGACAGTTGCATGAGTCATTATTATAGTCAGGGAAATAATTCAATATTAATGCATGAGTCTTTCTTGGACGTATAATTTCCCGTTTTGCTGATCAAAATTGGTTGCTTAAATCAAGCGATTTAACGCCATTGGATTTTTGATTTTTTTAAAGTCAAAAGGTTTATACCACATCCATGCTTTGAATGAGCAATTCAATCGCTGTATCAACGAAATTCACCCGGAATGTAAAATGGTCATGGAAGGAAATCCGTGGAGGCTGCATTGTTCCGAATTGCTATTCCATATGCTGTAAACTTTATGAATAAATAAAATGTGTTTAGTAACAACTTGTGTATTTTTCTTGCAATAATTTGGGGACACCCTTTAGTAACCTTCAATATTTTTGACAAAAAGTGTGATAGGTAGGTACTACGTACATACATTTTTAAAAGCTGGATTTTGTCTCAACTAAAAGTTCCAAAAGAGATGCTAAAAACTGTCCATTCCAATTGAAACTAGCAATAAGAATAATTTAAAAAATATAGCAAAATACCATCAATCCCAAATTCCAAAGTGTACATGTGTAGATACACTAATACATAACATCCTTCTTTAAATTGCTGAGCTTTAAACAAAAAAATTTATAAATTATGAGATTGTTTTTTTGGTGAAATTGAAATATTTATGATAATACACTCTACACATAGATTAGCTGCTAACACCTTTTATCAATAAATCATAAATTTACAAATTCAGAAAATCGTGCTGCTGACAGCTTTAATATCACGCGGCCCATAAAAGTTATCCACACCCAAAATGAAAAGGGGGTGGGTGACAGGCAGAGAGCCTGACGCCAGCATCATCGGCAACGGGCGGGCATCCGCATGTGAGGTGATAACTAATGCGTAATTGCTTTGACCAAGAAAACAGGTGCATGCGATAAATTTTAGCCAAAATTGCCGGAATAGTTCATTAATTGTGCGTTGCGGTGGACCAAGTGAATATAATTTCTAAACTCATGAGGTGGACATGGTGTCGTAAATTACAATACCGAGTGGGTGCTCGGTGGCATACTATAGAATGATTCGGCTTAAGTGGAATATAATAAAGGACACTTTATGAATTAGTTGATGTAGTCATAGTTGTTTTTGGGTATCGTTGAAAGGTGTTGAATGAAAATGTAGGAAATGGCAAATATACCAACAAAAACAATCCATGCTTTTCGACTGTAGTGAGCACGTTTCCTTAGGCCCAATTCACACGGAGCAACTGGAAAAAAACTGATCAGCGATGCGAATTGACAACTAGATTGCTTTGAGTCATACCCTATATAATCAAATGGGATGATGAACACGACTCTACTGGTTGAAAACTCGTTTGCAATTCACAAAAACCAGTTTGTAACCAGTAGTGGTCTGTTGATTTGTATGTCGGGTGCTGAGATTAGCGAATAACAGACCAACATGTTGCTGGTGGAGGAGGTTGAAAGGTATGACGACACTGAACGAACTAGAGATTTTGATTGGTGATGAGTAAAGCAACCGGAAATATGTTCTAAAATAATCGTTTATAGCGCTTTAAAATCGTTTATAGCGCTTTAACGTATAACCTGAAAACCAAGGACTCGATTGCGATCAATTTTACAGATAATCTTAGGCATTGGCCCAGGAGTGCACTGAAGGAAATTGGTGAAAATTGGACAAAGGGGCGTGGCACCTTCCATACAAAAAAAATTTTCAAAATCTTATATCTCGAAAACTGCCCAATCGATTGAGCTCAAATTTAAAGATAATCTTAGGTATTGTTCAAGAAGTGCACCTGTGAAGATTGGTCAAAATTAGACAAAGGGGCGTGGCACAGCCTATAGAAAAAAAAACATTCAAAATCTTAAATCTCAAAAACGCTCATATTTATAGACAATCCTAGGTATTGGCCCAGAAGTGCATCTAAGAAGATTGGTCAAAGGGGCGTGGCACCGCCAATACAAAAAAAAAACTCGAAATCGTATATCTCAAAAACCGCCGAACCGATTGACCTCAAACTTACAGTCAATCTTAGGTATTGCCCGAAGAGTGCTCCTCTCAAGATTGGTCAAAATTTGAAAAAGGGCGTGGTACCGCCCCTAGAGAAAAAGCCTTCAAAATCTTATATCTCGAAAACCACCGAATCAATTCAGTTCGAATTCGCAGACAATCTAAGGTATTGCCCCAGGAGTGCTCATTGGTCAAAACTGGACTAAGGGACGTGGCATGGCACCTCCCATACAAAACACTTCTTCTTCTATGGGGTGAAACTCGATGACGTTATAACTCGATAACCGCTGGGCCGATTCTCATGATTCTTTTTTTGTTTTGTTCGTATTGCAGTATTTCAGAAAGAATATTCCATGGGAAGGGCGGGTACAGCTATACTATAGAAAAACGTTGGTGCGTATGTAAGTTCGTTAATGGGCGCTGATCCACTGAAGCTATCCGCCTTCATTCCTATTAAAAAATTATAAGGCTCTAAAAACTATTAAAAGGTGGTAAAATCGTGAAAAAAACAAAAACTTTTTTTTTTAAATATTTTTAATTAGGTAGCTAGATTATATAAAAAGTAGAATCCGAAAAAAGAAGGAATCCTGACCTTAGAAAAAAATTATTTCTATTGTCAAAAATTTGTTTAACAAAAAAAAAAATTGAAGAAAAAAGGACAAATATGCAAAAATATGGCAAAAATGCTAAAATATGCCCTAAAATGCTGAAATATGCCAAAAATATGCTCTAAAAAGTGAAATATGCAATACGCATTATAAATACGCATTTATACCAAAATACGCCCTAACGAATATAGGGCTTAAAATACTTAGTTTTGTATAAATTGTATTCCAATTTCTAATACGACCTCCCAAAAAAAACATTCTTTTGCATAATTCCGGTTGCCCTAGTGATGAGTTTCCTCGTATGTGGAGTCAAGTCACCGCTAAGTCTGTAACTGGTCTATGTAACCCGAGTTGCCAAACGGTTTAGTTTTTTTTTTTAGTTGCTCCGTATGCATTGGGCCTTAGTTTTATGATCGGCGAATTTCAAACTTACTGTATGTCCCTCATTTTCTTTTTATCGGACTTCCTCTTTCTCTGTGAATATAATTAGGCTTCCTAGTAGCTAAAATGATTCCGATAAAATTCTATAGAACCGCATTTTAAGCATATCTTTATCGAAGATCCTTACAAATTCGTTCTTAAAACCACATAGGAAAAAAATAAACAACTGCCTAGTTTCGGTGTTTTAGCTATAAAAATGTCGAAAAGGCGACAGTTCCGCAATTTTACCAACGCGATGCAATGGAACCAATTAACTTAAGATGTATGAAGAGTATGGGTCAACCATTAAGTAAACGCAATATAACAGTTACAGTAGTCGAGGAGGAGAAGGAGTCATAAAAGAGCTTGGACATCATGTGACCCGAAACCAATAGATAGTAGAGGTGAGAGCAAAGTAAGACATTTTCAAGCGAAACTGTTTTTTATAGGAACATATTTTCGACTAACGATCTATGCACTCATGGTGTTATGTAATGAAACAGTGTCAAAGTATGGATCATGTGCGGGCGTTCAGAAGCTCTGCTATTTTTAATTGAGTTCAATAATCATCTACCATGACTCAAATTGTCTTGGCATCCTTGAAAGTAGTAGAAAAATGAAAATTGTCCACACCATAGACCAAGATTCTATTACAACTGTGCCAAGTGGCTCTTCCTAATCATCAACAGCACCAGAGTACCACCCTCTAATCCACCGACTGCAACAACTGTGCAAATAAATTCATCATATATTTAACCATTGAAACACTTAACAAACGTCGCATCGTGGAATTTTCTCCCAAACCAATAACCCCCATAAGATCAGCAATTTATGCAAAATTAAATTCCTGACTGTGTCACATCTGCATATACGAGTATACCTGTTAAAATGAAGTCAACACACACAAGACACAAGACTGTCTGCATCAGCATTTCCTGCACGACATTCACAACAAACCGAACGAGACGCCGAGGCTGGCTTTCGGCCAGAAAAGTCATTTGCAAAATATTATAATTTTCCTTAAAACTTTCCCAACCTAATAATTTATTTTGGTTAAGTATATACGGCCACGGGACTTCGGTATGCTGCTAGCAGCATAATCCCCTCAACAAATTAATGGAACATGCAATTCGACTGGAGATTTCGTGCGGACCACCTTGATTGTCATCGTTGTGGTAAATTTGTCACAACATTAGCTAAACTGCATGGATAATGAAGTCCAAGCGAAATGCTATAGGAAAAATGATGCCACCCAAATGTATATGCGTAAAAGAGATTTATTGAGGCTGGTTGTTGCATGTATACTCGCTTAGATTGATGTTGCAGAGTGTGATGAATTTTTAATTTGTACTGCATCAATCTTTTCCAAAGTCATGGCCTGGTAGAATGTCGCCCAGGAGGGGCTGAGATAGTGGTGGATCTATGTAGCTATTAGGAGTGATTTTTCTTTAGAGCAAACAAGAATGAGTTTGCAACACCCTAGTGGTAATTATTTAGACTTAAGATCCATTCTTAATTATCATGCGTAATTGCCCGTAAAGCCTACGGCAATACTGAATAAGATCGGGAAGACAATCGTGTACTTCTTTTGAAATGGCAAGGCTCTCCAATTTACATAGATGTCTGGTCCTCGTCCACAAATGTTAATCGCAAAGACCGAAGAGTGGTCGTATGCAGGGCAAGACTCATTCAGTGGAGCTATTAATGTTCTCTTTGATTCTGCTTGGACTATTGTAAGCAATAAGTCATTCAATGAGGGCGGTCCACATCTAATTGGCTCATATAATTTAGTTAATCGCTGTAGCGAAATGTCAAAAAGACTTGGGAGTTCCTAATGGAGATATAAATAAAATGCATAATTGTATCAAATTCGTAGCAACATTGTATCTATCAACCACTCAAAGCAGTAACGCACGTTGTTATCAACACAGACAGTCAACAACACTGAAGGAAGGTTCTGCCATGGTTTACCTATTTGTAGCTGGTTCATATAAGAAACGTTTACAATACGTCAAAGCTAAACAAAGTTCCTAGGACCGCTGAAGAATAATATGGTTAACTACTAATAGGCCGCAGTTAAGCAGCAGCTTTTCAGACCAAACCTCGATTTTTACTGGCAATTCTGTTGCAAGTTGGAATCAGGGGCGTAGCGAGGGGGCGTGGGGGGTGGCGCATCCCCCCACGCTTTTCAAGAGTCAGCAAATCAACAGCAATTTTCAAAAAATAGGTCTTAGGTTTGCATTTTCATTAGGTATAGATTTTAAACTTGTAAATGTATACCTACCTATAAGTCGGCATTTCCAAAGGTTCCACATGAACTCCTTAAAATTTTGCTAGTTTCGATTCGATTTTAAAAAGGACGGTCGGCAACGGTGATCTTAGATATTGGCCCGGGATATTTCCTGCGAAATTTGGTCAAAATTGGACAAAGGGGCGTGGGACCACCCATACAGAAAACATCTTCTATGGGGTGAAATTCTATGACGTTAGATATAACTCGATAACCGCTGGGCCGATTTTCAGGATTTCTATACAGTCAGCAAGTTCATGAAATAAGTCGACATTTCAATGAAAGTCACCCCCCCAAGGCTCGAACCCTCGCTACGCCCCTGGTTGGAATGCAGACTATGTATCTTTTCACCTGGAATGCACTTCTGTATTTAAATTGTATCGCCTAATAGATTTATCTAAAGCTCTTCAATATACTGACTCGGTTAGGGCCAAGATCAATTTTTTGTCTCTTATAAGCAGAATGACTTCTTGAAGATCCATTTTGACAGAAAATATAATTATGTATGAACCAATTTTCTAAACATTAATTGTAAGTATGTACTGAGATTTGGTCAGTTGACATCATGGAGCGTAAAAATAGCAATCTCCCCGTATATTCAGCATCGAGTGATAAATTTGCGTTAAAAATGTTAGCAATCATCTATCGATGCTATATATGTCAATACTCTACCGCACCGAAACTGATAAATTGACAGAGACTTGACTGTCAGGTGTCAGAATTCAACTGATCAAATAAGTCACTTACTGCTAGGTTCCACATTTCACTTTTACTCGAAATGAAATCGGAGATGAATTTTTGTGTTCTACATATCAATGTATTCGATTTCGATTTCAAAATTTTCGGAATTGACACAAAGTGAAATTGTGATTTTGAAAAAATTTCGGAGTTTCCGAATCGCTCAAAATGCAGAACACTGAAAACGAATTCACTAGATTTGCAATTTCGGTTTCACTCGATTTCTGGAACCTAGCTGGAGCCTAGAGGGATCCCAGGTTCGATCCCCGGAAAAACGCAAATTACATCTTAAGGTTTTTTCTACTGCGCCACCTCTCGCGAACGTCTGACAAACATCCGAGAGTATGACTGTCCTGAAAAAGCTTCTCAATTCAGCCGTTCGGTCTCGGCATAAAATTGTAGGTCCCTTCCATTCGTCCCTAAAATAGAAACTCACACAAAACGAATGTTTGCGAGAAGCTAGGCCTTGGGTGCCTACCGCCTGTTGCGCCGCCTATTTATTTATTTTTTTTTTAGCTGTTAAAGTAATCTGATGATGAATGACTGATTGTCTCGTGTAGTTCGTAATAGGTATATTTCCAACTAAAGTTTTGTTAACAAATTTGTTGTTCTCTCAAACAACACATCAATGAAAATGAACTCGCCATCATTTTCTCACAGAAATCGAATTTTCCATTTTCCGAATTTCCGAAATCTCATGCATTTAAAAATCAACTGGTGTGAGTTAGTCTCGCAAAAACTCTCGAACTGCTCGACCGATTTTGATGATTCTTCTTTTGTTTTCTTCGTTTTGAATCACTGCTGGTTAAGCAAAACAAATTCAGAAAACCTCAAGTGAAAAATCAGAAAATCGAAATTTTCATTTTGAATATAAACCAAAAATAATCGCAAGATTCGAAAACCATCGAACCGATTGAACTCAAATTTTGAGAACAATTATTATTTTTGTTGGCCCAGAGGAGTTTCTGTAAAATTTGGTCGAAATTGGACAAAGCGGCGTGGCACCTCCCATACAAAAAAAAAACTTAAGAATCGTATAACTCGAAAACCACCGAAAAGCTGGAGCTAAAATGTTCAGGCATTCTTAGTATTGGCTTAAAGAGCTTTAAAATCAAATACATATCTCGAAAACCAAAGAAAGTTTCCGTGAAATTGGATCCAAATTTGGATCAAGGGGCGTGGCAATTCTTATACAATAAAAAATTAAAAATTGTACATCTCGAAAACCACCAAAACGAATGAGCTGAAATTTTGAGTAAATCCTTGCTATTGGCCCAAAAGTTTTTCTGTGAAATTTGCTCAAAATTGAACAAAGGGCGTGAAATCATTTGATTTAGGTTAGGTTAGGTTACATGGAAGTGCACATGCACAGCTTTAAAAGTGCTGTGCTACTATGGGGGCCTTTTGGTAAATTTGGATCCCTTGGTTTTTGGTCGTGGATAAGATTTTCATTTTATTGGACAACACAAAAAACATGCATAAACACTTTACCTGGTTTCTTGGAGTTGTTCCTTGGTGGAGTTGGTCTACTAAGTTAACCATCCCGTACTTTTAACAAACCTGATTGTGTCCGTCAGTGCTACCTGCACTATGTCCTCTAGGTCTCCGAAAATTCTGTCTCCCATGTATCGGAGTCGACAAGTATGAACGTTTGGGCATTCGCAGAGCAGGTGTGTGATGGTCTCCGTTTCTTCTATGTCTTGACAGCTCCTGCAGTAGTCTGGTGAGTTAATGCCCAGTCTTGTGGCCATGGCCTGTTAGTACACCTGTTAAGATTCGAATATCTCGTTTATTCATTTTCAGAATACATCTTGTTCTTTTTTCGTCGATTCTTGGCCAAAGGCTACGGGATATAACACAGTAGTCGTGTCTGTTAGACCAGGTGGTGTTAATTTTTTCCCTTGATTTTTGGTCAACATTTCTTTTTGCTACACTAATTGGGATGTCTATTGATGTAATGATGTTTACTGCATCAAGCTCCGACTCAGTTCTTTCTAGTTCGCCTGCTTTTTCATTTCCATCAATGTCACTATGTCCTGGAACCCAGCAGAGAGTGCTCTTGTGTCTTTCGGCTATTTCGTTTAGGGCTCTTTGACAGTCCCTGATTTACGAACGAGCTTCATTAAATCAACAAAGAAAACTTAAATTTTAGACAGTGCGGCCAATATTGCCGATCTCAATGAATTGGAGTTGGAAGGTTGATTGGAATTCATAATCGCTTATGAAGAGTTACAAACAAATCAATTTTAGGTGGTACGCTACCGGGTCATCTCGTTTAAAATACAAACCTTTTTAACTCCTGAATTGATGCTGACAAATGAAAGCCTGCGCATGGATTGACACTGGAAACACGAGGCTATACAATTCAAGGCCCTTTCATCAGAAACTTTACCACAATACTAGTAAAATCAACCAAACTAAGATTCTGTTATGAGAAGGATAGCACCTAATAATCTTCTGCAAATGTTAAGGTACAGCGCGTAAAGTAATTCTTCAGTAAGGACTTCTCCGGTGCGGTACCATGGAAGAGGCCTTATTGTTAACCGAAGACCAACTTAGCTTTAAAATTAAGTTAAATTGTAATTTATTTTATTTTTTAATAAATAATTAAACTAAGGGTACATAAGGTTGAACAACGGCCAAGGATGATGGTTACCCAGCTTTTGGAAAGATAGTAAGTTGTCTTAAAATATGAAAGGAGAAACGTCCCTGTACCCAGCAACAATCGTGTCACTCCAGTTTTCATCTTATCTACTACCACAACCATCTCTCTGAAATGGTACATCCGCGAAATGAAATCAAACCCGTAATAAACCGCAAAACTACTCGTATCACTTCGCGACTAGCTATGCTGTATGCATCCGTAAATGAAAAGTAAACTTTCGAAATAAATCGTCAACAAACCCTTTACGCAGATACGCAACTAACCCCACCGAGAACGGCTTTTAAAATATTAGCTTTTCAAAAACACTATTATTTTGCAAAAAAAAAAAAAAAAAAAAAAACTACTCCATTCCCACTCACCAAAACTTACATACATCCAAAACTACAACCCTAATCCGAAATAATATTTTCACACACGAGTGATTAGATACGCAGTTACGAAGAATCTAATACCTCCTCTGAAAGTATCTTTGATGCGAATAGTGTTTATTATAGTTCTTCTACATGGCATGGATTACAAGGCAAAATATCTTTGAAGGAGCGAGTAACTTTTCTCAACACGATATACGTTACGTATACGCAGAGTGAACCTTTTCTTGTCCTTGCACACATATATGAGTATGACTTCACTCTCCATACACTCGGAATATGAATATGAAATACTTTTGTGGCAGGAAATTTATCTTTCCTACTCATACGTGTTTTTGAAAGTAATTTCCGCAAAATCTCTCTTGCGGTTGAACCCAGGAGGCGGCCGAAGAGGGTGGTGTGAGGGAAATGTTATTCCAAATGAGATTAGAAGTCCTTGTTTTCAATGTGCGAAACGAAACCCAAGTGTGGGCTAGTATATGTGATAGTTTACTTTTTGGAAGTTTCAATTTAAATTATAGGTTCAGAGAATTTATGGGATCGACTTTCATGCGGGATGTCACATTTGTGTAAGTGATAAGGACCAAAAATGGAATTTAATTTCTTCCCTGCCAACTCAATTGCAATTATACTCTTGATAAATTTATTCAATCTTTGCATGGATCACAGATTAAATTATTAAGAGTTCTTTTGCAGCTAAGTAATTTATTATCTATTTTCACAACGTCCTTAGGTATTTGAATTAATTAACCTTTCACCAGGGATAACCACGGTAAGACCTATTCCTTTTGCGCGATTGTACCATAGGAAAACTTTGTGTTTTTGTTTTATCATAGAAAAATCTTCTTTAAGTTAATTACAATCCTTCCAATAACCGCAAATCCTTGGAACGCAGTCTACTGCACGATGTTGCCCTTCCACAAATGAATGGAATTAAAATTCCACCAGAAAAGTTTTCCAATTCGCTTTCGAAGTCAATTAAGTATTGTAAAGCGGCGAGACGAAGAAAAAATGTTGGTGGCATTCCTTCGTGATTATATTATTGAAGAAGGACTCTTGTTTACCTTATTTAAATTCTTTTTGTTAAAATATGCAAAACACGAGTAAGTCTATATTTTGCCAATGAGTGCGTAAATAGAACAGGAAAGTGAGGGCAGGACTAGAGGGTTGGAAAGGTACATAGATGGAAATGTAAATATTGTTCGTGTGGGGAACAAGTTCAAGTCCTTTGCATAGACAGTAGATTATTATCTTGTTGATTGTACCACCTAGACATTCTGAAACATAGATGAGGTCATGTTTCATGGCCTAAGGATTGTATCTGTAGCTGTAATGAATATACCTATGAGCCGATCCTTAAATCTTTCCTAACGCTGGCCATTAAACCATAAATACCATAAAGTAGAAGTGGACACCTTATTGCAAGTACCTCGCGCTTCCTACTCTCTTTGGTGTACCTCTTACCCTTAGCCTTTTCTCTTGACAACATCCTATCTTAGGTAGCCTAGCTAGTTGTCTATTCAAAATTTTTAAAAAGAAAGACAGAAAACGAATTAGCTTCGTGGTAGACACTTTCCACTATTCGGGAATATAGCCGAGGTCAACATTTCAAGACCCTTCTGAACCTCCTTTGGTGTTATTCTATCAGGTCCAAAGTATTGTACGGTCGGTATAGGCGCACGGTATATTGTGGGTTTTCGATTTGGTGAGTTGTAGATTAGTTATTATGAGTGCTAATAAGGCGATTCAGGGTCTATTTACTGTACGAAGTCCATTCCCTCCAACCAAGGGTGAGAAGAGGATTTGGAAATTATATCTTTAGTGTTGTCTTGGTTACCACAGAAAAAGACTGTGGCATTCCTGGCATTAGTCTCTCATCTTTTCTCTTGAACTCTGTTGACTAATTCGTTCATGCCATTGAAGAATCTGTAACCTCTTTGGTATTAGGCCACTCAGAGACTCGTTGTTCATAAAAAAAGAAACCTGTCTTCCCCACGCATCTAATGCCCCGTCTTTAAAATCCTTTAATTTGTTGTCTGTGGATATCAGCCTCAGTGGAGGTTCCTTACCCTAGCCATATTATCTACCAAAAGACGGCTTCGGACAATGTCATTTATAACATCACCCACTTTTGTCAGCCTATTCTGCCCTCCTTATGCCCTCCTTGATGTTATCGAAGACTCCGTATATCATATGGTCCTTAACAAATCACTGAATCGTCTAAGCACCTTTTTCGATATCATCGAAGTTTATTGCAGAGAGTTAGTCTTTTGAGGGGTATAGTATATTGATTTGGTTTATGTTTGATTCCAACATAACCGATCTTCCTGAGAAAAGGCACTAACTGCGACCACTATATGCACTTTGAAACCGATCGTTAATGACTGTTGAAACTCTGAGGCCTGCATCAATGGACACGGCTTACACGATGCTTAAGACCACTGGAATAGAGATGACTACAATTTGGCTTCGAGCCTTACGGTATAGGTACCCCTGCTGCAATCACCCAAAAGTAAAAAAAAAATATGTCGCATTTCCTAGTGCCCCTTAGTTCAGCTCCCATTGAAATATTTTGACGAAGAAGGACATCCGTGAACTTAGAGCTCATTCTGAGACATTCCTGAATTGAGATGCGCTTCAAATTCTAGCTCATAAAGCTTTTCCACGACTTCGTTTGTGCGAAATAAAGATTCAAGCTTCCCAAAACACAAATCATCGTAGAATGGGTATAAAAGGAAGTTCCAAAATGTGTCTATCTGAGTATATGTTCGCGCTAATCTCAGGGATGTATCGTGTATACACGGATTTGAATTCAGTTTTCAGTGTTAAGATTTCGAATCCTCGGGGAGGGTTCATGAATATTAAAAACTGCTCTATCGATTATAGGAGCTGAACATTAAAGGTCTCAGTGGCAGGAAGATTGTTAAAATAAATATTTCCCCAATTTTGTGGTGATTGCACTAATGTAACTCCATAAGGGCGTATTGAATTTAAAAACAAACCAAAAAGTGGTATTAGTTAACTCGTCAAGACGCTGGCCGATAATATTATATAACAAATGCGTTAGCTTTTCGAAAAAAAATTACCACCAATTACAAGACATTTGCTATAAGCTTCGATAGTTGTCAGTATAGTCCATGCTTAAGGAGGACATGAGTCGACAATTTCATCAAAGGAACTAGAACTAATAATATGAGTGCTTCTGCTTCGATCCTAATCTTCTAATTATATCCACATATTTTATCCCCAATGAATTTCATCAAATTTCATCAAAAACAGTTAATACAGCCCATCATACCCTCTATGGATATGCAGTCAGTTTCCCACAAGAATAATCACCATGCCATACTTGACATATTCCAGGCCTAAATGTCGGACATAAAACGGTTTACCTTCCAAAGACAAACAGACCCTTTTTTGTTAGCGGGCGTATTGCATACTCGTACGTGTCCCCAAGTTGACTGATTGATTACATATCTGCTCAAGAAGAAAGTCAATTACAATTCCGGATACAGTCAATATGTCAGGCGGCCAGGACAACGATTTTGCCAAAAACAGAGGGTACAAATAAAGCTCATAGTGATAGAGTTTGGGTAGTTTTCAATTAAGGTGTGACAGGAATACGTTCTGCAGACGTAAGCCAAGGGAAATATACACATTATGAGGAACATCCACATTGGATCGCCTAGACATTTATCCTCGGCATATGCAGGACCCATGTGTGCGTGTGTGTGCGCGCAAGGAAACGAAGAAAAATTACATATGTCCAGTTGATAAATTGCCCAAGTGAAGATTACGTAATTTGACAATTTTCTACTTTTGTGCGCTTCCAAGAGAAGTGGCCCTAAATCATACCGGATATAGGCTAATCCAGCATTTCGGACGGAAGTCAGTAGGGCACAAGGTAAGCCAACAATATATATATACTCCAACAATTAATCACCATTTTTGGTTTGCGTCAGTGAATCCTTTTTCACTTTTAAATCAATTTTCGTCTATAAGATTTTTTGTCATTGGCTTTGGGTGCGTATGAGGTCTACCTCTAAGAGGTGAAAATGTGATTTGGTTTCTGGAGCAAATTTCTATGCACAATCAAAATGCTGAAATCAAAAAATTAATTATTTTCTATCACGAGTGGCCTTCATAAGCACTGTCCCTTTTATATCTTCATCTTCCTATCCAGTGATCCGCAATGGAGTGTATAAAGATTTATTTAATTGCTATACACTTCCTCTCTCGTGCTGATATAACCTCTCACCGTTGCGTCCTGTCCGGAAGTTGACAATTTTCAACCGATTCACCCAGGACATCTACTCTTCAAACTCCATGTGGGCGCAATTAAACCTCGCACACTGACTCATATACGGTTCCATCAGCAACACGCGTTTAGAGATGTTCTTATCAGACGTACAATAAAATGCATTCATTTGTAAAGATCTTTCATATAGATCCTGGAACTTGCTATGCGAGGTTAGTTCCGTTTGAAATTTTCGGGTGATTCTCTGAACAAATTTCAAATTGTACGAGTGCTATTCGACACGTGCCGGGCCAACGATGCAGTTTCAAGTAGATGAACTTTACTGTAGGGGATACTCGATTTCAGAGAGGTAAATAACTATTTCAAGGGTGAGTTATTGTAGCGACCAGCAATTCCTCGAGGTGATAGAATGTTCCCTTGCTGCACCCCTGCTGTTGTAGTTTTCATTTCTTGTTTATGATTCATAATGGATTTCGAGCAATTGACTAATGATTCGATCCTTAGAGGCGTTTTAGATGCGATAATTCATATGGAAGCGAATTCGTTTTGACTCAACGAAAGCTGTGGGAACATCGATGGGAGTCTTTTGTATAAGCAAAATGTTGTAGCAATCGCTTTCCGTAACAAAAACTGAGTTCGAAAAGGGCAATTTTGTGAATGAATTGAAGAGAACATATTTTTTAAGGGTGACTACGTGACTATTCTTTAGGTGATTGCAGCAAAGATCGCAACTTTTGATGGCTCTATAGTCTCCAATAAAAAAAAAATTTATTCAACAAAGTTGGTTCTATAACACTCAATTTAAAAAGGAATATTTACTTCACCTCAAAATAAGGTATTGCCTTTTCGTAACCTGCAGTAAAAATGAAAAATAGCAAAAATGCCAATATGAGGGACTTTTCAAGGTCAGATGCACTAAGCGGCAAAGACAAAACACTGCGACTAACGGAGGCAAACTAAAAACAGACGCTAGATAAAGCCCCTTCTCCCATGAGTTACCTCTACTTACTCACGTACTTAAGGTGGCGCTACAGTCCGGGGTGGACCTGGGCTCCAACCAACAAGCGTCTCCAGCCAGCACGATCTGTGGCCAGCTGTCTCCAGTTTCGCACGCTAAGTTGGTTGAGGTACCCTTCCACTTACGTGCCCCACCTGAGTCGTGGTCTTCCTCTACTGCGCCGTCCCTTGGGTGTGGATTCGAAGATCTTCGGGGCCGGAGCATTCACGTCCATTCGCTCTACATGACCCACAGCACTACAGCACCCAAGTCGTTGGACCTTCACTCTTCTGGCTAGGTCGATGTCGCTATATAGTGACATTCTGTCCAAGACGTCGGTGTTGGGTGTCCTTTCTTGATGAAAGCATATACTTTGTCTTGCCCTGACCGCCAAACCCATCTTCGCCGCCTCCGTCTCAATGCTCATGAACGCGTCATCAGTGACATCACGCTGCGTTCTGCCGATTATGTCGATGTCGTCTGCGTAGGCGAGTAGGTGGACGGACTTTTGAAAGATAGTGCCTCTGGTGTTAGCGTTTGAGTTTTGCTCTATTCTTTCAAGAACGATGTTGAAGAAGTCACATGACAGCGCATCGCCTTGTCTCAAGCCTTTTTTGACATCGAAGGTCTCGGTGAGTTCTTTACCGACCTTGATGGAGCAGCGTGCATTTTCCATTGTCATCCTGCACAGACGGGCGAATTTGGCGGGGATGCCAAAACTAGACATTGCTCTGTATAGCTCGTCTCTATAAATGCTGTCATAGGCGGCCTTAAAATCGATGAAAAGGTGGTGGGTATCGGGTTTTCTCCAAGATCTGCGGCAGTGTGAATATTTGGTCGATGGTTGACTTTCCTGGCCTGAAGCCACACTGATAGGGACCAATCATGTTGTTGGCGAAAGGCTTCAGGCGTTTACACAACACGGCAGATAAGATCTTGTAGGCGATGTTAAGAAGACTAATACCTTTGTAGTTGGCGCAGTTCAGAGGGTCTCCTTTCTTGAGGATCGGGCAGACAATGCTGAGGTTCCATTCATCGGGCATACTTTATTCCGACCATATCTTACAGATGAGTTGGTGCATGCTCCTAACCAAGTCATCGCCTGCCGCTTTGAATAGCTCGGCGGTTAGGCCATCTGCTCCAGCGGCTTTGTTGGACTTAAGCTTAGATATATAGCTATCTTCACTTCGTCCAGCTCGGGTGGGCGGAATTGTTGGTCTTCATCGTCCAGGTTGAATAGCTCATTCTGCCTGACAGCGGAATTTAGTTCGTCATCGCCGTTAAACAGTCTGCAGAAGAATGATGTTCCCTTGTTCGTCCTTGCAGGCTTCGGTTCGGGCTCTATAGCCTTGGCAGGTTCTTTTTACCCTTTGGTAAAACTTCCAAACCTCATTTCTGCTGTAGCATCTCTCTATTTCCTCGAACGCGCGCTTCTCGTGCTCTTTCTTTTTTCTCCTGAGAAGCCGGTGTTCGTCTCTTCTTTTCTGCGCGTAGAGCTCACGAGCAGCTCTGGTCCTTCTTTGCAGCGCCGCTTTGTATGCCTCTTGTTTCACTGCATGTGCTTGTCGGCACTCGTCGTTGAACCAGGGGTTTCGTTGTGGTGGTCGTGTGAAACCAAGCACATCAGAGGCGGCGGCGTCTCTGATGGCTTTTTGGCAATGTTACCACTGGTCTTCAATGCTGGATGCTGGCTGCATAGAACCTCTTGAGAGATTGAGAGAGACTCGATCGGAGAAGGATCTGGTGATCTCTTGCGATTTTAGCAAGATCTCTTGCGATTTTAGCCGTCCGACGTCAAACTTCCTCACAGTATTTACTTGTCTTGGCGGTGTTCGGAATATCCGAAGGCGTAGATTGGCTACGACAAGGTAGTGGTCTGAGTCAATGTTGGCCCCTCGGAACGTTCGGACATCCATTATACTGGAGGAGTGCGTTGCGTCGACCGCAATGTGGTCAATCTGGTTGACGGTTGATTAATCGGGAGATCTCCATGTGCCTTTGTGAATATCGAGATGCGGGAAGCGCGTACTTGCTATGACACTCTTACCTCTACAAGGATGACAAATTTTGGGTAGTAAACCACCAGAAAACTTTGGAACTGCTCTGAGGACTCACTTTTCTGATGGTTTAAATATAGAAAATTAGCTTGTCAACCTTATTACTGAGTACCTACTGACAAATTTTGTAGCTCTAAAATCATTCCAACCGAATGCCAACAAAACCAAATGCGAGCAAAATGGCTATCCCATGGCTTCAACCAATTTACTGGTCGTTTCAGACAGCTAAAAAGTAGATAACCTTCATCTCTAAAGCTGAAAAACCAACGGCTGTCTAGTGGTGAACCCCAGCAAGACCCAAGAAGAACTCATTCTGTATACTAGGAGATATAAGATAAGTACCACAATTGGAACCAAAAAAGTCATTATACATACAAATATTTTAGTTTTTGTCGTACCGTTTAAGGAGTTGTTTCCGAAGCGATTTTGATGGGAATTCAACTCTTAAAGGGGTAAAAAGGGGTCAAAGTTTAAATTCAAATATGTATACATAGGTATACATTTTAATGTATTGTGGTATAAAATATTTTGAGACAGGGGCGGAGTAAAAAGTAGTGGCACCCGGCGGTAATGCAAGGTTACACCCCTTAAAAATTTTAAGAAAAAACATGAACAAACATACACCCCCCTTTTACATCTTTAAGGGTTGAATTTCAAAAATCGAAGAAAACAGTTTTCTTTATTTTCCATAGAGAGTACACAAACCGAGTTTGAAGTCAATCGGATGAAAAATAAAAATGGTCCCATACAAACTTCGACCCCCTTTTTACCCCTTTAAGAGTTGAATTTCCAAAATCGGAGAAATTTGTTTTCTTTATTTCTCATAGATAGTACATAAACCGAGTTCGAAGTTAATCGGATGAAAAATAAACATTTTCCCATACAAACTTTGACCCTCCCCCCCTTTACCCCTTTAGGGCGCAATCTGAAGTGCCCCAATATCTTAAAATCATTTTCATATAATGTGTCCTCCATGGTAAAAATTTCATGCTTTCATCACAAAGTGCACAATTTTTTTACTATACCGCCTCACTAATAGATACAATATTCAAATCAATCTATAGCTGCTCAACTAACGTGGGAACAGGAGGTAGATATCGTATCTTCGTTATTGTTGTTATATATAACTCGGTGGCTTGGTTGAACTAAACAAATCCACTCAGTGCAATCTTTCATCTAAACTTGAATACTAAAGTAAACGCAATCTTAACGTTATGGACAACCAAAAAACTCATTACACCCTTCAAATCACCTGTCACAGCCACCGCCCCGAATTTCACCTAACTAATATAACTAAAGATTAATATGTATATGGTCATCATAAACATCCAAAGGCCAAAAAGTAATTTTCCCCATCAAGGCATGCTGACTGACTCATGTCAAGCGATCACAATTGATTCTCCTCCCGAAGATTGATGAAACGAAATTCTCCTTGCAAAATTAAATGAATTCCTTGAGGACCACTTTTGCTTCCTACGTACGCAAGGTAGTCGTATATCGCGTCATGTGTACTACATGTGCTGCAGATATTCCCATTCCGCTTCTGCCTAGGACCTATGAATTACCTTAAGGCCGTACGAATCCTTATGAGCCTTCCGTCATTTACGATTTTATGAAAATAAGATACGATGCCTCGTCTGATGATGATGATGTGATGTTGATTATGGAATACAAAGAAAGTAATAAAATATATTTACACACACACCCAAGTGAATGCCATGTAGACAAAGGAAAATATTAATATTTTCGTTAGGGCGCATCGACTTTAAGGTCGTCTTTAACATCCTGTGGGAAGGTATGTAATTTGGCATGAAGAGGACGACACGCAACAAGTACCTACACATACAATTGAAACTAATTCGCAAAATTAAATTCCCAATGATCATCCTTCGCGATATCTGTGACTTGTTCTCGGCATTAAGCACTTGTTCAATGTTCCATTCATCTTGTTGTTCGAAAGAAAAGAAACAAATTTGGATAAATAAACGTCAATCAATTGACGGAATCCTTTTATTTAGAAAAACGCTCCTGCACCACATCCTTGGCATGGAAAGAAAAAACTTGATTCTGTGACGCCCCCTCCGCAGATTCAATGCGAAAGGAATATACCTTTTGCGAACAGCGCATATCACTAGGGGTTGCCTATGGAAGGAACAAAAAAATCCTGTGCATGTAACATTTTGCAATATACGGGCACATGGTAAACAAATGATTGATTGCCGTGGCTCGGTGAATGGCAAAATGTAATCAAATGTGCTCATATGTTTTGAAGGTGCTTATAAAAAGGACTATAGATACAACGACGACGACGACTATGATGATGATGATGATGATGATGATGAAGACGATCTCCTTCCACTGTCACTCACCGGGGATTTGAATTGGGGGATTAAACTCTCTTGTCTATCGAATCAAGCAAAATGGGGGCGCAGAAGGTATTGGTTTGGTTCAATTTAACAACCGCCCGTGGAGTCTTAAAAGAGCTGCTCCTGGAATTTGTTCCTATTTTGTTATACGGTGCGTGTGCCTTAGTAAAAGGTTACTGGTGTACTCTGATTTTTATAGCTTTTTAAGGCTTGTCAAACTTCCATTACCAACATCAGGCAGCCGATGGTTTTATGACGAAAATGAGTGTTTTCGTGTTTCCATCAGTCCTTGAGGCGAAAAGTGATCGAAGAATGGCCATAAAAACAAAAACCAATAAAACGCAAAGTTCAAATCAGGTACAATGCAATTCCAGACTGTGGGCCATTATGCCGGCGGTATGGTTGGGCGGTGTTGGCGGTTAAAAACAAATGAAAACTCATGAGAATTGGCAAAGGACATAAAAAATCCCCGGTGTGGGAGTTCATTCTATACTTGACGGATAAGCTCGCTAGTGTATCACACCAATAGGCAGGCGTGCTAACATCATAAAAGTGTACTTCCTCTACTGTTGGTGTATAGTTGCAAAATTTGACACACGTTTAACCGTAAAAATCACATTTTCACATGTTTAATGGTATATTAAAGTGAAATTAAGGACTTTTTCAACTTTAGCATTTCTATGGGATGGTGGATGAGTTGTCTTGGGTGGAAGGTAGTTGAGGACACTATATAGGCATTATCCAGCCATCGCTTTAAGCGAAGGCGTATAGGATTACAACGACGAAAAGGGCTGTTCAGAGCTCACAAAATTGGGTGATAATCCAAACGGGTATCTAGTAGGAATTCTGCTTAAGATGACATACTTTTTCTTGAAAGTGAAATATTAAAATATCTAGAAATCATACGGATAGAAACAAAGTGAATTCATTTAATTCATTTATTGGTAAACAAAACGTAATTTAACAAAATTCAGTAAAAGAATTAAAAGTATTTTGAAAATAATTGTTTAATTAAGCTGAAAAGAGAGTACAAGATGACATAGTTAGGTATAAGATGACATATGCCGTAAGTATAAGATGACATACCTCTTAAACATCGTCGTCTTTGCAGAGTTCACAAACGAACTGCTTTACTTTGTGGTCGACACCGGCACATAATGCGTGGCACCATTTTGTGCACGCCTGACAGGAGAGCCAGTGCTCCCCGGGACGTGATCTGCTGTAAAGCTCATTACAGTAAATGCACGCCACATCCTCATCATCATCCGAAAAGTCTGGTTGAACATTTTCGGTATCCAGTATTAGGACTCGTTTTGTTTGCTTATGTTCCCTTAGGCTTCTACGATGCTCCTTTTCTTTCTTGGCCTGCACTTGTGCTCGAACCTCATTTATAAATGGACTATCAGTGAGAAGCTGAGAGCCGGTCACTTTCCTCCTGTTGCTGTTCCTTAATTGCCCGGTTCCAGTTGCCTTCGGCAATGGAGAGATTGTCTTTAGCATTTGTTCAGGGTCGCAGCTCATCATCGAAGTTAAAGGTATGGCTGACGATGACGAAGGACCCGGAATGTCAATCGGTTCTACTAAACCCGATGGTTCATTTAGAAGAACCACTGCTTCATTGGCATCAGTGTGTTCTGGACTTTCAGTGACCGGGTTAGTAGCATCAGGATCAGCATTCAAAACGTTCTCCGTCACGTCGCTTGGCAGAAACATATGTTCAGGGAATATGCTCGGATTAAAGGGATAAATCCCAGTTTTTTCGAACCCGCTTGTAATATTCCCGACAGACGCAGCACTTCCGTAAGCTTTACCAAACAAAGCACTGATTTGGTAAAGCCCGACTGTTCTGCCAGGGTGGTTTTTAAGCCATGTAGTTATCTCCCGATTAAAATAAGCATCAAGAGGCCCGAAGAATGAAACATCCAGAGGCTGAATACGGTGAGTACAGTGAGGAGGCAAGCACAACATTATGACACCATTTGCTTTGGCAAACTCTAATGCGTTCAGATTTTTGTGGCTTCCATGGCCATCGAGAATTAAAAGCACCTTATTTTCCAGACTGCAACCACTGAACTGAACAAAATGTTTCATCCACTTGCAAAATAGTTCGCCAACCATATAACCGCTTTCATAGCACAACTCCAAAGATCCAGCAGGCGCACCATCAAAGAACTCACGCTTGTGATTTTTTCTTGGAAAAATTAGGGCGGGGGGAACAAGATTTCCAGTTGCACTGGCGCATACCACAACTGTTACGTGTTGGCCCCTTTCGGCGCTAGTTAAAGCCCCAACTTGTTTCTTTCCTTTGAGTGCAAATATTTTTGGAGGCTTTTGAACAGTACTCAGGCCAGATTCATCCATATTATAAATACGTTGCGGTGGTATATCAGTCAGTATTTCTTCTAACATCGCGAAAAACTTCATAACTTGAGGCTTATTGAAAGCCATAGCTCTTGCGGCTGACGTTGGTTCAGGTGATCTTAATGCCAATCTGGGGTTCCGGGCTCTAAAGCAATGCAACCAATCCCAACCAGCCATTTGAGTCTCTTTGTCGAATTTGTGGTTCACTCCTGCTTTTTCAGCGAATTCAAATGCCAATTTTCTTACGTCCGTGGTTGTAAAGCCGAAGAAACGGTTCTCGAACTCTAATATGTGTTGTACCATATGCTTTTCTACTTCTTGGCCAAAAGTTGGCTTGAAGCGGCCTAGGTTTTGCGGAATTTGCTTGAAATGACGACGAAGGGTTGCTTGAGGTACTCCATACTTCTTAGATGCCAGTAGCCAACCACATTTCTTTTCTCTGACTTCTTGAATAGCCTTAGCCATATCTTCTTTCGACCAAGAATGCCTGTTTGATGTTCTCTTGTAATTATTTGGCATACTGGAATGAAAAGATATATAAATTAAAATCAAATAATACCTCCTGGGTAAGATGACATACCGTGTCATCTTGGACGGTCGGGTATCATGTCATCTTGCCCGATATGATTGAAAATGTTTAGCAGATTGTTGGCACCAACATTTTCTGATCAGACAAAAATATCACACAGAAATCACTAAATATATAAATAAATGTACCAACAAATCACTTCAAACACACCACATTACTCACCTTATTATAAATTCTGGAGCAAACACTTAATACAAAAAAAACTTTTTCACACTGAAAATCCTTAATCCCGATCTCAATGAAAGCACTTGGTAGACTGGCAGCTGCATTACTATGGGGGTAAACAACATCGTAAAACTGTATGTCTAGACGTGTCGGGATGAACAGTGGCGCTTATGGTTAATGAGTAATTGCAAGTATGTCATCTTGTCTGGTATGTCATCTTAAGCAGAACTTAATTTGAAGGGTTTTCCAATACGGACAGGTCGATTTTCACTGTTCATGGCAGCCATGTTGTTTTACATAATTACTGATACTGATAGTTGGCCATCGGCTATCGGTCCGTATATACAGCTTCGAAAAGCAAGATGGCATATTGCCATTTCAATTGCAGTTTCTTTTGGACCAAATTTGATGACGAACGACATGTGTTCACAATAACTGAAGTCACAATGGATATTCAGCACAAGCGATTTGAGGGCCTGAAGGTTATCTCATGCTGAGGTAAAGTGAACTGACCACCGAAATCTTTCTATTTGACGCCGTTATATACTTTCTCTTGTGAGGTTTCCTTTAGTCACACGTAGGTATAGAACAATAAGCCACAACCTCAAGGCAGGGGCGTAGCGAGGGTTCGAGCCGTGGGGGAGGTGACTTTCATTGAAATACCGACTTATTTCAGGATCTTGCCGACTATATAGAAATCATGAAAATCGGCCTAGATGTTATCGAGTTATATCTAACGTCAACGAGTTTCACTCCATAGAAGATGTTTTTTGTATGGGAGGAGCCACGCCCCTTTGTCCAATTTTGAGCAATCTTAACAGGAACACCCCTGAGCTAGTACCTAAAGGACCATTCACATAAGAGCGACCAACTACCTACGACCGAACGACTATTCGCAAGCTTTGACAGCCCGTTCACATGAACACTTTTATAGGTCGCGGCAGTTCGCGAATTCCAGCCATCAGTTTCTACCCACAATGTCTAGTTTGAGGTTAAGTTCGAGCGAATGTTTTGTTCGCTAGTTTGTGGAACGCTAATTAAATGATGTGGATTGCGAATAAACTTTGAAAATTCGCACCAAAAGTGATTACGTTCGCGGCAAAAAGTTTGGAATTCGAAATTTCGTTATTTAAACTGTATATAAACTTATTTTCTTAATACATTTTCATGGGATAATTAATTATCCTCCTCTTGGTAAACACACGTTTGCCGCGAATTGTTAAAGTTCGCAATCCACATCAATAAGCCGCGAAGGATTTCAGTCGGCAAATTCACCGATTCACCGATTTTAAGGAGTTCATGTTCCGACTTTTGTATACATTTAAAAGTTTAAAAACCTATACCTAATGGAAATCCAAACTTAAGATCTAATTTTTTTGAAAATTGATCGTTGATTTGCCGACTACGCTACGCCTCTACTTCAAGGTCATCGCTCAAAATTTAGGCTGATCTATGCGCTAGAGTAAGTACACGAAAATTGCACCTTTCGGATGCCACCATGCATTTGAACGATAATATTATATCCCTTACATAAACCCATTAATAGGCCTTTTAAACAGCGAATTCGTTGGTGCCTCACATAAAAAACCCTTTAGACTGTTTGTTCTATCATAGGCTGGAGATCACCTTTTGGCCATCACGCGTGTTTGGCTCGATGGTCTTTAGGTTAAGTAACATTTTCCGGACTATTTAATTGGGAGTTGACTGCAACATCCAGAGACATATTAAAATTAGAAACCGCATTTGTTACAAAGAAGTTAATGCCGAAAATTATCGGGGAAAATTCAAATTCATAAAATTCATAAAAAAATTGGTAGGTTCACTTGGCAAGTTTTTCATTTATAATTTCACTATATCGTACAACAAATTAGAATTTAAAAACTTGACCAGTTAACCTAACAATTTTTTTAACATTTAACCTTCTTAAACTAAGAACTTGGGGTACATTTAGATCTCATTACTTTTCGTGGCTGACTAGTTACGCACCTAATTTTTTTTTGTTTTATATAAGAGAACTTGGCTCTTTTTTTTTACATTTATGTTTTTGGTGTGATTTCACTACTTTTTGCAAAGTTTTTTTTTTATTAAATTTCACAAACAATGCTTGATAAATGTTTCAAGTTTGAAGTTTTTGGCTTAATTGGTTCCGAAGTTAGGGGAGGGTCGAAAACAGCCTGAGTTTGTTCCTGTAAAAAGGGGAAGTGCCTTTACTATAGAGAACTTGCCTGGGGCACTACGGTACCCTTTGATAAAGTGTTGTAGTTAATACGTAGATATGTCTATGTAGTAGTAGCATGTATTACGTTTTTAATAATTAACAAGGCTTCAGTTACTAAACCTGAGTACATCTTGAGTGGGTATAATTTTAAACGTAAAATTTGCGGAAATGCCTCTGAGATTCTGCGAGATTCGCAATAAACGAGAAAGTTTCATGCGACCCAGTCGTGCACATTTTTTGTATATCATTCCCTTTCTGCGTTAAGCACGTATCTACAAAACATCCATTCTTCAGGAATTAAAAAAAAGAATAGCTTCCCTTAATCGAACACAATACACATGTCAAAAATAATGTCAATTTTTGACAGGCTGACATCATATTGACCTCCAGGTTAGACAAACTGTCAAATTATAAATAATAGAAAGATTTTACTGATACATGCGTTTAATTATTCCTGAAGAATAGATGTTTTGTAGATACGTGCTTAACGCAGAAAGGGGACGATATGCGGTGCCACGGCCCTTTGGCCAATTTCGATTAAACCATTACACAATAACAATTTCGGACCAATTTCAAAAAATGTCTGAAAATTGTAGCTCAATCGGTGAAAAACTTTTCGAGGTTTTGAAGCATACATGCACCAACGTAACATCTATACATATAATAAAACTGTAGGACTTTTCTTTGTCAGCTAAAAACTCGAAAACTACTGGACAGATTTCAATGACACTTTTTTTTAAATGTTCCTTAAGACTGTAAGACTGCTATAGCCTATGTCGTTTATAGCCACGTCCTTATGAACAGTTTTTAGCCAAAATGTATTTTCTGAAGTGAAAATATATACATACACATATACCTTGCTACAAATGGATGTTCATTCGATATGTGGTATGGTAACATAGTGTAGGGTTAGGGTAGGTAGTTATTGGGATTCCATAGGAAGAGGGAAACAAAGGAAAGGAAAGGAAATGCAGTATGTATTACAAACAATTAGCATGATCAAGAAGAGGGAGGGCGATTCAGAGGGTGCACATTATATATCCAATACAGTACATCCATTATCGATATCGCCACGCCAAAATTGGACAAACGGGGGTGACGCCTCGCATACAAAAAAAAATTCTATGATTTTCATGATTCTTTTTTTGTTTTTTTCGTATTGCTGTATATTTCAGGTTTAGGCAGAAAGAAAATTCCAGAAAATAGATTTATTCTCATTTTTCGCATTTTACTAAAGTACATTATTATCTAAGACTTAAGCAATACAATTCCTGTGCACGGGCAAAGCTGGGCAGGTACAGCTAGTTTTTATATATATAGAGATTGTCCTGCGAAATGGTCCAAAGGTCATACAGAGAATTATTTGCTTAACATAATTGAGAGTGCTTTCATACATTTTTGCAGAGACTATGCTTACCAACGGGGTCCTTATATAACGTACTTAGATCGTACAGAAAGAGTGATCAACTGATCATCGATCGGGTAATTGTTCTATCAATTCAGGGTGGCGCCAGAAGAAGTGAATTGAGATAGTGAGTATTCCTTTTCTGATTGAAGCGAAGTAATACAGGACCCACTTTGGTATTTGGGAACTCTCCAAAGAAATACTAACTTCTGATCAGATCGGGGGTACCATTTTATTTCAAAATTACTTGTAACTTCGCCTTAAGACTACCTTTCAGTATATTTAACAGAAAGCATCCCAATCCCAATGACAAACGTTGGTCCAAAAGGATAGGCTAAATCGACCAGCGGGATCTCCGGGATTCCGAAAAATAAGACCCAGAAGAACTGAACGTAAGTCCTCGAGGAGTAAGGTATGAATATGAATGACACAGGGCGGCAATCGGCAATACCACTCGGTATTGACATTGCCAGTTCAGCGCTAATCTTCCAGTAGTGACTTTGGTGACAAAAAATATGCGATGATGAGGGGTACCTAAGCTTAAGCCTCTGCAGTCTGCACTTCTATAACAGAAGAGAATATTTTCTGCCAAATCATCTCAATCAGCTTTCAATTTCAATTTTTAAATTTTTTTTTTTTTGGCCTAATTTAATCGCAGTGGGGTTATGATATAACAACCCAAATTTTGGGCCGTATTTCTATTAGTTCAAAGGTTTATTTCAGAATAAATAAAAGTTCATGTTAATGTTATTTCCAACACTCCTCCTCAAATTAACATCGACTACTTCTTAAGTCCCATAGCATAGCTATTGCAGAGAATTTTACTCTGTCTAAAGATTTGGTAAGTCCATCCGCAATTTGATGTTTACTGTCTAGTATATATGAAGCACAGATCTTTCCTTGTTTCAATGTATCTTGGATATCAATATGCTTGGATTTTGGATACATCAAAGCAGAATCTGTTGCTATTTTGGAGCCTTATTTCCTGCAGCCAATTTATCTCAAGGTGTGGGGCAATTTAGACTTGTAGCTCTGTGTTTACAGAAATGTAAAATTGTTTTAAAACTTCAACTTGTCCTACAATTTTGCCGCATTTCCAAATGGTTTCTTGGTAGAGAAGCTGCTGGATATTGTAACCATTAGTATTGTCTACTCGTGCCTTCCTGAGGGCTCGACAAAGGTCCTGCTAGTCTCTTGCGCTTGCAGCTGTTCGACATTGATCTAAGATTATGTGGTTACAATACTGATGTCGTAGTATGTTAGCCATTGCCCCATAAGTAGTTGAACAAAAGTTTCACAGAAACGTAGGATTTAATAATTCCCTTCCAAATGTGATGCAAGTATTTGCTTTCAGTCGTTTTTGACTAAAATACACTTAAAGGTAAGACAGTCAGATTTACGGGCATAAAGTCTCAACCGGATTTCGAAAAGTCGATATAAGTTTGCGCTCCCCTACTTTACACACATTAACCAAGGTATTGTTCCCACTAGACAAAAGTAACAAATATCACAAATGCCACAGGGCTAGAGCATGTTAACGCGAAATTATCTTTCATCTTTCGGAATCTAACAATCCTTCACTTCCTTCGATGACACTGCCATTCGAGGAGCAATTTCTCTTCATTACTTTACCTCAACTTACATGCCCTGAGGGTAGTAAATTCATTTCGCACGAATCATGTGACTGCCTGGCTACATCAAGTGCCATTGTTCAGTGAAAGTAATCGGGAAGTTTTCATTACGACTTCCCATTTGAGACAATGGGGTAGGTAATTATTTTTACACGTTCATTCCTCGATTGAGCAGATAAATGGGATGGTTATGAAAAATGAGAGATTTTCAAGATTAGGTGCCGCATGAAATAAGGCCACATTACAGTCGAAGCCTTTTCTCTGACTATGGAGTTTAGATATTGAAATACCTCGCCCTATATTTGAAAGCGTTTCAGACAATCATAAAACGGTTCTCAATAAATCCATTTCCCTGTCTCAGGTGCTGCAATTGTATTCCCAGCACGCCACTTATCAGAGAGTTTTTCCTTCCAAAATAAATAATGACAATACCTTGGAATGCCACTTGAGCTAAGATTTATGCCCTTGGGTATGAGTGTATGGGCGCCGTGTCTCCGACGCCACCCCATAGACGATAGACCCATCACCATCAATACCAATTGTCTGTTTGGCAATTCTTCTCTCATCTATCTATCGATGAGATATTGCTATTCCTTATACGCACAAGGAACAACCTCAAACAATTTCAGTTCATTCAGTCTGTCGAAATCGGGTGGAAGATTGATAGCCTTGTAATAGGCTTGTACGTTCTGAATTATATATCACAATCATTGTTCTATAGACAGAAAGGCAACAAAGAGGTCAACGCAAAAATGTTCACCTAATAGGTAAGCTTAATGGGACTTAGATGGGGCTATTTTCGAGTGATTTGTTGTCAATCGTGCTCTAGGGATTTACCCTTACAAAAGTTGTATACTAAGATACTTTCTTTGGGTCTTACCATTGTACTTGTCCCCAGGAGCAGGACCCATCCCAAAACTATATATTTATTTATGGGATCTATTGGTATGAGATGCAGTTATTTAATCATTTTTGTCAAGCTAAAGTTAACGAGGAAATATTTCTGCGAAAGGCTTTAGGGGTATGCGCTTGAGTTTTTAAGTTCAAATAATTGCGAAAACTGGCACTAGCTGTTCTTATGCCACACCAAATTGTGTGTTTAACATTTTATGTATTAGGCTACTTATTGGCCTGTCGTGGCGCAATGGTAAGCTTAAGAGTTCCTCAATAATTTATCAAAACAGAGATTTAAATGGAGTAAGCTGTTTAGCAGTACAAAGTTCAATGGACATTGTCAAGGCTGTCAAATGGCTCTAACAAACATAAAAGAATGAAATAAGGAAATTACAAAAATCACATCTTCAGGAATCTCTGCTGAAGGAAGCACTCCCCCTTCAGATATTCCACACAATTTGGTTTAAAAGTCAAATTAACCAAGCCGGTACTGACCGTTCTAAATTGGGGTGATGGAATTTGAAGTAGTCAAAACTTTTCCTACAGAGGCTTTGCAATTACAATGCGAAATTACTTCGACGGAGAAAAAACGGCAGAATAACCCTTGCCAATCGCTGTTTCCTTGGACTTTAAAAAGTAAAGCCCACTTTATAGATCTAGTCAAAATCTTGAGGGTATGGACAACAAGGCACCACAGTCTGAAGAGTCTTTGAGTCCTCCCACAAGGAACAACGAAGCGAATGAAGTTCTCAGGTGGCACCCACAATTGGAGAGCCACCACAAACAAATAACTGTTCGAAACTCTAGGCCGCTAATTTGGAACCGAGCTGGATGGAGAATGAGGTCGTCCAAGCCGTGTCGTAAGCGCTATCTAAAGTAGGTAAGTAAAGAGAATGAGATCTAGTTGAAAATCTTACGTTCTTCAATAATCTATATACAGTTTGTCAAGGAATTGTTTTTACAAAGGAAAACAACTGGTAATTTAGACAGCTTTTTTATAAAACAAAAGAGCTTCTTTGATGTTTTACTTCATTTTTTTAATAAATTTCTTTTTATTAATATATCTACTAACGAACAGTTACAAAAAATACTAAATTATGAAAGTAATAAAAAATACGCAAAAATGAGCTTGTCAAGAAATTTGTAAAAACAATTTCGTGACAGACTGTATATAAAAATGAAGTTTACCATTCACTGATCATCAACGCCCAGCCTAAACCCTTTGCTCTAGAAAGCTGAAACTTTGGACAGAAGTTCCCTTTATGATGTATACAAGGAAAAAGAAAGGATATTCTGAAATTCATCTCCTAAAGGGGTAAAAGGGGGGGGGGGGTCAAAATGTGTATGGACAATTTTTAACTTTCACCCGATTGACTCGGTTTGTGTACTCTCTATGAGAAATAAGGAAAACTAATTTCTCCGATTTTGGAATTTCAACCTTTAAAGGGGGGTTAAAGTTTGTATGGGAACATTTTTAGTTTTCATCCGATTGACTTCAAACTCGGTTTGTGTACCTACTCTATTATAAGAAATAAAGATAATAATTCTTTCGATTTTGGAAATTTTGTTGGGGCCCGAGTTATTGGCGATGACCCCTTTTATGGGGGGCGTTTTCTTAACTCACGAACCATTCGTCGTATCGATTTGAAACTTTTTTATTCTGATCGCTTCATCTAACTCCAGCGTACGTCCTCCAAAAATATTCAAGCGGAATTCTGTAAGAATGGGGTTATACTGCTAGAAAGTGGTACACATCCTCACGATCTTTCCAGTTGCATATGTTGCATAGTATAGAAAGATCTGGGCAGTGTGGAATATAATTAAGGATATGCTAACTAAGGAATATGTAGTGTCCCGCAGATAGTCTGCTGTAGTATGATCTGTGTTGAGATGTCAGCGCTTCACCAACAAATATTGATCATATAATTTTTTAACTGTTTTCTCCAATAGGCCGTTAGACATATATTTTTCAGTGATACTAATTGCTTCTTAAGTACTGTCTTAGGTAAGTTTCCTGCACGATATATAAATATAAAAAAGGCAACTAACTGACTGTGAAGGAATCTCTGTGTCCAAATCCTGAGGACTGCACGAGCGAAGCCGCGGGCAAAAGCTAGTAGGTAGGTACATATCTACATATAAAGAAAACCTAAATAAATAAGTTTATAATTGTAAAGCTAAGGTTACTTCAAATATGTCGCTTTATTCAATTACAGACCTAGAACTAGGGAACCATGTGATTTTGGAGGAACGTTGTATAGAAGTGACAGGCAGGCACCGACCTCGTTCACATGCGGTGAGTCAACATGACAAGTGAATTCCACAGGGTGTATCTGTTCACCTTACAACAATCATTAGTAGTAATCTTTAGTAAAAAAAAAAAAACATATAAATTAATTCACTTCATTCACTATCCAAGGTTTGGAAGAAGTCATCAGCCGTTGATTTTGTAAAACCTTTGAGTCTGGCTAAGCTCATATTTTCGGGCTTTCGTAGAGAGGGATCAATATTTCGTTTTAGGAAACCGTAAAGCCAATCGCCTCCAGCTTTTTTTAAATTTGTCAACTAGGAGGGCAGCTTATATTATTAGCCATTTTTTATTATCAGCTATGATCCATATACATCATCGATTTACATGCACTTACAACAACAGCATGTAATCCTGCTTTTCATCGAGATCACGAAATATGATCTGAAAATTAATTCAAATATTTCTCGTTGTTGTTTCGTGGCGTTGTTTATTTCATTCACTAAATGTTGGGGTGTCCCTGTAAATTATAGGCACACAGTAATGTTGCCAGACCAAAATATGAAACACAAAAAATCAATTAGCATTTTTTTCAAATTCGAATAAGTTACTACTCCGACTTTCGAGATGTTTTATTTCGCTATATTTCACAGAAATATAAATGGAAATATTAGCAGTACAATACGGTTAATTATGATGCATATTTGAACATAACATTTGAACATAGTTTCCCCCAAAAAAATATAAAATGCTAAATGTATGCAGATTTGTATCCATATGGTAATCCACCCGACAAAACTCAAATATGAGCAATTGCAATCGAGAAATCATCGCATTGTGACGTCACATTGTACCGTTTGGCTACAAGATACCAGCCATCAATACGAAATTTGTCATAATTGGTATTGGATTTTATATGTGAAAAATAACTGTTGCCACAACTCAATCAGTGATTCAGTTTGTTTTATTTTCATAATCTGATCCGGATCAGATCACGCTGATAATAAAAAACGGCTATTATCCTTAATAAATTCATATAAAATTTTTTTTAAGTTTCGTTTGATAAGCCAAAAAGAACACTTTTTCAAATATTCGACCAGTTCGTTTCCTTCTCTTGTACCAAAAGGTTTGTCGCCCCGTATATTTCGATGGAAAAGCGAAATCTTCGTCGCTGCTTTCATTGCCCGAATCCGACAAATCTTTTAAGGGATCCTGCCATTCCATACGCATTATCAATGTCGTTCTATTCACCCCATATTCATCAATCATCATGATGTTGCTGTTTCACGTTTTTTACGTATATATGTCTAAAATAGCTTTTTCTTCGTCAATCTCACTTCTATTCTTTTTTTTAGTTTTAACCATTTCTTTCCATTAGTGGACGCAGTAGCGCAGTCGCAGTGGTTAGTGTGCTGGAAAACTATATCGAAAGGTTTTTTTCTACTGCGCCACCTATCGCGAACGTCTGACAAACATCCGAGAGTATTACTGTCCTGATAAAGCTTCTCAATTCAGCCGTTCGGACTCGGCATAAAATTTTAGATCCCTTCCATTCGTCCCAAAAATAGAAACTCACACAAACGAATGGTTGCGAGAAGCTAGGCCTAGAGTGTCTACCTGTCTGTTGCCCCACCTAATTAAATTATTTCTTTAAACAAAATATCAACAGGAAATAAAACACAAATATAAACATAACAGATCAATGTGGGGCATCCCAACTCTGACCATATTTCGTTTATGTCCTGCATGCACTTCTACTCAAGGATCCAAATGTAAAAAAAAAAAAATAATTGCTATAGGTAATTAATTTTTAGCCCGCCTGCAAGAAGTTAGCTTAACGTTACATTGCTTGACTTTATATTATAGGTACATATATTACTAGCATTTATCCACGACTTCGCTCCCGTTCCGTAGAACTAACGCTTTGCTACGCGTTCGACAGGATGAAAAAAAAAAAATGTCCCCATACAAACCCTGTCGTTATTAACTCGGGCTCCACGCAAAATTTCCTAATTCGGAGAAACTGCTTTTCTTTATTTTTTATATAGATCACACAGATCAAGTTTTAAGTCAATCGGATGAAAAATGAGAGTTTTTCCATATAAAATACCATATCTTGAGATTTACGAAAGCTTTAGTCTTGAAATTTGGTAAATGAACATAATATTTCCTGTTGGAAGCATTTTATAAAATATTGAGCATAATTGAAGAAACACATACACATCACCTAGCATACACAAAAAAAAAATACTGCAAACGCCAATTTTTGGCACACATGACAGACAGGTATAAGGCTTAAAGATGAGTTTCAAGAGAAATCAATATGATGCATTTTCTAGACCATACTTCACCCCAACCAATAAAGCATTCAAATGATAGGTAACGATGTTGTAATACTATCAGCCATACTATCATCATCAACAGAAGGCTCTTTCTGATGTCCAGGAAGTCAGGAAGTAATTCCGTCATGGGAATTATTTAAGAAATTCTGCTTGACCATTTCTGTATACAGAAAATCTCGATACATCTTTTTTTTTTGCAAGAAATATTCGAATATTTTTATCCCTATAAACAAGAATATCATCTATCTACGACCTACGTGTTCAAATCCCCTATCTATTACCTCTGGCTCGTGCACGTCCGCCAGTCTGGAGCCACTTGACACTCCATTAGTGTATAGTTGCGCGGTGGGGGGCGGCTCACGCAGCAATGAACATTGGAAGATAGTCTAGCAATGCGCCACCACTAGACTGTTCAACCTGATTTTTTGTCTTTCATCCCCCAAATCACCTTTTGTATATGAACCATAACTGAATCTGTATGCTTGAGATATAGTTAAGAAGGGAATGCTACGCAGTTTTCCTCCGTAAGTAGGATATCATATTCCTCCAGTATTATGACCAATAATGGCTGCGACTTTGATATAGCACCATATTCGTACTTGTTTCGATAATAGTTGACTTGGCATTGAGGTAGGTAAGTTCAGGTAAAGTGGGATAGGCAAGTGGTAGTTGGACTTACGAATATTTTTCAAACTCATGCGAAATCGCATTGATTGTGACAGATGACTTATGACGTAGACCACAGACATCTGCCAAATAGAGAGCACCACTAAAAACAAAAATACACAACATAAAAATTTCACACAAAAATCAAAAAAAAAAAAATTAAGTAGAATTAAACCAACAAACTGTGCGTATAGACATTTCCTCCCACCTTATTGTGAATCTGATTGATAGTCAAATCAAAACGACCATATTGATCACGTCCAGCACCTCTGTAAACAATTTATTGCGATTGATTTTGAAAATTACTCAAATGCACAGATCTAGTCGCTCTCGCAGGATGTGTGTTGTGTGTGTGTTTTTGTGTTCACTTTGAAACGGTCGTGCTCGAGCATATTTTTAGAAATCAATTCGCCGCGCAAAACACAAACAATCTTCTAATAACCATAAATCATCTTCCAATAATCATTAACCTGGTTGTAGCACGCACTAACGAATGAAGGAGTCGCGTTCGGCTGTTCTTTTGAGAGTTTTTAATGAATTAATGGAAATGTGTTTCGTTTTTAATCATATTTGCTTCCCGTTCAGAGGAGATGATGATTTGAAAAATGTTTTTGATGTAGCTAGAGGTAGGTCTAGACTCACATCAAAACATTTCGTTTGCAAATATTTCGTTTGCGTGAGCGCATATCAGGCCAATGTTGGCGAAAGGTTTGTCGTTGTTTCGTAATGTTTTTTTTTTTATTGTGGTTGGGCATAGGCAGTCAACCCTTACCTGTGACAGCAAGTCGAGTATTTCAGAGGCAGGAATGCACTTTGTGGAATTTTAACTTTTAATACGCCATCATCTCTTCTTCAGCACCCTACCTAGTCTTGAAAAATACTCACTGACAGCAGCTCCAAATAGGTATATCAGAGTATTCCTCCAATCTTTTGTTGTGGGCTGTGACCTCAGTTTACCCCAAAATGTAGAGCCGCCTAAGGAAGGATAGATCTCTTACCTTTGCTATGGAAAACACCAATGATTGATTCTAGTGAATTCATCCGCCATATACGATCTAATTCTGCTCATGTTAGACTTCTGAGACTCATTCAGCCAGTTATTGTTTTGCTTATTTTGAACACCAGTGCTTATGAGATGAGATATGATATTCGAATGATTGTTTGTTTTTGTTGTAAAAGTTGGCAATTTGTCGACTGTGAAGTAGAAGGTAATTACTTATACATTGTGACGTTTCATAGAAAATGCAGAGTGCTTGTGGCAGAATTGTTAGCACAAAACAACGCCATTTTTACTCTATTGACGATGTCTCCTCGGACACATACAAACAAAGGGAAACTCGTTATCATCGGAGGCAATATTCAATAGAAATAGCGTTATCAAAAAAATACCTCCTCTTCTTCAGGCTCTACACTTACAGCATATTTTGGCTCACCTATCTAATAGCATGACAAAGTACATACTCCAGTTCGCTACACCCTTTCAATTAGTGATAGGTAAGGTCAGGTTAGGTTAGCTTGAATAGGGTGTGAGTTCATCGTATTGGACTAGGCAGTCACCATATTGGGCCCATCACCATCCCTGGGAAACCTTAACGGTTAAAAACCTAAACCAATTCCAAACAATTATTTTCCCTACAAAACGAAAAAATTGTTTCAATTTTATTTGCGAGGCCAACGGCCCAACCTCCTCCAAATTGTCGAAGAAGTACCTTCCAAGGTATTTCCTCCTGTACCGAGCAATAGCTTGACATACACAGAAAAGATGAGTTATATCCTCTGCGACATATACGCAATACCTAAGCATGCCATTTATTTTTCAAGGAAAAACAGGAAAAGAAAAGAAAATTGTTCATTTCACAGGATTTAGTTTTCCGAATACAGTATAGATTACAGGATAGTTTTTTCTTCGAAATCTAATGTTAGAATAATAAGTAACTTAAAAAAATGAAATAAGTAGTTGGCACAACAGGTCCGTTGCTTCTCACAAACATTCGTTTGTGCGAGTTTTTATTTTTGGGACGAATGGAAGGGACCTACAACTTTATACCGAGTCCGTTATTTTTTGTTAGAAGTTCGCGAGATGTGACGTAGTGGAAAAAGCCATAAGTTCATGAATATAACCTGCTGCCCCTTGCACAGTAGTCCAGCACACTAACCAGTGGGCCACTGTGTGGGAGCACATAGTAAGAGTAACTATTACATTGTAAATATGAATGAATGAATATTATTTTTAATATTTAAAATTTAATCAGAGTAAATGGTTTCGTTGTCTAATTCGTCTTCAGTTCGACCAACTGTTTGATCAAGAGTTTAAACATAGAAGGCTAATGCTCGTGGCTACTCCTAATAAGCGAAACCCGCACTGTTAAAAAATTAAAAAAAAAAAAATATGTACGTTTTTTAAATACATACAAGGCAGTGCCATCTGCAGGAGTCCATCGGTGTACAAGTTAGTTAGCGAATATGCGTTTCTATCGCTATGTGTCCGCGTTAAGATACAGCAAGATTATGATTGAGACATCGTCGAAACGACAAACATTAGCCTTCTAGGGTTAAACAGAATACAGAGAATACTATTATGTTCTTACTTGTACTTTGCCAAATAAAATAAACTTAAACTGAAACTGAACTCCTTACGGACACCTCTCATAAGCGGACACCTCTTATAACCAGACATATTTCAAAGAACGGAATAAATACCTGATTTTTCAAACAATTTACTTTCATAAGCGGACTCTCTTATAACCGGACACGGACACCAATTTTCATAACGGCTAACGAATTTTATTCTCTTTTAAATGGACAAAATACAACTACATACTCCTTTTTCGATTTTATGTTGCGCAGCAGCAGCATGATCGGCTTAATTTTTATTCAATGATAAAAGTCAATGCACGTCAGGCCTGAGAATGGGTTTCAATGTTTTAACTTTCTATTGCGAAGCGAACACTCGTTCAACAGAGTTTTCAAAGGTTTTAAGTCAATGGTAATAAAACGGGATAATTACAGGATATTTACAGGGTTTTTCGGAAAAACACAGGAGTCATTTTTCTACAGGATTTTCGTTGAAAATAAGAGTATCCCTATTGCCATTCGTAGCTTTGGTCTGCTGAGGTTTAATAATCCTACAAATTTTTTTTCGATCTAGCTTAGGCCACAGAGCCTTTGAGACCCTATGACCTACTAAAACCGACCATCTTTGATTTTCCTTATTTTTAATATTCTCGAGAATAATGCTCTTGGCCACTACTATTGGTGGTCTAATGCCCTCAATAGTTTCAATTTGTGGAAGCTCTGCTCAGTTTTTGGCCAGAACGTCAGCCCTTTCGTTACCCTCAATATTACAGTGTCCGGGTAGGTACCCTACCCAATACAATCTGACTTGGTTCTGCGCGCATAATACTCTGAGCATTGTGCGGTAGCTGTTGACTAGTTCAGACAGCGCAGCCTGACTATCAATGTAGATAGCGATATTCTTGTTGGATATTGATCCCATATCAAGTAGATCCGCCAGCTTTGAGCACTGCCAGAACCTCTGCCTGGAACACACTGCATGTATCCTGAAGTCTTAATGACACGTGTAGGTCTATATCCCTAGAGTATATACATGACCCTGTATACCCTCCTTAGTTTTGGAACAATCCGTATAAATCGAAATTTCATTGTCATTCGAAGCCTCATTCTTTTGCCAGTCCTCCCTATCTGGGTATAGTATACTTCAAGTCGTGATAAAACATCCCAAAATGAATTTACTGAATCAGCCAAACAGTTACTAGTAGGTACAAATTTCCTAAATTATACTAAACATACTGGCCTATTTCTCTTTTGAGTTCAGTTATCGTTTGTGCAATAAAAAGAAATCCAATTTTACATCCCATTTGGCCTTAAGTATTTCGGTCAATATTTCTAAATCCATTTCAATTAGTTTAACGCACGGAATCATCTCTAAGACTTGTGTTGCGGTCGTAAAATCTTTGCCAATTAGCCGTCGACGTCGCTGCAACCGCATGTATACTTCATGTGCAACAGTGTTGCACTCGTAAAAGAGTATACGATCGTGATGGTCAGGATCATAAAATCTTGAATAGTTTTCCTTCGAGAGATAGCTTGCCTGACGTACGAGCGAGTGTGTATTCGCTACGAGTATTTCGAATACAAATTTTAATTCTCTTTAAAATTCGGAAAAGTATTCCTCATATTTATTGAAGTTCGAATGAACTAACGGTACATTTGGATATTTATCAAAGTTGCATGTGTCATCTGCGTCGCCTGTTATCGGCATGTATGGAGCTTCGACTTCTTGATTCAATATTGCACACCAGTCGATAGACTTGAACCAGTCATGGTTCTTGATGTCCTTGTTCCCATTTACCATGTTTCCGAACCTGTGGTGAATTACGTTAGCCTAGTTTCGAACTGAAAAGCTTCATGAACAAACCTCTTTGATAGATCAACTTGCAAGAGGTTATCGACCAAGTTCCTCAAGGTTCGACTGAAGTGAATCGGCATCTTATACTCACAGTCGCATATCTTTGTGTACATTTTCATAGGATTCTTGCTGTGCAATGAAAATGGCGAATGGCCAGAGACAAATTCATAGAGCAATATTCCAAAGGCCCACCAGTCGACACTGTTGCCGTACGGTTTGGCTTGAATTATTTCAGGGGCTAGGTACTCAGGCGTACCGCAAAGGGTCATCGTTCTGTCCAAAACCCGCTGGTTAGGCATATAAAAAAGATGTCGGTATTAGAAGAATAGATTTGTATGGGTGTACCTTTGCAAATCCAAAGTCGGTAATGCGAATGTATCCCTTTGGGTCGATGAGTATGTTCTCCGGCTTCAAATCCCTGTAGACCACCTGAAGGTTGTGAAGGTACTCCAGCCCTAGGAATACTTGCGAGGCGTAGAACTTTGCCTGCTTTTCGCTGAATTTCTTCATCCTGAAACAGGGGAACTGGAACTCAAATGCAATCCACTCGATCATGAGTTGCTTACCGTCGATGAAAGGTGAACAGTTCACCGCCATTTATAAATGGCATTCCCAGGTAAATGTAGTCGTTGTCTTTACGAGCGAATTGCAAGGACATTAGCGGAGGGAAACTAATTGACTGTAGGATGCGTTTTTCATTATACACATGCTTGACTTGTTTGTGCTTGACAATGTATTCCTTGAGCAGCAGCTTCACGGCGATGTGATTGCTACTTAAGGGGTCCTTACATAGTTTCTACAAATAAATAAGGCGGAACATGTCTTTATAGAACCCTAAGTCCACGTTTCAACTACATATTATGAAATACGAAAGATCTTACCACTTTTCCATACGATCCTACACCCAGCACCGCCAGCTGTTCAAAATCATCCAGTCCACCTATAGCTGCCGGGATATTTTGTTCCCACTTTTTCATAAAGTCATCCTTCATTTGGGTCAGAATTTCATCGTAGTTTGTATTGTTGTCGCAAATATATGACGTTTCTATTTCCATCTTTTCAAGCTTTCAAAAAATATTTTTCTAAGCTCGTCCTTATAGATGACAGTATAGCTCTATATTGGTAACTGTTTTATTATTCATAATATGCTGAGTAGATATTGTATATCTAAAGTTTCCTAGAGCCATCTTTTAAAGGACCATTTTGTGCCTTCTCTGGTGATGTCCAAGAGCCATCTTTTCCCACGTATAGACTGTCAGGAAGAGAAGTAGGTATCTTCTCTGGGGTATGTCAGAAAATTTGCTGGAGTAATGATTACCTCGCCAAGGATTTTCTCTCTGAAATGACGGAGTGCCAGACATTTTATGAGCATGTTACTCTCAAGACAGATTCTGCTTGTGGGGTACTGTGAAACACCAATAAGGTGGAGATGACATTTCATAAGGCAATGCGACCACTCTTGGACAGGATTCTCAGAAAATATTTGCCCTAATTAATGAGCGAAGATGTTTTACTAAGGGAGAATTGGATGAAGAATTGTCTGGTACAGTTCTGCTCAAGTGGCATTAACCAGGTTTTATTGGATTCGATTCGAGACAAGCTCTTGATGTAGTTCCTGAAATGTTTTTTGGTTTTTGGTGACAACGCAGAAGGGTTCAGGTCCGATTAGTGGTATTTTTGCACCGACTTTAGCCAGTGAGTCGAGGTTCGTTGAAAGCAAAGCGCATGGAATCCTGTGCAGAATGACATGGTTTGTCTTTGCAAGCTCACATAGATGGCCATGTATGCCTTCCTTCGATTTTATGACAGAAATGAGTCAAGAGTTTTGAGAGCTGCTTGGCTGTCTGAGAATCAAGTTGTGAGGTCAAGTTGTGATGAATTGGGTTCGTATTTCTCACAGACATCCCTTTGAGGGACGATTACAGACGTTTTTATGGAAGCCATATTCCAGTCTTCTAAAAGAAGTTGAATAGGATTTCAGGATCCATATTGTCAAGCAGGGGTCAATTTTGTTCGAATGGAACAGTTAAGCAATAATCAATGTTGCCTCCATTTGAAATTGAGTTTGAATGGGTCTTACACCTGGGACGACATTCAGTGCTGTAGACGAAGTGGTGCTTAGGTAGGTAGAGACTCGAGCTATAGGTACGTTGGACCAGTTCCACCATAGACGATCGCTGATCAACCGCTGATGGAATCACACGTTTGTCACGTCCTTATCATCGAATTTGGGCCAAAATAAAGTGGTTATCATCAATCGATAGCGCTTTCCGTTGATGTTGATGGTAATGCTATCGTCGTTTGCGAAGAAGTACGGACCCATGATGCCGCCGCGCCGTGCCGGCCCAAGATCCTTACATCAAACAGTGACTTACGGCGGATGCATTTTCACTTGGTGGAACTCGTGTGGATGGGCAGCGTTCCAAATTCGGAAATTTTGCTGGGGGATCCCGTTCGTCCAAAAATGGGCTTCATCACTGAATATAATTTGTTTGCCAAAATCAGCTTTCGCTCCCTACCTAAGGTTGCTTCAGAAACCAGTCAGCACACAAACCGTGTTGTCTATGGTCGTTTTCGGTCTAAAATCCCTTTCCGAAATCCCCTTTCCAAAATCCCCTGCTCCATAATCCCCTGTGCCATAATCCAAAAGACCCTGAGAGAAAATCCCCACGGGACAAAATCTCCCATTTTTTAGATTTGGTGTTATTAATTCTATCGCTGCCCCCCTGCAACCCCCCTCCTTCTGGTCACTGTAGGATTTGGAGTGGATGCAAGGTTGGGTTTATGCAAAGTTTATATTATGTTGTTTGCTTAATTTTACTGCCAAAACTACGCGTTTAGAAAACGGATAGATTCTAAACGAACAGGGGATTTTAACGAGGGATTTAATAAGTATGTATGCAAATGGGAGATTTTGGCATAGGGGATTTCATCCCTGAAGATTTTGGAAAAAGAGATAAAAAAAAATCAGAAATGATGTCCAATAAGGGATTTTGGAAAAGGAGATAACGTAGTGATCCCGTCGTTTTCATACTGCTCATCGGTCGATCAGCGGTATAGGTGCTGAAAAATAAAGGACCCGCTACCGAACCTTTAGGTACCTCAGCAACAAAGGAACTATTTATTAAGAACAGAGTATTGTTCTGGCAAACGCCGTGTTCACACGTGTTGCTTGAAAGAATTTATAAGTGATTTGTGAAAGTCAGTCTATTTCTTCAACTAAAACTTTTTTTCTACTTTTTACTTGCTCCTTGGGGTGAGTTTTTGTATATTAAACTTCATATTCCTTAAATAAATACAAAAAAAAAAAAAAAAACAAACACATCTGTACTAACAAATCATGGACGGGGGGACTGCCCCTCCCCGCCAAAACTGGTTTAAAGGCCTACCGCCCGAGGTAGATTTAAACCAGAGTAATAACCAGAGACGTAGACCCAAACGCACCAAAATCGATGATGAAGAATACCCAGTATTGCCTGTAGTTAATAATGATAATAATATCCCGCGCTATATAGTAATAACTGGAATGGAAGAAACTGCAGAACATCCTCGCCCTCTCTCATCATATAACCCCATTCAGATTAATCGTGGTCTTGAGCACATATCGAAAGATATATTGGAAGTTAAAGCCATGAGGTCAGGAGACTTACTTCTAAAAGTTATGAATGTTTCCACAGCAGAAAAATTCCTCAAAGCAAAACGAATCGACTCCATACCAGTTAAGGTTACTAACCACCTAAGTCTCAATTCAATTCAAGGCAGAATTTTTTCAAGGCACATCATAGAAATAACGGAAGAAGAATTGCTCTTAGAACTTAAAAGATTCAAGGTTGTTGGTGTCAAGAAAATGATGAAAATGACGAGAGAGAAGGATAAAGATGTTTTAGTTCCAACCGGCGCGGCTATACTAACATTTGACTTAATTCGCAGACCAAACGAGGTCAAAATTGGATGGGTAAACTGCAAAGTGGAAGAATACGTACAAAATCCCATGCGCTGTGTGACATGTCAAAAAATTGGTCACACCAAAAACCGGTGCACCAATGCCCCTCTTTGCAAAACTTGCTCTCTTCCTCCACCTCACGATGAATGCAGCCGTGTTTACTGCATAAACTGCAAAGAAGAAAGCCACACACCATACGACCCCGCCTGCCCTGCCTTCCTTCGCTACAAATCTGTCAACAAGATTAAGGCTGATCGCCGTTGTACTGTCCGCGATGCCTGGACAATCTATAACGATAACCCCTCTCTGCATCAGCTGCCTGCTCCAAGAAAGCGCAATGGAGACAAACCAACAATGGCCGATATTATAAAATCCCGATTAGAGAGAACCGAACAACTTGATCACCAAAACCGCTCACAGAGAGTCTCAGTACCAGTACCCAGCACAGACGAACCCAAAGCTCAGATAAATAATTTCCTAATTACTCAAACATCACCAATACTAACAAACGTTAAAGACAAAACTAATGAAACAACTACAGAAGAACCCCAAACTACTCAACAACAACCAAAAAATCAAATTACCTCATGCAATCAAACCACTCAGCCACTCATCATCACCGCTCGCGCATCAGTGTCAAAAAATAATGAAAACTATACTGATATTAGTAAAGAGAAAGAACTCTCTGCTGATTCATATACACACGATATTAACATGGACTTAGGTACTGATACTGAGGTACCTCAGTCTTCCTCGTCTCATCTTAATAAATTATCAAATCTCTTAAATAAAACAAACAACACACAACAACTAAATAGAAACACACAAAATTCATTACTCTTAGAAAAAGACCCTCAACCATAATAATGACTTTAATGGCTATGGATTTACTAATCCTCCAATGGAATATCCAAGGCTTTATCAACAACAAACATGCTCTCGAACTTTTAATAACTAAATACAAACCAGACATCATTGCTTTGCAAGAAACGCATATCATTCCGAAAAATAAAAAATTATTTAAAATGAAAAATTACAAACCATTTTATTTTAATAAAACTTACAATTATTCAAAAGCAGGTATAGGCATTCTTGTTAGAAATAACATTCCAATAGACTCCCACACAACATCTTCTACAAATCTGCTACACCAAACTATACAAATTCCTGGTAGAAAGCCTATCAAAATTACAAATATATATAGGGAGCATGACGTACAAATTACTTTGAATATCTTAAACAGTATTCCAACGAGTGACAACGATTGTCACCACATAATATTGGGTGATATAAACGCCCATAACACCTTATGGGGTTCAAACACTACAAACTCTGTAGGAATCTGTTTTGAAATGTTTGCCAATGATCGTGGACTCATAACTTTGAACGATGGATCACCAACTTTTTTCAGTACTAGAAATACCCTTTCCGCAATTGACGTCACCTTCGCAACTCAAGATATAGCGCCCCTCCTTAATTGGGAGGCACTGGATCACACAGAAGGTAGAGATCATATACCAATAGTTGTACGCACTCCAGAACAAAGATCGGTTCCCAAATTTACTGCTCGTTTTAAAGAAGAACTTGCTAACTGGAATTTATTTAGAACTACAACGCAAGATCTTACATCGAAAATACCTAAAACTGATAACACCAACCAGGAAGCCTCAAAAATTAAAAAAATCATTAGAACCGCCGCCGCAAAAGCTATCCCAACTACGAAGAATGTATGTCTTAAGACCAACCCTGTCTGGTTTACGCGAGCTATAGGAAATTTAGTAAAGGAGAAGAACAAATCTTGGAAAAAAGCTCGCAGGTACCCTACCACCGAAAACTGCGTAGCATATAGAAAAACCTGTGCCAAACTTAGAAGGGAATCAATCTGTGCCAAGAGAGCTTCATGGGAAAATTTTATAAACACTATGAATCCGTCACTGGATATGAAAACCTTGTGGGGAAGGATTAGAGCTCTTCGCTCTCCTATCTCAGACCGAAGTTTCCCTTACATGCTCTTAGATGAAAAATTACAAATAGATCCAGAAATTATCGCAAATACTTTTGCAGATAAGTGGAAAAAATACAGTGCAGATAACACATATCCAGAGAGTCTGATCCAAGAAAAATCAAACTTTAGTTTACAAGATCTTCTGACTCACACAAACCACAACCCATGTGAACTGCTAGCAGAAAGAATAACACGCGTTGAACTGGAAATGACTCTTAAGATGACAAAAGGAACCTGCCCTGGGGAGGACAAAATCTCTTATAGAATGGTTAAACTATGCGATGACAGCCTCAAAGATAGAATATGTTCTCTTTATAATAGCATCTTATCGACTGGAATTTTTCCATACGATTGGAAAAAAGCAAAACTCAAGCCGATTCCAAAAACCGGACGAAACCATCATGATTTTAATGAATACCGCCCTATTTCTCTTCTCCCGGTTCTCTCCAAAATTTTTGAAAAAATTTTAGCGAGACGAATTAGTTGGTTAATGGAAAAAAAGGCTAGTCCAGAGCAACATGGTTTTAGACCTAGTAGAGGAGTTTCAACGCTCATACACCTTTTAGAGCATAAACTCTCTGACAACTTATCTCAAACAAAACACAGCGTAGTCATGTCATCCGACTTGGAGAAGGCTTATGATAGAGTTATGATGGTGCCGGTTATAAAGCAGCTGCACAAATGGAATGTTCCTAAAGCAATACTTAAGGTGGTTATGTCGTTTATGAGTAATAGAACTTTCCGAGTGAATGTTGACGGACATAATTCATTAACTGTAAGATTGGATAATGGGACTCCTCAAGGGTCTCCTCTTTCAGTTGTGTTATACAATGCTTACATTGACTCTCTTATAGTCCAACTCAACCAACCGATACACAAACTTGATTTCGTTGGAGTATACGCTGACAACATTTATGTTGTTGCGTCTGGTGATCCTATCCAGGTAAAGCACACTTTGGAAAGAACTGATTTGACAATCCATAATTGGGCTGAAGAAAGCGGTGCAATTATTCCTCCATCAAAAACAGAAGCACTACATCTTTGTAGAAAAAGAAAATGCATCTGCAACCCACTTAGTCTTCGGGGTACAGCAATTACTCTAAAAAAAGATATTACTATTCTGGGAATAACTTTTAGCGGAAATTTGAAATGGGACTTACATATTAAGAAAATGGTTAACCAATTAAAACGACGAAACAACGCATTAAAAATGATCTGCTCAAAGCGAAAAGGACCACACATTGAAACCGCACTACAAATAGCGAAAATATTGGTTGAAGGTACGCTACAACATGGTTTAACACTTTTTATGTGGACGACAAACAAAAATATTAATAAAATTGACACAGCTATAAACGAATGCTTTCGAACAGCGTCAGGAGCTTTAAGGGCCACAAATGTCGAAGCTCTAAGACTGGAAGCAGGGTATGACTCTTTTGAAAACTTAGGGAAAAGAAGAGCTGTTAATTTAACCAGCAAAGCAATGGTAGATTCAAAACATTCCCTGTTCTATGCTATTAAAGAAAAAATGTCTAACAAGAAACCCAATAGAAAGAATTCTGTTTCAGCGCTTAGTAAGATGGTATCCCTAGTATCTCTTATATCCACTTCTTTATCAGATATCCCAGTGATAACAGATGGTCCACCCTCCTGGAAAAGGAGCCTTTTAAATATCAATACTACGCTCGCAAGCTTCAAGAAGGAAAACACCCCGGATAGAACATTTCGAATGCTTCATGAAGAAATGATTAGTACCCTCGATGCTGATAGAATATTTTACACAGACGGTTCACAAAAGGAAAATAACTGGTGTTCATATGCAGTCATTCAGCTAAACCGAACTTTAGAGACATCTATTATTCACCAAGGACTCTTACCCCAATCTACTAACAGTTACATTGCTGAACTAGCAGCAATCTATAAAGGTATCTCTGTTGCTCAGAACGAGACTGGCCGATCCTTAATTTTTACAGATAGTCTGGGTATTCTCATGGGACTTAAAAATGAGACGAATAAATGTCCTTCTTTAGAGCTCATCAGAAGTTGTTTGTACTCTAATAATAATATTACACTTTCATGGATACCTGGACACTGTGGAATCAGGGGAAATGATGCTGCAGACCTAGCGGCAAAAACTGCTACCAACTACCCCCTTATTGTTGAGACCCCCAATTTTTATCAGATTGCAAGAATAAATTTCATCCAACGGCAAAAAATAGAGCTCACTGAATCTTGGGAAAACTCTCAAACGTTTCTACGAAAGCATAACCCTGTGTACTCTCGGACACCCTACAATCAAGCACTCAACAGGGAAGATTGCATAAAACTCCTGCGAATAAGAGTTGGGAAAGCTCTATTTAATTCTCAACATTATTATAATAATGAACCTCATGTGGAGTGTACGAATTGTCGAGCAGCTCTCTCCGTTTGGCATATATTTGTTGAATGTCCTCTCTCTCGCCAAATCGATGAGTCTTCAGACAATATTGCTCAGGACTTAGCCAAAATCTTAAGCCCGTCGGACAAAAAGTCAATCCAACGTTTAAAAGTTGCTACATCTGCTCATCATAAATTTAATGAAATATAATATTATGTTGCCTCTGTTTTTTATTTTTTTATTTTTCTTTTCATTTACTTTATTTCTGTTTTTCTTTTGTAATATTTATACTATCAAAAAAAAAAAAAAAAACTGTATTTAAATGTAATAATGCACTAAAATTATTTTTAACTAAAAGACGGCATCATATGGCCTGGTTGCCCAGATGCCTTTTTGTAAATTAATTTATAAATTCACTTTGTAAATTATTTCAATAAAATAAATAAATAAATAAAAAATTTATTAAGAAATGAGGCCTAGGTACATAAAACTGATAGACAGCTGGCCATGGTGTCAAGTTAAACCACCTGAACTTCCTCATGACACAAAGTTACTTTAGTCCAATGAAAAGTATACCTCCAAAAAAACAAATGCGTTGTGGGAGAAACAACACACACTCACTCCATCGCACTTTAAAGTGACAAGTGAAGTCGTGTGTAGTTGTCGGGAATAGTTATAGTTTTCCCATATGTCGACCTCTCTGTGTTCCAGATCAGAATTCCACTGATTAGTTCAAGTGCGCCACTAATTTCGAACGCACATGAAAGTCAGCATATTTCAACATTTCAATAAATAAAACTGTTACATGTGTTGTGTCACTTAATCTCTCCACCAACTGGGTGGGGTTGTCCGTGTCCCTCTTCGACTTGTCTCGACGAACCAAACTCAGAGCCATCGAAACGAATATGGGGCCCGTCGGGCATCGGCATAGAGTTTCCTTTGATAAGAACTGACAAAGATTAAGTAAACTTGGGGAGTGTGTTCTATACAGCTTGTGACAAGTTGCGTCGATTTTTGGGGAAATAACTTTCACACACATGTGGTTCTTCCAGCTGCGCGGTGTGGTAATGTCCCGGTTCGGTGCGCATCAATTATACCGTCTTTGCTATTTGCCTGCGTGTCGAATCTCTTTGTGGGCTGACACATTTTTCTAAAAAAAATTATTTCAACATTTTATATAGTATACTCTGAATCTGAATGTTGAAAATCAAAATAGCAAAGGTTGCCGCGCATTTATCTGTCAGGCTATAGCGCCAGCCTGACTTGGGCTCGAATTCTTCCAACTGCTTTTGTCTGCCCAATAGTTGACAGTTGATGTGTGCGACCACACCTTCTTCTTCGGTAGTAGGCGCCAAGTATTAGCCTATACGTCACGCAAATCATCCGCCTACATCCGCATCACCTTTGACCTTAAAAATTGGCATTCATGCCTCGCATGCAGAATTTGGGTCGTCACCCGCCACCACCGGCAACCATCACAATCGACCCCCTTCCCCAATGCACAGGCACACTATCCCCTCGTGCGAACAGCGCACGCATCCATCTTCAGGTAGTATGCGTGTATACCAGCCATCATTTGATGTTGCGTTTGTTATTTTTGGACGCGCACGCTGCACAAACCGATTGAACAATTTGCTCAAATGCCCGATTCATCATTTATCACGGAGCGAGTGGGAGATATATTTGTCAAAATATTTACTTATCGACTATGTGTGGAAAATATTTACTCGCGCGCAGAATTTGTCTGTCAGTTGGAATGTACTCGCGTACTCGGGGCTTATATTTTCCTTCCTTACGATCGCTTATGAGGATGATGAGTGTTTGGATACGTTTTTACATCGCGTGAACTGTTTTGGGGTTCGGTGATCGGTCCTCGGTGTTCGGTGTTCGGTGCTCAGATGCGCGCAAAGTTTGTTTATGATCAGCTCTCTCTCTATAGTATATTGGCGGTGATGAGCATGAGATTCGGGAACGGTGCACCGTGCACCCCACCTAGTCTACACATTGATGGGTGTTTACATTCGGTGCGGTGGTAGATACTAGTGTAGTGGGGACCGGTGGGCTCTTTATTATGATGACGATCACGATTGATGGGATCAAAGCAAAAACGCAGCGCAATAAAAAGTAAGAATCAAAATTTTAAATAAACATATCCGAGGTGTGTGTACTCGTATGTTGCTAAAGAGCGAGGAGAGGTGAACGCTTCTGTGGTGTGTTGGGGGACATTTTGAATTGAAATCGGAATAGAGTTGATTTGGAAAACATTTGCCAGCAATTGAAAGTGCAGCCAATGTTTTGGGATATACATGATTGGCATGACATTGACAGTAGGCACCAGGAAGATTACCATTCTTTCGGTGAAGTTGCTGATGACTCGTACGAGGACATGGCAGTATCTCTTAAAAAATTAGCGCATTATGTTACCTTGCAATGCCTCAAACGTTGTGGGATTATTAGCCGAAACTCCGCGCGTCAATTGTCGCATTTACGACATAACTGCAGTTAGAATACAAATTTAAGCCAGTGGCCTATAAAATAAGCAAAAGTAAGTGTATAATACAAGCGCATGACACTATTCTAAAGCTAAGTACACACGATTGTAAGATCTTACAATATTGTCAGATCTGTCAGTGCTCTGACAATGACTGACAATGAGCTTACAATAGCCAACTACCTTACAATACAAAATTGTCCGTTCAGATGGTTGTAAGATTTTGTCCCAAAGTCTGACAATTTTATTGTCAGTGGCCTGTTTCACCAACTTAGAAATTTGTATTCACAATTATTTTTTGACAATTTTGTTGGAATAAGAGACAAATTCTGTTTCACTACAATTAGTTTTAAAGCAAATTTGAAATGTTTCTACAGATTTTGTGGAAAAAAACTTGTAAATACAAGTTTGTAAGTTGGTGAAATAGGCCACAGATGGATGTCTTACAATGGTCTGACAATGACTTTTCTGACAACGTTGTCAGGTTGAAAATTGGGTGTTCACACGGTCGGATGTTCACATTGTCAGATAAATTCAAATTCTTGTGGGTTGTTTTTTGTAGTACGAATAATGGAACAAAATATTGTATCTACTTGCGAGATTTTAACTGCCTACGTATTAGAAGACTGCGAGGATGATGAATTGATACAAAAACGACGTAATATGTTGAAGAAGGATTGGGTGGCCCGTTGTCAGAAGGAAGGATTCTACTCCTAATAGCAAGCTGAGGAGCCGGAACTTTATCAAAATTTGTTTGCGAATGTACTCAACACAACAAGCAACCTGGGATGGAGATGCCTTCCCGGAAGATGAATCAGTTCACTTCTATACTGACGGCTCAAAAACCAATGATGGAGTTGGTGGGGGTGTTTTCTCGGAACGTCTTAATCTTAAGCTCTCCTTCCGTCTACCAAATTAGTGTAGCGCGTTCCAGGCGGAAATTATGGCGATTAAAGAAGTCTTATCCTGGCTCAAGAAAAACGTCATATTCGTTAAGGATATCTACATATTTTCGGACAGTCAAGCAGCCATCAAATCCTTGGATTCGATCTCTATAACTTCTCTAGTAGCCCTCGACTGCCGATCGTCTCTTACGGAGATGGCCGAACAGTTCAACATTCACCTAATTTGGGTGCCGGGGCATAGAGACATTCCAGGGAATTGTAAGGCCGATGAACTCGCTAGAATAGGAACAACTCAACCCATTCTGCCGGATAAAGGCACCCTAGGGATACCAATCGCTACTCTCAAACAAAAATTGAAGCTGAATGCTATCGAGAGTACAAATCTTAGGTGGACGAGTTTAACCACTTGTCTAGCGACAAAACAAATTTGGCCTAAGCTGGATTTGAAACGCTCTAAGAAATTTATCTCTCTCAATAGATTGCATATCGGCACAACAATAGGTGTCATTACTGGACACTGCCTGATAGGCAAACATGCCGCAAGGCTGGGCCTCTTCGCAAACGACTTTTGTAGAAGCTGCATGGAAGAGGAAGAGGAGGAAACTATCCCTCACCTTCTTTGTTCCTGCCCAGCTCTCTCCCGCAGAAGGAAGCTTCACTTAGGAGCCTTCTATTACAACGACTTGGGCGATCTGACAAGCATAGACATCAGAAGCCTCTTACGCTTTATAAAGAGCTCAAAATGGCTCAACTAGTAGGGAGATCTTAGATCCTTCATCGTGGCATCACAATGGACCTATACTGGTCTAAGTGTGTTGGCGTTTTTAGCTGACAGCCACTTTCAACCAACCAACCAACCAACCAACTCAACACAATCCAATGAAATTCGAGCTTTGGTGACTCCACACATCAAGACATGCGCGCGATCATCCAGGAAATCGACGGTTTCATTGGCAACTTGACCCAACTTTTTTTTTCTTTATTACTTCTACCTCTTACCACAGGGCTTCTTTGGGTAGTTTATAATCTGCGCATCCAACAACCCCATTCACTCTGTACTCTCTTCCTGTACATTTTTTTTTTTTTCGACTTTTGCAATTCCAATTAGAATTTAAATTCCAATTTCCAAAGTTGTTCATATCAATATCTTCTGAATTATTTTCCATCGTTTGAAAGCAAACTTCGATTTCGCTCCTAAACCACTACTGGTTATATTGTCTGACGATAAAGAAATTGTAAGCAATTGTCAGCTTCCATAAACAACGACATCTGACAATATCCAATGAGTCTTACAATGTCCTATTTGTCTGACAATAAAACAAATTGTGTGTTCAGACGATCGTCAGCAACCTGACAATTTCATTGACAGATGGATGTCTTAAAATTGGCTGACAATGACATTTCTGACAATATTGTAAGACAAAATTGTAAGTTCAGACGGTTGTAAGACATTTGGGACACATTTTTCACTGACAGAACCAGATGTATCCGGTTCGACTCCCGAAAAAAAAAACATTAATTATACAATCTCAATGTTTTTTCAACACTTACTGAGAAACTTCTGAGAATTCTGCTGCCTTAAGAAAGCTTGTCATTTTAGCCGCTCGGACTCAGCATCAAATTGTAGGTCCCTTGCATATTCCTCTAGATTTCTAGAAAATGCAAACCCTCATAACCTCATAACTTATTTGAACCTGTTACACCAATTATAATTTTCAAAAGATATATGCAGCGATTCGAATACATCTGGACCAACTAGAGACATTATATAACAGCTTGTCCAATACCTTTGGTTTTTCTGGTAGTTCTCTCTTCCAATAATTGTTCCTCTGAGTATATTTATTCATTACACCTGATGATGTCCATAGACATGGACGAAATGTCGTGCAAAATAAAAACTGTTTTTATTTTCATTTGACCTAAACCCCAATATAAAACAACAATATACAAAGAAAAAGGTCACAACACACGATTTTTTATATACCTACAGCTGTGTTCATGAAAATAGTAGTGCATCTCTCTAAAATAGTCAAAAGTAAATAAATTTTGACCGAAAGTAACGGAATTTTGAAAAGTTTATTCTCTTCTTTGCATTCTAAACAAAAAGTTTTCATCCTTATATTTTTCAACGGAAAAAGTACCGTTTCATTTGGTTCAAGTTTTGTGTAGAGCAGCACTACTATTTTCGTGAAAGCAATGTACATATTTCATAAATATAAATAGCTTCTATTGACTTTCAATTGAAAAAAAAAAACGTATCTACAGTAGTCCCTCGATAATGTGAATTACCGATAATGTGAATTTCTCTAAAATGTAAATCGACAAAACTTTACATTGTCATCTCTATAATGTTGAACCGAAAATTTGAACCTCTAAAATGTGAATTTTTTTGTAAGTTTTTATATTTCTCTTGTTTCTCTTGCTCGTTTTGCGTTCGACATTAAGGACTAAAATAACTTTTATTTGTCATTAAGCTGTAAATACAGCTGCAGGTTATAGAGAGACAACAACTGCCATTTGTGTAGGTATGGATGTTATATGATCAGTTCGAGTTTCTTTTTTCGTTTAGTGTGTAAAATAAGGTCAATTGGTACTTAATGGCATCTTAATTGCATAGATTTTTATCGATTTTACCCGAACTAGATGCTGAACATTCTGGATTTGCATTATTAGCTGAAATGTATGGTGTGCCAAAGTCAACAATTACAGTAATAAAATTAAATTCGAAGAAGCTGTTGGACCTTGTCAAACAAACCGAAGTTTAAACAAAATTTATCAAAAATTGATAATATCAATAGGTAGGAGGTATCTATGCCGATATATTTTTTTTTGTATTTTTTGAAATGAATAAAATTATTTTATTTTCTTCTAAATTAATAAATATTGAAACTGTGCTTTAAAAACCATTTGTGTTGTTTTGAATGCATCTGAAAATCTTTTCAATCAGTTTAGTAAGTACTGAAAAAAGTTCCAGTAATGTGAATCCCTCTAAAATCCGAAAACGCCTTGTTTTAATGAGTTCACATTATCGAGGGACTACTGTACTAACAGTTTGATGAAGAAATCTTCGACTATTTGCCATTTTTACCTGTAAAAAAAAATTGCGTAAAGTACGAAGTGGGGTAAATTAGGTCCCCCTTACTTTATAATTACATTTTTGTTAATGAAATGTTGCCGAAAATTAATATTCACATTGATTTTGTATTAAACAAGCCGAAAAACTCGACTACATAAAAGAAGAATTAAAAGCAAATATTATTGGACGAAATTTAGACAAAAACATGGTCGTGGGGGACAGTTTTTTTTTTTAATTTCAGATTTGAAAGAATAAACTAAAATGTGATTTAAATCGTAGTATTATCGTATTTAAGCTTGTTATTTTATTTAAAATTAATTGTTTTGGGTCATTTTTGATTAATCAAATTTAAAAAAAACCGTAATTTCACAAAAATCTTTTCGTTTTTGAAGGTTACAGTTTTTTGGTTGAAAAATCAGTTTTTTTTTTTGGGAATTTATAGTTTTTGAAAAAAAAAAATCTGGCAACATTGCTTCCACCCCATAACTCATGTGATGGAGCAATATCGCAAGAAGCGACATAAGCTGGATTACTGGGTGATCGAACGTGGTTCCACAGCTTACGTGGTATCGAAGAAAATATTTCTGACGTCCTATTGCCAACAAAAACTGACACCTTTTTCGGATGTGCTGACATGACAACCAATGGAGCACGATAGTTGAGTCCGTCCAGGCGAAGATCTTTATATCATTTTCCTGCAAAGAAACTGTTTTAATTTAAGTCTAGAGTGACTGTGAACCATAAACCTAAACGTGTTTTCTTGAGTATTCATATTGTCAACTGCGATTGTCCATATTACAACAAAGTTCATCAATATAAAGATTTTGAAGTACTGCACTTATATTCACCCAATTTGCTATTGAAAAGACACTCATGTCCACGATATGGCCACACATCCGTGCTGCTCTTCTGTTCATTCTGTCGACGCACTTCTCAACAACAGCAACAACCTGCGTATCATCCATATTCAATTTGAGCTGCTTCACAATACGATCAACATGCCATCCTTCGTGTTCGCAAAAGAATCCGGATTTCTCAGTATGGCAAAGGATGTACTTGCGCACAGGCTCGACATCAGGATAATCAAATGTGTTCGCCTTCTCAACATATTCGGCTGGCAATGCAGCCAAAGATTCAGTGTGGATAGCTTTTATTTCGTCTGCTGTCTTATGGGAATTGGGAGCCCATTCCGACGCGACCTATAAAAATTGATAAATCAATTCGAGGATGTCAAAAAATATTCAACAAATGCTCGCACTTACACAGGCCAGAATTTTCATGATTGATTGTTTCGTCTAATTTATAGCCGGGCCTCTCGGCAACGAATAGGCAAGCAATCGCAGTGCAAAATCGAATACAAAGGCACAGGTCAATTTCCCTGTATGATAAGGGCGGCTGGCTTCAGGAAAAGGTATAGTTAACCCCTTCGTTGTTGGTGATAAGATGTTTGACGGACTGTATTCAGTAACTGTGTAGTGTGTAGTGATGGAAACATCCAATGTTTACATTGATTTCATGTAATCGATAGAAGAAAGAAATGTCAAACGGAAGTGCAGAGCATCCCTAAATTAGTTTAGTTCGCTGCAAAAATGTATCTAGGAACAACATATATTTTTTTTTAAATCATTCCTTTCGGTTTATTTGTATAAAATAAAAGATCAATCTCAGTCTACGAGTATGTTGATTTTAAGCCGTAGCTGCTGCCTTGTGTTGTTTGACAGCCGCCCTAATACCATCCCCCAACTTGCTGTTGAAGAAACACGTGTGTCCACGGAATGCCCAGACATCGGCACTGCTCTTCTGCTCGTTATTGTCGCGGCACTTCTCAGCAATTGCAGTAGCTTCAGCATCATCTATATTCGACTTGAATTGCTTGACAACACGATCAACATGGTATCCTTCGTGTTCGCAGAAGACATCCAATTTCTTGGCATTACAAAGAACGTACTTGCGTACCGGCTCGACATCAGTATACACGAATTCTTTCAGCTTCTCCAAATATTCGGCTGGAACCGGATTCTCGGCGAGGCACTCAGTGCGAATAGTTCTGATTTCATCCTTTGTCTTGCGAACCCAATCAGCTGAAACCTACAGTGGAACAGTCAATTAGAGCTCGAAATATATTTGGTATCGATAAGTATGTACTTACACAAGCGAAGAGGGCAAAAGCTACGATGAGGACTTTCATGGTGGGTGCGTGTTATTCAAACGACAAAATTTGACTAATGGTATCTTTTCGGTTTTCTCGGTTTATTTATAGGCCGGCTAGCAAGCACGGCGTAGATATTTGACGCACTATCACCGCAGACCAAAGTAAATTCACGCAGGTCAATTCCCTGGATGATAAGAAGCCGGCTTTTTGGGAGTAAAGTAAACAAAAACCGAAATTTGTGTACAGATTACCCGCATTATCTGGCTAGAGTAGGTATTTAATTTTTCTTACTTTTGGATGTACATACAATCTACATTATTTATATTTATAGATTTACTTGTACAAAGTTTTCCAACCAAATAGTGCGCTGGTGGTTGGAAGGATTAAAGAAAATCTCATTAAGAGAGCTTTACTCACCTGCCACCCCGGACATAGCCAGTTAGCCACTTAATAGTGTGTGCTCTTATCAAAATTGTAGTTACCCTATCAAAAATGTAACTAGCGCGGTTGGAAACACTGAAATTGATCAGGCTAAACTAAAAGTGCCTAAATTATTTACCATTCTATTGGGTTTCGGTTATGATTTGTTTTTGGGGATATTCTCACAGCACTGGTGCATTTGTAGACACATTATTTATACATATAATAAAACTGTAGGAATTTTCTTTGGCTGTTAAAAACTCGAAAACTATCTACTGAACAGATTTCAATGAAACACTCAAAGTGTAATCTTAAATGGACCAAATATAAGTTTGTTTGTTTGCTAAAGGCGAGCGGCCGCCTCAAGGCGAGCACGGGTCAGCTAAAGGGTTTTCCAATGAGAGGTGTTATTGTGAATGGCCCGCTATTTCGGTAGCTGTCACTTTTGAAGCTTTTATTCTTTGACATTTGACAAGTAGAAACTACGCCATTACTAAAAATGGAACGATACACGCTTCAACAACGCATTGAAATTATTAAAATTCACTACAAAAATGGTGAAAATCTTGCAGTCACAGTTCGCAAAACTAAAGCAATTTTTGGTCGTTGTGAAGCACCTTGTCGGACCGCAATACAGAAATTGGTGGAAAAATTCGAGCTGTTGGGACAAGTTAGTGATGTGAAGAATAAAACCCGTGCACGTCGCTCAAGAACAACTGAGAATATTGCTGCTGTAGCCCAGTGTTGAAGAAAACCCAGGTTTGTCCATTCCTCGTTGTTCTTTGGAATTAGGCATTCCACAAACGTCATTACACCGTATTTTGCATAAAGACTTGGGTCTTAGCCCCGGTGCACACTTGCGTTTTTTAACGCGCGGTGCCGCAGCGTCACCGCATTTGCGTCTTAGCGGCAAAATGACGCATGTGTGCACCGGGCCTTAAGGCTTATAAAGTTCAGTTAACGCAAGAAATCAAGCCGGCCGATCATCAACAACGATCACCAACAGCCCAGCGTCGATTCAAAACCTCAAAGATAAAATTCGTGAGGCTATCGAGGTCATAGGGCAGCCACTTTGCGATTTGGTTATGGAAAATTTCATGAAAAGGATATGGTCCTGTAAACGTGCTCGTGGTGGCGATTTGGCTGATGTTGTTTTTCATTATTAACGGCATACCTTCCTCTTTATTATGAAATAAACATCCGATCATTTATCTCAAAAAATGGCATTTTTCTTTGATAAATAAATAACACCTCTTATTGGAAAACCCTTTAGTATAATACAAATACGTCGATTAGGTACTGACTTAGGATTCGACTAAAGAAAAGTCTTATCTTACTAAATTTCTCGCTCAAATACGAACATAAAAAAAAATTCATATACCTACCTGTAATTTTTTTTTATTGTGGAAGAAAAGTTGAATAGACTTTTCTTTTAAAAATGTTTGATGCTGAATGCAAAATGAACAAAGAATCTGAGTACCAAGATTTTTTTTTTTAATTAGTTTTTTGTATCTAAGTGAGTTTTTTATGTTTTTACTTTTGCCATCTTGATGGTAGTAGACTTTTGGTATCAGTCACCAATAATTCGATGTCCATTGAGAGTGCGAGAATACATTTCGAACAGACCGGTGTGCATTGAGTCCTTGGGATGGATTGGATGGTCATCCATTTGGATCTGAGGAACTGTTGACGCATTTTTCCTAGAAAATGTTGTGAGCTGTGTCTTGTTTGCATTAAATACAACCAAGTAGTCTTTTCCCCACTTCAAGATTTTGTCCAGATCATCATTTAGAGAACGAATTTGTTCACATCTCTGACTGTGTGATGTAGCCGCATTCACAGGCCCACTGTTCGAGATGGAGGATATAAGAGTGCTGTCATCTGCAAAGCTGTAGATATTATTATGTGTCGATCCAAGCAAATCGTTGATGTGGAGAAGAAATAGAGTTGGAGAAAGAATAGATCCTTGGGGTACTCCTGCATTTATAGCAAACGAATTGGATGATACAACATCTACAACAACTTGGATCGATCTTCCCAGAATTTCTTCTGCATCCATCCGCGGAGTTGTTGTGGTAATCCATAAGACACTAACTTACCTAATAGGGCTCTATGCCATACTCGGTCAAATGCCTTTGATATGACCAAGGCTACGGCTCTGGATTCGCCGTGTTGTTACGTAGCTTAAAAGGTCTCCAGTGGAACGACGGCTCCGAAATCCGTATTGCCTGTCGCTTATTAACCGGTGGCCTTCTAGATATTTGATTATTTCGACATTTATTGCCTTTTCCATTACTTTTGAGAGCAAGAGCATTGAAAGTAACGCTATTGGACGATAGTTTTGTGGCAGCCATTTCCTCCCTTTCTTTGGAATAGGTTGAATGCGAGCGGTCTTCCAGCAAGAAGGAAACGTCTTCTGTGAGTACGACATGCTAAACAGCTTACATATAGTACACAGGTACACAGCTCTTGAGTACTATAACCGGGATTCCGTCGGGTCCCGTTGCCTTATTGCAATCTAGTTCTTTAAGGATGCGTTCAATTATTCGAGGCCGAAATTTTGGTTACATAAAACAGCGGCAAAATATAGAGCTGAACCATTTGCTAGGGTTATATCATAGCTCTACTTACTCATAGCCACTTCATAATAAATTGTGGCCTTCCGATTTGTGGCTTGTCGATTTCAAAAATGCCACTTTCGAGGTACGAGCACTTTTTAAAGTGCTGTAGCTGTACCTAATGTTAAATTCTAAATTCCAACGGGGAGCCAGTCACATTAGCTAAAATCTTAACTAATTTTTTTCATAGAGTGCATTGTGGATAAGTCTCAGAAAAAACACAGCTGTCTTTTCAAAAAAACTTTCTTTAAAAATTCGAATTCCTTAACGCTCAAAGGTGCTTATTACTCTTTCTATTTTAATTGTTCGCTTCAAGGACTCTTAAAGGAATTCATTCATCAAGGAGGTATTCATTGAAAAACTCATTCGCACTTTTTCCGCAACACAAAATACAAAAACACATTCTGTCAAAATTTAGCATGAGGAAATGTGCCGAACCATTAATGGGTGCGCTAAATTCTGACAGCTACATGAAGTAAAGTCTGAAATGAAAATTTAATTTCTTAGCTTAAGCTGCGTACCTCTCGACTAAATGGATTCGCTTAACTTTAGTTTCGCTAAAATTTTGTGAGATGGGCGCAGTGTCTCAGTGGTTAGTGTCCTGGACTACTGTGCGAGGGATCCCAGGTTCGATCCCCGGAAAAACACAAATTACATCTTCTCAATTCGCCGTTTCGACTCTGCATACAATTTTAGGAAACTTTCATTCATCTTAAAAAAAAAACTAACAAAAACGAATGCTTGTGAGAACTTAGTCCTAGGGTGACTATGCCGACCTGTTGCGGTATCTATTTATTTATTTATTTAAATTTTGATAATAATTTTGTGTGGAACCTAAAACTTCAAGATTTTGTCCAGATCATCATTTAGAGAACGAATTTGTTCACATCTCTGACTGTGTGATATAGCTATTTATTTATTTATTTAAATTTTGATGATAATTTTGTGTGGAACCTAAAACTAACCCATAACCGGTTTGTATATATTCAGCAATTCCCATCACTGTATTTTAATGTCTAATTTATTTGATTTATAGATAATTTTTGCAGCTGGATGAATACCTATGGACATTGGACATTCTCCTTCAAGCAAACCTATTCAAACATCATCATTAATTTTTCAAAATGAAAGTCGTTTGTTTCACGGTGTTGGGTCCATAGACCCCAGCTAAAACAAATGGAAAAATCCTCCAAGGACTTTCTTCCCACCAAAGTAAACCCCAACTTCCTCGCAACTCGCTGATTAATAACTCAGTGAAATTAGAAATATCTTTCTTTCCGCAGAGTTCGATGTTTTTTTTTTCTCCTGCTTCTCTGTTGCAATTCTTTTTTTTGAAAAATCACAACCTTTTCTCTTGATGCAAAAGAAGAAAAAAACCATAAACGAAAGGAGAACACAAAACAGAAAAATTAAAGAACAAATCTCATGCAATTTTTCACTTTTTCATCTCCGCAACCGAAGGGCTATACCTTTTTTTCAAAATTCTTAATTTTCCACTTAATTGCTTCAGCGTGATTAGTAATGTTAAACTTTGAGAGTTTTTCCATGACTATTCCCTTTTTTTCTGTAGACCCTTGGTGGGGTGGCACAGCGAAGCGATTGGCTCTGGTGAATGAAGAACAAGAACTGCTAACGATTTTAATAACAGCTATTACAGAGATTGATATTCCTCTGTCTTGACAATCGGTCCTTGGATAGGTTTTGTGTGCCTAAGTGTGGTGGGCATGAGTGATGGGTGATGTACCCATCGTTTGCTGCGGTATTTTTGTAAATATTTCAAAACTCCTCCTTGACCTGAGCGCGTGAATTTGTGAACCCCATTAAACTAACCCTTGTTACTTGAAACGAAGCGTTAGCTTCAACTTGTCTTGTTCTATCCACCACCCCTTTTGAGGTATATATCATACACGAGCGGAAAGCGGAAGAAATAAGCGATAAAAATATAACTTTGTGTCATTTCGCAACGCATGTGAAATCCTGCCATAAATGTAATGACCTGGAAATAAATGTCGACAGATATTGACATGTCAAAAATGGATTGTCATACACACCGATACGCGTATCCTTGTGTCACTGCTTAATCCGCATCCCCTTTGATGTTGCTAGCGAAGATTTCTAATGCAATGGATCGAAAATGCGCGCGTCCCATAAAAGTGAAGAGGAATAAATTTGATTTGGACTGAGGATTCGTATACAGTATTCCGGTGTTGCACGCTTCACTAGAGGCTACAAGCTAATGCACTAGATTTACATCCTGTTTGCCATCCCCCCTGACAAAATTATTATCATTTCGCAAATCTGCGAACATCCACTATCGAACGACGCGACGGCGAGCGGTCGTCCTTTTACCGATTTTGTTTGTTGTCATCGAGGTCGGTCGATCTGGGTCCTGTTTCCGGAAATAAAAGTCATCCGTGACCAATTATTGAATTACAATCAAACAGTTTCCCAGAATTCGATCGAACGTGTCGTGTATGTATGTAGGTATGGTGTACGGCAATCGATATCGATAGGATAGACGCATACGGAATTGAAGCTTATCTATGATGCACGAGTTTAGCACGCAACCCCTGCTGCTTCATAATATTTTATGGAATCTCTCAGTTTGGACAGTGCTTCTAACTAATTGATACAATAACCGTTGCAATTGATTGGAGTAATTTATGACCGAGCAAAGGGAGAGTCGATATACCAAAAATGGTATCCTTACTATGAATGAGGTGTAGGTTGGTTGTGTGTCATAAATGCCTCCTCATATATTGAAGACAAGCTTTAGGATAGGTACGCGGATCTACCTACATCATTTAGAAGATTGCTCAATTGTATATTCTTAGGTGCTTGTCAGATAAATGTCAGTTAAATGCTGAAGACTCGGTTAGAGCTATTATGAAGTATGAATTCATGGAATCATCTGTTTTACTGAAAAATGTTAGGACGCCAAAAGAAAAAAACGAAAATAAAATCAATATAAAATATACGTGGTTTCAGAATTTTTTAAATGTTTATAGCACTTTTGGCTTTAAATAAAATTAATAATTGATTATCCAAAAACAAGATTTTCAAAATCAAGGATATTAAGCTACTAAATCCGCTACCGCGACTTATACCCTCAATTCAATTCAATTTCAATTAAATTTCAATTTTATTTTGGCAAGGTACAAATGAGAACAAAAGTCTTTTATAGTACAAGAAAGCTCACAAGAATATACACATAACATTAATTTTGGAAAATAAGGAGCACAATTAAAATGAATGTTTAATTATATTAAATTTATAGTTTAAATTAAATCTTAAATTAAATTTAAAGATATTAGAGATACAGAGGAAGGAGTCAAATAGATAGAAAAGTGGGGAAAAAGGGGGAAAAAAGAAATGAAAGATGAAATAAAAAGAAAACTATATAGATTACAATGACGAGAAGTGTGCAAATAAAGCACTTTTAAATTGCTGGGCTCCTATTACTTGCTTGATGGTTGTAGGCAGTGAATTCCACAGTCTGGACACATGAACAAAAAAGAGGCGGGACGAATTCAAATATTTAGAGCTTGGCGTAATAAGATTAAAAGTTCTTGGTGACTGAACAAATTTTAATTTTTCAAATAAATACGCGGGTGTTCGATCATGTACTATTAATTTATGTAAAAATACGCAGCATCTTATTTACCAAAAATTTACAAACGAACATCCAAGGACATGCATGTGGTAATGAGATATATGGTCGTATCTTCTAACTCCAAAGACATATCGAACCATAAGCTACAAGTAATTTTTGCTGGGAAACGGAATCTAGTTTACAATAGATAACTATAGCATAATCAAAGATTGGCAAAAGAAGTGACTTTATCAACCTCAGTTTGGTGTTAAAAGGTGTAAAACTAGATAACAACCACAGCTTTCGTAATCCTCCATAGACACGCGCTATAATAAAGTTGACATGATCAGTGGCGGAAAGGGACCGATTTAATTTATATCCAAGACTTACAACGGTGTCAGATAAGGTAAGCTTAGTGGAATTGAGGAAAATGGGCGGCAATTCTTCAACATTATATAGTTTCTTTGAGATCAAAATTAACTGACTCTTTTTTGGATTTAAAATCAGTCCATTATCTACAGACCATTTTGCAATGAATGACAAGTCCGAATTAAATCTGGCCACAAGGTCTTCCACCAACCCAGACGGTCGAGAAAGGTATATCTGCGTATCATCAGCATACAAATGTACAGATGTATTTCGACATACTTGTGGTAAATCATTAATAAAAAGACAAAAAAGGATTGGACCCAAAACTGAACCTTGGGGAACTCCAGAGAGTATATTTTTAGGTTGGGAATATTTTTGATTAGCAATTACCCTTTGAACACGATTTGTAAGATAGTTCCTAATCAGACACACCGAGGAATCACTCAAACCAAAAAAAGTTTTAATTTTGTGCAAAGAACCTCATGACTGACCATATCGAAGGCCTTCGAGAAGTCCAATAAGCAAAGCAGTGAAAGATATTCCTTATCATATTGTATTCTGATATCGTCAAGCACTTTGATCATATCTGTAGAACAGCTATGGCTAGGACGGAAACCTGATTGTACTGGCGATAATAAATTAAAACGGTCGAGATGGTTGGAAATCTGTTTCGCAAGCATTTTTTCAAAAATGTTTGATAAGCAGGGTAAGATACTTATTGGACGCAAATCGGTTACTATTATGGGATTATTCTTTTTGGGCACAGGTATGACCTTTGCCTTTTTCCAACAATCCGGAAAAGTTGAAGAGGTTATGCTGAAATTAAACACATGCGTTAGTGAACTAATTAAATGGGGGAGTATTATTTTTATAAAACGCAAATTGATTCCGTCCTCACCTACCGCGTTAGATTTAAGGTCTCGAACCTGCATTATAACATCCTCTTCGGATACAACTTCAAATTCCATAGAGGTTGATCCACAAAAGAATAACTCATTTTTTGGCGAAAACGACGAAGTACTACTAGGATTGGGGGAAAAGGCTTCAATCAACTCATCTGCATAAGGCATTTTAGTTACTATTCGACTTTTTCCAATTCCAATAGAACGCAAATTAGCCCAAAGTTTGTTTGACGGTTGATCAATGCTAAGTTTGGAAAGAAAGAATCTTTCTTTAGCTCTTCTGGTTACAAATGAAGAGTAGTTCCTTGCTCTGCAAAAACACTCCCAGTTGTGACGAGTAGACAATTTTTTAAAATTAGCGTACTGTTTTCGCCGAGCTTTAATACCCTCATAAATAAATATTTTCGTTTTTTATTTCCAGTCTATTTCGCTAACATTTTCGTTTTTTTTTTACTTCATGTAACTCCAAAAACGAAAATAATTTTCGTTTCGTGTGAAAGGAAAACCAATGACAGCGTTTTCGTACCACAATTAGTGAAGGCATGGAATCTGCGCTATCAGAGCTTTTAAAGTGGACGGAGAACAACGGTCTATCGGTTACCAAAATGGGAATCACCAAAATTGAGAAGCATTTCGTCTTAATCTCTCACCCGAAACCAAATACCTGGGTATCGTTTTCAACTCCTTAAACTGGAAACAGAATACGGAAGAAAGAATGAAGAAAGGACTAAATGCTTTTTACGCCTGCACTAAGGCTTTCGGGAAGAAGTGGGGCTTACAACCGACATAGTGCAATGGATGTACACTGTACAGTACACCGCAATCGTAAGACCAGTTCTGACCTATGGCCCGTTTGTGTGGTGGGAGGCTGTTAACACATAAAATCCTACCTCAAGAACCTGAACAAGGTACAAAGAATTGCTTGCATAGGCATAACGGGTTCACTAAAATCTACACCACAACTGAGTCTAGAAACGCTGCTGAACATACAACCCATCGAGCTATACACTAAGAACGTGGCAGCCAACGGTGCTCTCAGATTACGAGAGAACAAAACTTGGAAGCCCGAATCATTCGGTCACTCACGCATACAGACTACAAGAAACTGAGGTATGACTTTGACAAGCAATTTACAGTCTGTACCGGACAGGAAGGACTGGCTCTCCCCGAGTACTGTCATAAAAGGTATACCCATCTTCACAGATGTCTCAAAGACGGAGAATGGAACGGGAGCAGGAGTCTCCTCAGAAGAATTAAACATCAGCCATTCATACCGACTGGCAGACCAGTGCAGCGTTTTCCAAACAGAGATCTACGCGGTTAAGAAAGCAGCTCAGACTGTCTTAGCGAGGGAACTACCAGCAATGGAAATGACCATCTGCCTGGACAGCCAAGCATCACTTAAAGCGATTAACTCCAATCTGGTAAACTACAAATCCGTAAGCCAGTGCATCTCGACATTGAGAGCATTAAATCATCACACAGTAATGCTGTGCTGTGTTCCTGGACATGTTCCTGGACAAATCCGAGTGCTCGTCGGGGTAATAACCGAACACTGCATCATTTGGAACATGGCCAAAAGACAAATGACTTCTGCAGAAGTTGCAGAGATGAAGAGGAAATAGAATCTGTGGAACATCTCCTGTGTCACTGTCCAGACCTCCAAGAACGCCGCTACTCTTGTATGGGAGCACGGTTCTTCGATGGCTTGTAAGCAACGATACCTCTATCCGATTTAAAAAGATTCATCAACAGATCCGAAATGGTTTTGTTAGATGCATGTCCTATCATGTACTACAATAGGGTAATCACAAGTCCCCAGATCGCGGATTTCGGTTGTTAACTGAAGCAGCTCATCACAGTTACGATGAAGACGATTGCGGAAATAATTCAGAACTGGACTGGACATTGACTAAAATAATAAAGTCTAAACAGTTTGTGTGGTAGAAGGCGAACGGGATTCGGTGTGGGATGATACGGTTTGAAATTCCCATCTCACATGCGAATGTACGAATGCCTTATCATGTAATGAAAATGGGTACCTTAAAGAACGCTAAATTTTCCTTGATCCTTCATCGGTTCGACGGTATTTTCCATGCCTTGGTCGACCTCATTTCATTTCACAGAACTATAAACGACTATATTTGTATTCCATATATTTGTCCTTATGGTTGTCGAAGAGCTTTTCAATGCCTTTGACATTATATGAAGGCTGGCATGAGTTGCATTTTTGCTAGACATCTTACTATGCTTGTAAGTTATAATATTTTTGCGTTCCCTAAAACTAATCTACGTAACCGGGTCAGATTACAATTCTCTCATCCTAAAAGCAGTAGATACTGCGTTCGTCCATAGACTTTCCCCTAGAGATTGCAAATAAAATAATATCCTTTCATGCAATGAATCATTTGATGAAAACAAACCTTAAACTCATCGTACGAGCATCCTCACCTTTGTGTGATCAATTTTCTATCACCCCCCAAGTGCGACACCAGTAACAGTTTGACACGTGTCGAATAATTCCCATCCGCTGCATTTGTACCAACTTTCCCGTCGAGTCCTTGTCTGGCGTGTGTTTGTTATGAAAAATCAAAATTTATGGAAATGGGAAATTGGTTGTGTGCTGATGTCTCTTCCTGCGAAAGATAATTTCTTTTTCATCCTTCGATGATTCTGTGTTTTGTTACTCCTGCGGCACACACTCCGTATCATGGATTCCTTTCAAGGTAAATTAAATTATGAATTGTGTCCTCGACAGAAAATTAATATTAATTCCTTTTTTTGACAGAGCATACGTATAGTCACTGCTGAATATGGTATTGTTGATAAATAGGAGGACTCCTTTCAGGATGTGTCGTGTATTTGTCTTGGCACACAGTAACTCGATTCCAACATGTGCTATTTGACTTCGTCGGTCTTCTACTTACAATTATTTTAATATACAAGTCCTTGAGGCACAGGATGCACATTCTGTGAGCCAGAGATCTATTTTTGCCGAACAGATATTTCGTGTGTTTACGTACGTGCGGTCATTTGTAATGATTTACCCCGACATGAGGGATGTTCTTCGTTCTTCTGCAGAAATCATTCAATCATTAAAAATGACTAATGATGCCATACTGATGCGTTGACTTGTCGCTCAATTTTATTCCTCCTCCGCAGTGTATGGCATCAGAGCCAGCCAGCGCGCGGTGGAAATATATTCACCAGAGACAGGGGATTGATTTCTAATTTTGAGAGATGAAAAATCGATCGGGACTGTGTCAACAGTTGGCTGGAGTAATAGTGATACATTTCTTTTGGAGATGCTAATTAATTTTTCATGCAGCATTTATGAACTTTGAAAATGTATTTAGGTCGAAATAATGCACCAACCGGGCCTACTGTACGAAAATACGTGACACAGGAATGTTAATCGAAGCTCTACTTCTTTGTCAAGTGTTCAAATTATCACGCTGTGAAAAATATTGGGAAATACCGACTCATTTCGTGTGGAGACACACTACCGACTTCAAAGTCGGACAGAAATAGCATGCATCGTGGTGACTCTTATATAGCCATGTTCGAACTTAGAATCCAAACAAAAAGTATCCAACTATATAAAAGGAGGTCCTCCTAACTATTGGAGACATACAACGAACTTCGCCACAGAGATGGACTAGGTATAATCTGACTTCTGTAAACTCATTTTCACAAAGATCAGATGCGTCACTAAATAATATGACTGAATGCCAGTGGATAAGAGAATTACTGTCCAAAAAGATACATCATCTGGAAAATTGTCAATTTTCGGCCAACCAGGCAGAATACATAATAATGAATACAGGGGCGTAGCGAGGGTTTGAGCCGTGGGGGGGGTGACTCTCATTGAAATGCCGACTTATTTCAGGAACTTGCCGACTGTATGGAAATCATGAAAATCGGCCCAGTGGTTATCGAGTTATATCTAACGTCAACGAGTTTCACTCCATAGAAGATGTTTTTTGTATGGGAGGCGCCACTCCCGTTTGTCCAATTTTGACAAATCTTAACAGTAACACCCCTGGGCTAATACCTAAAAGATCATTCACATAAGAGCGACCAACTACCTACGACCGAACGACTATTCGCAAGCTTTGAAAGTTCGTTCAAATTAACACTTTTATAGGTCGCGGCAGTTCGCGAATTTCAGCCATCAGTTTCTACCCACAATGTCTAATTTGAGGTTAAGTTCGAACGAATGTTTAATTTGCTAGTTTGTGGAATGCGTATTAAATGATGTGGATTGCGAATAAACTTTGACAATTCGCGCGGGTATTTTCGTTCGCGGCAAAAAGTTTGGAATTCAAAATTTCTTTATTTAAACTGTTTATAAACTTATTTTCTTAATACATTTTGATAGGATAATTAATTATCCTCCTCTTTGCCCAAACACACGTTTGCCGCGAATTGTTAAAGTTCGCATTCCACATTAATAAGCCGCGAACTAGCGAATAACACATTCCTTCGAATTTAACCTCAAATTAGAAATGCCAACCGTCCTTTTTAAAATCGAATCTAAACTCGCTAAATTTTAAGGATTTCAGTCGGCAAATTCACCGATACCGACGCGCCCTTTTTAAAATCGAATCTAAACTCGCTAAATTTTAAGGATTTCAGTCGGCAAATTCACCGATTTTAAGGAGTTCATCTGAAACCTTTGAAAATGCCGACTTTTGTATACATTTACAAGTTTAAAAACCTATACCTAATGGAAAGCCAAACTTAAGACCTAATTTTTGAACATTGATCGTTGATTTGCCGACTCTTGAAAAGCGTGGGGGGTACGACACCCCCCACGCCCCCCTCTCGCTACGCCCCTGAATGAATATTACCTCTAACCTGGTGAACAAACTTTTTGCACTGAATGATGGGAAGTTCCACTCAACCAATGAAGAAAAGATCAGTCGGACCCAATAACAGATATCCCATTCCCATCCATGTCATAAGGAGCTTAATTACGCGTCAAAAACACAGGATTCATTTAGACGGAAGAAAAGTCTTTGTCCCAAAGTTAGCAAAATATTTAAAAAAGGATCCTAATTATAGGACTCTGGCATCACTATTTTCCAGGTTTAAACATTTTTTAATATATAGCAATAGCTATTTACAATATTCTACATATAGAGTGCATGAATAATCAATGGATTGCTGGGATATCATCGGTCACCCACATAAAAAAAGAGTCGACCATGCAACATTACCAAAAAACGACTGATTACATGACTATTGAACTTGTTGGACGACTTTTGCGGCACTTAGCCCCATCTCGCCATAATAAAATCTCGCCCACGTCCATATCCGAAATATTTATCCAAAATTATTTTCACGCTAGTCAAAATTGATATTCAGTTGCGGGAACCTTTGGCGAGTTGAGGTTCTAGACCTTAAAGGTAAAAATGCTGCGAGCAGCTCTCAAGCAGCTCTCGAGAGCAAATTCGCAAGTGGACATAGTCTTGAGAGTAGTTCGCGGAGAGTTAACTTTTTACTCTCGAGATTCGAGCCTTTTGAAAGTCACTCGCAAGTGGACACATGTTCTGATCACTATCGGAGATTAGCTCTCAAAATTCCAACACGGTTCGTATTTTGCGAGTAGCTGTCGAGAGTCGACGTGGCAGAACATTGGATATCGAAGGAAATAAATCAACTCATAGTGTTACCAATACACGCTCACGTACTGGTATGGCTTCCCTTAATTTGGTATCTTTTTTTATAAATAATGGGCCGAACAGATTGAATTACATATTCTATTTCACTTGTTGCCGAATGTTAAAAATCCCTGAATTCCTCCTGATGAGCATCTACAATTTGAAGCTCTTTGTAAGAGAAGACCCTTCACATAGTTTACGACGACGATCTATTCGTAGTTTCCCACCAACTTAATTAGGTCGAAGAAGGTCACGAAACTTTTCTTTCCAAAGTTCCAAGAGGAAGAACTTGTCTTTTCCGTGCCAAATTTCGCTCTTTTACTTGCTTCTCCTTTGGGAACACATTTCTGACAATATGACAATAAAAATAAGAACACATTTTAATTATATCACAAACTCATCGAAACAAGCGGAAAATTTAAAAAATTTAGTTTATTTTCATGAAAATGGTTTTTGTCAGTGTTTTTAGCTAGCAGAAGAAAGTGGACACGGTTATGAGAGTAGTCTCAGGTTTAAAACTCTCAAAGTTCTATCAAAGAACTCTCGATATTAAAATTTCGAAAATATTACTCTCAAGTGGACAGTCAGCCGAGAGTAACTATCGAGAGTTTACTAACGAAAGTACTCTCACATGGACAGGCACCTTTAGGCGCACACTTTCGGCAACAACTGCAATATTTTCTTTTGAGCGAACAGGACGAGCAGACGTGCAGTTATCAATCAGCAAACTAGTCTCACTAACTTTCTTCATAAAGTTGTTTACACCATTAGCTGCAGTCTCGAACGAAACTTCGAAAATTCGCAGTTTTTCGGTGAAACACAAACATTAGTTTTGAACGGCATCTCGACGTTGTTCATGTTCATGTGAAATGTTCGTACCGCGAAAATATAATATATGTAGATTGTAGGTATTGAATTACTGTCAATTTGTTTAACGCATAAGAGCTGTCAGTGATATTATTATGATTCAAAAAGAAAACAACAGATGGGCCTTAACAAACAAGCAGTTCGTCATTATAATCTCCTCCTCCATTCACCGTCTATATAGACGGGACCGAAAATTATTCGAAGAATTTTCACTTGAAGCATGGACTTTTGGTAGAGTCCATGCCTCTGCACCATAGAGAAGGAGTGCAATGATTAGGGTCTTATAAAGGGTCACTAAGTTGCTTTCTTAGCCCAAAGAAACAGCGATTAAAAATAAATAAATAGGTGGCGCAACAAGCGGTAGAAACCCTAGGCCTAGCTCCTCGCAACCATTCGTTTTGTGTGAATTTCTATTTTTGGGACGAATGGAAGGGACCTACAATTTGATGCCGAGTCCGAACGGCTGAATTGAGAAGCTTCTTCAGGACAGTCATACTCTCGGATGTTTGTCAGACGTTCGCGAGAGGTGGCGCAGTAGAAAAAAAACCTTAAGATGTAATTTGTGTTTTTCTGGGGATTGAACTTGGGATCCTAATCACTAACAGCCCTATTATGGCCATCAAATATCAATTAGTTGATACTTGATAAGATCTATCAATTCATTGATAGTTTTGTATTATGAGTATCAATTGATACATTTTACCTCATTGTGAATACTTATCGAAATTTCATTGAGAATGGGTTCTGTTTTGGCGTTTGACGTTTCTGATTTGTAGTTTGTTTTTGTTGTATGGCTGACTACTAGTTTTGGTCAAATAATATTGTTGTTTTTTATAAACAAAAGTTTTTTTTTTTTCGCAAATCAAAAGAACGAACAACACTTGATTGTGCAATGCAAATGCTAAAGTTATTCCCAACGCTCAGTTGATAGTTTCCTTATTGAGTAAATAATTTGAAAATCGCTACTACTCGTGGTTTGAGTATACATTTGGGATGTCTACCGAAGACATTTCGCTCTAAAGTCATTATTTAACAATAAAAACGAGGATATACATTTTTTAATTTGATGCACCGAATATTTGATACGTATCAACTAGAAATTTGTGGTTGATAGAAAATTTGATGAATATCAAATTTTTTGATAACCGTAATACCAAGTTTATCGATAAAACTATTCACAATAGATCTTAAATCTAATACAATTCACAATTCATCAAAAATGTTGATAGGTTGATAACCATAATACCGATTCATTCATTTTGTTGATACGTATCAATTATTATCAAATATCGTGTTGATATTTGATAGCCATAATAGGGCTGTAAGACACTAATCACTGCGCTACTGCGCCCAAAGAAACAGCGATTTTCAAGAGTTATTCTTCGTTTAATCTCAGCGCTGGTGTCATTGCCTGAGTTCATAGCTGAGACTAGGTACACAAAGTCCTTAACCACCTTAAAATTATATCTGTCTATAGTGACATTCTGTCCGAGATGTAGGTGTTGGGTTGGCCTATACTTTGTCTTGTCCTCATTGACCGCCATTGAGTTTTGCACTATTCTTTCAAGAACGATGTTGATTGTCTAAAACCTTCTTTTCCAGTCTCGTTTCTTGAGGATCGGACAAACAATGCTGAGCTTCCATTCATCGGGCATACTTTCTTCCGACCATATTTTACAGATAATGAGGATGAATTGAAATTATATAATTACCTTAGAACCCTGAACCTGGACTCTAGTGAGTGGGGGTCATTGAGTAAATTGCTCAAATCAGTATGACGAACAATGACTATACTCTAGCGTCTAGCGCCTCTTTTGTTTACTTTTTTCAAATAAATTCGAATAAGAAAGCAGATTTTACTGATATGATATTTACATACCGGAATAAGAATATACCAATTCAATGTCGGAATTAGAGATCAAACAAACAAATCCACTAACAGACATAAAACTAAATCTTCATTTTACGATAGCTGCACCCCGAAACAGGACATTTTCGTCCCCCATAACTCTACTGAACATTACAATTTTCATTTGATAAATTATTTCTGTCCAATTTAAGGTTAAACACCATATGTGCTCTGGTTTATCTGACAATCATAAATCTACTATTGCTGTCATAAAACTGTTCATCTTCATCTTTGAGTGCATATAACTACATCAATGAGAAAAACAAATCATTCGAGCAGATCCCATAGATCACTCTAGGTATTTAATGTTTTCGAACATTGGAACTCTTGGTGCACCCTTCCTGCGGTGATATCCATGTCAACATCATCGAGCACCGATCTCATATTCGAATTCAAATCGTTTCCCATGACACTTTTATAGTTCATCTCACTTAGGACCGATTTCAGTTGCCATAATGAAGATCAACCAACCCCCAATGAACACGCATTCCAAATTTCATTTATGGCTCCAGAAGAGACCCCTTTCTCACTGCATGGCATCATAAAACCAGTTGAAGTCGGGCAAATGGACTGCTACACCATCACCGCGAGAACGGAATGCTAATCTAATTAAAACCATATGCGGCGATGTGGGGCGTTGAGTGTCTTACGACCATCGAACTAACAAATGAGCATTATGCAACAATAAAAGATGAAGATGCAGTAATAAGCAGTGTATCTACTCGTGTTAAGATTTAATCGCTTTTTCGGTGATGTTGGAAAAAACGTTTTTCGTCATCTTAGTGACAAGTTTGGGGACTCAAAATGGGGTGAAGTTATGACGAAGCATCATATCCTGACATATCCCTCCCTTATAGGAATTGGCATTGATCAGTACAATTACCTTGTTTGAACTCCTCAGAGGGCACACCACGCATGCACAGCAGCACATCACTTGTTAAGCCTTTGTACACTTGTGTCAGTCTTCATCGGTGTTTTGTCTTTTTTGTTCAGCTGTCAAAATCATTTAACGTCAAGAACATGTTGCACTGAACACTTGAAAATGTTTCAAAAGTGAACAAAATAAAATACAAAAGGAAAAAACAAATATTTCCAACAAATAGGTAGCCCAGCACAGTCTTCCTCTTCCCGCATGTATGCGCGGCAAGAGTCGTTGAAAAATGCTGTCATCCGGTAACCAAGCAACAAATTTTTGGGGATCAAAAGCATCATGAGAAACGTATTGTGTATGGTTTCGGGTCGAGTGTTTTCGATTAGCGTAATTGCACCCTTTCGGTTGCACCGCGACTTTGATCGTGCGCCTGTCAAAAGTGACGTGTGTTTATATATGTGGAAAACATTTTCGTTTTGGTTGACGTGACTGAAGATTTCAAAAGGAATGTTCTTCGGAGAAGCATATAATACGTGAGAGTATCTCACAGATTCTTTAAGTGGCACATAGACGCAGACGGTTTTATCATGTCAACTGAATGATGACCTAATCTGTATTTGAGGATGTGACAAAACTGAGACAAAAGAATAGGAAAAATATTGCCTTCGTTTCTGGTCAGTTGAAAGTATCTTTGGCTTGGAAATGTTGCAGAAATAATACGAAATCTTCAAAAAATTTAGGTATAATTTTCAATTGGTTGAAAAGTGGTGTTTCCTATGTGGTCCACTCACTCAGCCCTAAAGAGAAAATGCGAAGTGATTCAATAAAAAAAAATTAAAAATAAATAGGCGGCGCAACAGGCGGTAGACACCCAAGGCCTAGCTTCTCGCAACCATTGGTTTTGTGTGAGTTTCTATTTTCGGAACGAATGGAAGGGACCTACAATTTTATGCCGAGTCCGAACGGCTGAATTGAGAAGCTTTTTCAGGACAGTTATACTCTCGGATGTTTGTCAGACGTTCTCGAGATTCAATACAATATACTTATTCAAATATTGCTACAGTCCAGGGTGATCCTGAGTCTCAACCAATACACCTCTCCGCTACCGCGTTCTTTGACTAATTGCCTCCAGTTACCCATTACAAGTTGGTTGACATCCTCTTACACTTGTGCAGTGTATGCCATCTAAGGCGAGGTCTTCCTCAACTAATTTCTACTTCAGCCTTGGATTTGATGACTCTTCGGGACAGGTTTATGTCGCTGTACAAGTGTACACCTCGTAGAGTTCACTGTTAAAACTCGTTCTCCCGTCAAACCCAAACGGAACCGAATACCATTCAAAGATTTGTTCAAGTTTGATGTTGAAGAAGTAACATACACCGCATTAGCTTGTTTGCATAGACCTTTGACTTCAAAAATCGCCGAAGAAAAGAGTCCAATGGCGTTAAATCGCAAAATCTGAATGGCCAATTCTGATTGCAAAAACGACCGATTACACGATTAGGAAACGACTCGTGCAGTAATTGAATTATTTCTCTGGCTGTAGGTATGGCACGGGGCACCGTCTTATTGAAACCACATGTTGGTCACAGCCATATCTTGTAATGTAGGCATTAAAATCTGGGTTATCATGTCACGATAACGAACTCGTGAGTTTTCTGAACCCCAAATGTTACAATTTTAACGATTAACGAAGCCATCAAGATGAAAATAAACTTCATCACTGAAGATGATTTCGAAATTTGTTCGAAAATTGCGGACTGTAGCGAACAATTCTTCATTATCTTTAAAATATTGCTCAACATTGAAAATGCGTTGTTCTTTCGTATAGCGCTCCATTTTTACTAACCCCAAACTGTCAGCTATCACATTGCTATCTTTTTTTTCCGTTGGCATCACTGTACTATTAAATGGCGCAAAATTCAAATGTTGCGTGAATTATCGGACACCCTTTATATTCTGCGCATGTGACCTTAAAACCGATAAGCAAATGGTGGGTTTTGATCTTGAAGTCTGATGTTTTCTCAAGGATCTATCGTAGTTTGAAAATTTGGGCGACTGTAGATTGTAGCGGACTTTTAACCGCACTGTTAGGAACCAACCTACTCTTTGGAGGTAGAAGACTGATGCCTCTATAGTTGACGCAGTTTAGAGAGTCTCGTTTCTTGTGGACCGAACAATCAAGGCTGAGGTTCCATCCATCAGACACACTTTCTTCCGACTAAATCCTAGAGATGAGTTGGTCTATGCATGCACTTCACCAAGTCGGTTCCCGCTTCAGATATTGCTATCCTCACTTTGTTTTGTTCGGGTGGATGGAAATCTTTGAAACTGGCTCTATGGATCTCTCATTTTTGGCCAAAGCTGGTGGTCTATTCTGTCTGGTTTGTGGCCTCGGGTTCTCCTGTCCACTCTCATGGAGCGCGGTAATCCTCCCTACCAAACAGGCTGGCAACGACCCGTGCCAATTGAAAACCCTCTATTTAATTTTTAGTGCCAGGCAAATATATGAGTGCCAGGCATGAAGCAAGTCTGACTGGAAATGCGGGAAACACACGTGCTTAATCTTCGACTGCAATGTAAACTATTGGATTTCGCTTTGACCTTGCTTTTAGTATTCGTAAGGAGAAACGTAATGCTTTACCTTTGTTCGGAGTCTTACAGCAGTGAAAAAAAAACTTGCGACGCACTTAGGATAGCGCCACGCACAGTTAGGAAACTCCTGATCTAGAGTATAACTATAATTTAAAAGTGCCTTCTATCGATAGCAACATGGATTACTTGACTGACGGTTTATTAACTACTATAAGTACCTAGTACCTACTACCTATACCTACCCATGTTAATTTACGAATATTGAGGTGCTAGCTACTGTTACTATATTATGTAGGCGCTCCGCAGCAAAGTCAATAAGCCTAAGACTGTTTCCAAACGTGATGTTATTTAAGCTATGCTTCCCGATTGTATATGCATACTATGCCTATGCTTACGTTAAAAATGCTTTTTAAGATCTTAAAGTCGTGATTCCGGCATTGCATAGCTCATATGCAATCTTTTGTAGATGTCAAAGTTGCCGTTGGCTCATAAGATTTTAGTCCTAAAAAATCTTCACCGACCTCAGTTTCAAACATGTCAGAATAGTGAAATATTCTGTATAAGGTATCTGTCATCTTGAATCCAGTGAATTCATTCGGTGTAGGTAGTTTCTTCTCCTCTGAGGCTCTTCGTCAATTCCGATAGAGCACGTAGTGTTGCTATTTCCTTCGTGTTCAACACTCAACACGCGCTTAAAAGTTTAGCAAGTCCGGCCTGAATGGACAAGACCAGTCTCCGTGTGAATATCTTAGTTAATGTAAAATGTCGCAATGAGCTCCTAGGTATGCCATTTCAAAGCAAACAGCCAATGTTTTGTCATCTTTGGGAATCAGTGGCGAATCCAGAGAACTCCAGAGAAAAGAAGAAAAAAACATTCAACAACTGAAAGGAACTACATACCTATCTATATATATAAAAATCATGGTCAATTGTGTTTGTCGATAATGTTCTCTGTAATGCGTGAACCGATTTTGATTCTGGAAATTTCCCATGAAAGGTGACGTTGATACCATGGTTTATAAGTTCATACGGTCTTTGTAGGTGTATTGGTTCATGAGTTATAGGGGCGTGGCAGCTCCCATACAAAAAATGCATTCAAAATCTTATTCCTCGAAAACCACTAAATCGATTGAATTCAAATTTACAAACAACCTTAGGTATCGGCCCAGGAGTATTCCTGTGAAGATTGGTCAACATTGGACAAAGGGGCGTGGCACCTCCCATACAAAAAAAAACATTCAAAATCTTATATCTCGAAAACCACTGAATCGATTGAGTTCAAATTTACATACAACCTTAGGTATCGGCCCAGGAGTATTCCCGTGAAGATTGGTCAAAATTGGACAAAGGGGCGTGGCACCACCCATACAACAAAATCATTAAAAAATCTTATATTTCGAAAACCACCGAATCGATTGAGTTACAATTTTTGGACAACCTTAGCTGTTGGCCCGGGAGTGTTCACTTTTCTTCGACAGTCATGGGAGTTTTTAAAATTTGTAACATTGATATGCATTGTCCTGATAGACAAGAATACTATGTATCTAGAATCCCGACAATACTATTCCTGGAAAAACAAAAAATGTAGTGTACTACACTGATTTAAATGATTTTTATATTCATTTTTTTATTTTTTTATTTTGCACTACGAAGTGTGCAGGGGGTTCGCTAGTGAGTTAATAAATTTGCTGTCAGCTCGAGTTTACCAACGAAAACTAATGTCGACTTCCATTGAGCAAGAATTTTTTCAGAGTCAGATCAGTTTTTCTGCTCTAGAAATTAGGTCTCTGTTAAATTTTTTTTACATTGGGCGGAAAAAAACCCACTTTTTTATGATTCAGATCACTTTAGCGATTCTCGATTTGAGAGCGAGATTTACACATAGTTTCACCAATCCCAAAACAATTGAGATTTGTAAACACAAATTGCAATAAAAAAAATAGCTGACTGTCAGAGATCTGAGAGCAAAACGTTAAAAGCTCAATGAAAATCGACATTAAAGAATAAAAATTCCCCAAAACTAGAGTTAAAAATGTATTAAACGTAAAACTAGGTTAAAAGTATTCATTTCTGGAAGAAGTAAAAGTGTTTTTTTTTTGTTCAGAAAAAGCGGTATAGGTAGGTACTTTTTATTGGTGGTAACGCCGATATTATAAGACTTAATTTTCTTTCTTTGTTCACTTTTTTATTGAATAAAATTTATATCGTGAAAAATATAGTTTTTCCAAATCGATTTAATGCTTTTTTTAAATTTGTTGTTACCTATTATTCAATAACTGACTTATAATTAAAATTATAAGGAGCTGGATAGCTAAGGCCTTCGGCAATTTTTTTACCTAATACGTATACAGCTTTTGTACTGAAAAAAGATACGAGCGTTAGAGATCACAGATCTCATCTGAATCGTCCAAAGCTTAAATGCTTAATTTCACGTTTAAATTATGAATTCCGGAACGTATGTACATTTGAAATGAAGTATACAAATTAAAAAAAATTAATAAAGTTATACTGCTAATATTAAGATTAGATTCTTTTTTGTACTCCACAAAAACACGATTCTCTGAAATACATCTCTCCAAATTAATTGGTCCCCAACCCCCAAGTGAACCGATGAAAGAGAGTCCGTGATTTTGCTTACGTGGCTTTTCGGACTTGAGAAATTCATTTGTGCAGTAGATTTTTCAAAAAAAAAACAGCAGTAAAACCAATTTTAGCGCAGTGGATTTTTTGTTTGTATTAGAAACTTGCATTTAATGTACATATTTAAAAAAAAAAATATTATTTTTTCATAAATCGATCTGTTTGAATCTTTATTGATCTTTATTCATAACGGGAGCAGTTTTTTTCTATAGATTCTTCTCTCAGATTTCAGATTTTGCCTATGCAATCGAATTCTATTCTGTCGTTAAATTTTAAATTTAATTACATATTCGAAATGTGCCCTAAAATTGATTATTTAATTAATTGGTGGCCAAGTGCTCATCGATGCAGTTTCACTTTCTGGAAAAATAGTTAAAAGCCTTACGAAAGAGGAATACATACGGAGTATCGAATACGGACAGGGGCGTAGCGAGGGTTTGAGCCGTGGGGGGGGGTGACTTTCATTGAAATGCCGACTTATTTCAGGAATTTTCCGACTGTATAGAAATCATGAAAATCGGCCCAGTGGTTATCGAGTTATATCTAACGTCAACGACTTTCACTCCATAGAAGATATTTTTTGTATGGGAGGCGCCACGCCCCTTTGTCCAATTTTTACCAATCTTAACAGTAACACCCCTGGGCTAATACCTAAAAGACCATTCACATAAGAGCGACCAACTACCTACGATCGAACGACTATTCGCAAGCTTTGACAGTCGGTTCAAATGAACACTTTTATAGATCGCGGCAGTTCGCGAATTTCAGCCATCAGTTTCTACCCACAATGTCTAGTTTGAGGAAGTTCGAACGAATGTTTAATTCGCTAGTTTGTGGAACGCGTATTAAATGATGTGGATTGCGAATAAACTTTGACAATTCGCGCGGGTGTTTTCGTCCGCGGCAAAAAGTTTGGAATTCTTAATACATTTTGATGGGATAATTAATTATCCTCCTCTTTGCCCAAACACACGCGAATTGTTAAAGTTCGCATTCCACATCAATAAGCCGCGAACTAGGAATGTGTTCCTTCGAATTTAACCTCCAATGAGAAATGTCAACCGTCCTTTTTAAAATCGAATCGAAACTCGATAAATTTTAAGGATTTCAGTCGGCAATCTCACCGATGCCGATTGTCATTTTTAAAATCGAATGTAAACTCTCTAAATTTTAAGGACTTCAGTCGGCAAATTCACCGATGCTGATCGCCCTTTTTAAAATCGAATCTAAACTCGCTAAATTTAAGGATTTCAGTCGGCAAATTCACCGATGCCGACCGTCCTTTTTAAAATCGAATGGAAACTCGCTAAATTTTAAGGACTTTAGTCGGCAAATTCACCGATTCACCGATTTTAAGGAGTTCATCAGGAACCTTTGAAAATGCCGACTTTTGTATACATTTACAACTTTAAAATCGAAACTGAAGACCAAGTTTTTGAGAATTGATCGTTGATTTGCCGACTCTTGAAAAGCGTGGGGGGTGCGACACCCCCCCCTCGCTACGCCCCTGAATACGGAGAATACATACGGAGAGAAAACTTCTGAAAAAGTGCAGTAGATTGAGGTGCGGGCGCAGTAGCGCAGTAGATCAATTTTGTTTTATGAAAAAGCAGCAGATCTACTGCAATTGCAGTAAAGTCCGAACCCTGCGTGGCTATTCATTTCCATGTAAACAAAAAAAAACTAACTGTATCTAGTGGTTTTCTCATTGAAATACACTCCGCCCACGTAAATAGCACGCCCCCTAAAGTCGGTTTTCTATCGCCCACTGGTCCGGTCACAATCCAAGCTTGCTAGAGACTCAATTGTTTTTTCAAATTTAAGTTAATTTAATTGTTGTGATTTGAGCAGAAGGAAGCTTTAAAACCAAATCTTTAAGTATTAACAAAAAATATGGGGTCTTAATGTTGCGCCACTCGAATAGAACGCTTAAACGAAAAGAACAGTTTAGAGAATTCTGCTTCTTTTTAAGACAAACATTACTTAAATTTTAGGTATAATTGGAGTATTTTAGATTTAAAAAAAAATTGTTCAATTGTGTTTTGAGCCACCTTTCTGCTCCAAAATTCACATTGGAAGGATATGCAAATTGGCTTATGCAAATGTTATGTATATCTATTTTTAAAAATATTTTTTTTGGTTGGCTGGCCTCGGCCAACGTGACCATACCCAAACAGAATTCCTGGATCCGCCCCTGTTGGGAATTCACCATACTACCGATGATCTTGCTCAACTGATAAAGTCTGAGTCTGAAGCCTTGGTCTTCTTCAATGGATAGGCGATGGCGATCGATCAATTATTAGAGAGCAAAAAACAGCATCTTCGAATCCCAAACTCAGGTTTCAAGGCAACTCTAAACACAAAACTATAGTCACTGTTATGGACCCTCTTAGTAATTATCACTTGAGTTTTAGAAATTCAACTGCTCTGAGGGCTTGCATTTGTACAGATTACTAATGACAAACAGAATTTATAGTAAAAATGTATTATTTTGATTTTATGAACATTTTATTAATGCGACATAAAATTGGGTGCTCGTTACAAACATCCCTTTCACCCGGCAAAACTAGGTGCTGATTGATTTTCCATACAGCATCTGGTAAACAGAAACCATACAGAATAAAGTTGTAAAAGTGTCGCCACCCATTAGCATCGGCGACATGTGTATCATTCCTGGATACATACAACACACCACAAAGTCGCATCCTTTCTACCCCATCAGGCAAGTCCCATTTTAACAACACCGCGCCGTAGTTTCTCGTTTCAATAATCATCAGACGCCCACGATTGGTTTCCTTTTAATTAATTGACTCGGTTAATTTTATGGCTTCATTAATTTCAATTTTAATACCGTCGCCCTAGTGGTAGAGTTGTCGTTCATCTTGAGATCTTCCTGTGACTTTTCCTTTTCCCGTATTTTTATGTCGTCTATATTATTATGTATACTAGCTGCTCACGAAAAGAAGTAAAAATAGTAAACACATGGCGAGTCCTTAAGAAACGCTTACGATACGTATACTTGTACATAAACCATTTAAATAGAGTTAACTACGTTTAAAGGGCTGTGTATATGACCGCAATAAATGTTTATGACCAGCAATGGCGGCAGTATCCGCTATAGTGTAAGAGTTGATGTCATTTAGGGCACACGTATTAGTCCTTGTGGAAAATTATCTCAAGAACACAAATTTTTATGTATCTAATCTATACCTTCTGACGTTTTAGTTCTAGGCTCAACTGAAGTCAAATATGGAAAATCCTGATCAAAACGCACTTCAAAGCCGTAGATTGTAAAAATGTAGCCCACTCTTTCATGTATCTTCTTCAGAGTGACACAACATGTCACAACACCCTCTCTAACTCTCTCTCTCTGTGCTGTGCATATTTTGCAGATTTGACAAACGCACATGGCATATAATAAATCGCCATTAAAAGTACAAGTGCGTGGACACGCAGCAATTAAATTTAATGAATCTCGTGCAACTCTAGCGTGCGTCTCACTCTCATAATGAGCTAGAAATAAATGTGTCCGCCATACGTGCACTCCTACCGTGGCGCACTCACTCAGCATCATCTCCCATTAGACATGATCCTCATGATTGCAGATAAATTCCATGCTCCACTTGGGCGAGACATCATGACAACACCACTCTACCTGTGTGCCCGCAGATCGCCGTGGTGTAAATATTAGCACCTCAATGTTGCGACGCAAGAATAGCTATTGCCTGTGGCAGAGAACATTTTACAAGATGTCATAACATCAGCTTGTGAGTTATGAAGTGAGGCCATGGTCGAACCGATGCAGAGCAAAGCAGTTGTTGGACGACGGATGAGGACGCCGCCGCCGCCGCCGCCTCAACGGCTGCTGGTTGACAAGACTGTTTCGAAAAGGATCCAAAAGATATGCAGGCAGGTGCAGTGAAGATGAGATCTATGGTGTTGGAGTGTAGAGTAGTTGTGATGTGTATGGGACTAGGTAGATATAGGGTGCTGGTCGATTTTAACTTTATTTTCAACATTTCGGCCAAAGTGATTCACGGAATAATCTCTTGCAGAGGCTCTACAGACTTCCATCTTTTGCGACCAAGGAATAGAAATACATCTTAGCCACAGTTCTAGGCATTGCTGGATTTCGATTTGTAATTGGGAAATTATTTAAAATGCGCTAATCAATGACCTTAGTCAGAATGTATGTCCTTGAAAAGTCGTACTGAACCACCAAAAGCAAGATCTTAACCTCATTCGCCAACCACTCTCCCTATTGTCTAGTGCTCGTTATCTGGTAATGATTCTAGATCACAACTTCAGCTGGAAACTGAACATTGAACAAATGATAAAGAAGACATGCATGCATAGTTTTCATCGACTGTATAAAACCTTTGGCGAAATTTAAGGTCTCCTGCCAAAATGGACATAATTCGTGTACACAGTATGACCAATTCTTACTTATGGGTCAATAGTACTCGTAAGGTGGCCTACTCTGAGAAAAGCCTATTGTAACATAACCAAACCCAACAAGCTTCAAATAGGCATAGGTACCACAGAAGTGAACACCATCAGATGCCATCCAGCATCCAAGCCCTTCTGCATCTTTCACCTCCATACCTACCTCCACATTACAAACATTATAGCACAAACTCAGAGAATGGGAAGAATGCTCTAATGAGCCGGCCCAGGCCATAGCTTGATCAATTCAAGGTCACCCTGATTTGGATTCCAAGGCATTATGATCATGTTGATGCGACTGTCCTCCACTATTTGGTTCACATCCACGCATGTGTCATGGCAAACATTTCTAGTGAAGACCAATCTTAGATGAAAATGGCTGACGAACAGTGTCATATCTAGAGTAATGTGATTAAACTACAGCCCACTCTGTCACTCTCAAATACTATATTTATTCACATGTCCGGCGCTAGCTAGGACCAGACCACAAGCTTTAGAAAAACCCTTCATCAACTCCCTAGTTCGGAGAATACTTCCGAAGTAATAAACTTCTTGAACTCCACAGATCGAATGTAGACTCTGATCTTCAACAAACTTAAAAATCAGGTCAAATGAGTTGTGATTACTTACTTACTTACTTAGGCGGCTCTACAGTTCGGGGTGAACCGAGGCCTCAGATAACTCAGCCTCTCCAGTTAGCCCGGTCCTTAGCTAACTGCCTCCAGTTGCGCACTCCTAGTCGGTTGAGGTCGCCCTCGACTTGCGAGCGCCACTTAAGGCGAGGTCTTCCTATACTGCATTGTCCCTCCGGGTTAGACTCGAAGACTCTATGGGCCGGAGCATTTATTCCCATCCGCTCTACATGTCTTAGTCATCTTAAACCAGGGGCCTGTAACACAACGCGACAAGTAGTTGTAGGACAAGTGAATTTCGACAACTTGTAAAAAATTGTGTAACACAAAACGACAAGTCCGTGAATACTTCGACAATTGTCGCGATGAAAGATGACAAGTGGGAAATTATATAATTTCCCTCTTTCTGTAACAGAACACGACAAGTGTCAAGAAACACTTGTAGAACTGTGGTTCAATTAGGACAGGTGATTTGAATATTGTAAAGAGCTGACAAGTGCATTTTTAATGTAATACCTTTGGAAAAGAAGAATATAAATACAGAAATAAAATAATCACCCCTATCGTGGAATCCGCCGGGGGAATTATTCACGGAAAAAAACATATTGGTATCGTCGAATCCGCAAAGTGAACAGTTCCCCGTGTGGGTAATGTGAATGAGTTTCACTGTATCGTTGAAAACTTTCAAATCGAATTTTTCCCGGACAAAATGACATTTCTTACCCGCAACAAAATCTCTGCGGATTTCATAGGTTTTCTTACTTGCTGCAGATCGTGAGGATTTTTTTTAAGAAAATGTATATGTAAAAAAGCTGCGTTATTAAGCCGAACATTTGTAATAAATCTTGCAATATTGAACTTTATTAAAACAAAAAAAAAAAACATTCTAAAAACACATTTCATCCGGTAGCTCCATGAAATCATTCACTGCTCCTCTTAACCTGTCTCGTACTCTTCTCTGAGAACACCGCTCATTTCGTTCTTCCTCTTATGCTTCCAAAAATGGAGCTATCGTATCAATTATTATATCAAACACTTTATTTTTTTTTGAAATCACTTTTAAAACACACTTTTTATATGCCTCCGGTGAATGCAGCTACACAGATTTGTGTTAACAAATGAAATACAGCCGTTTGACAGTGAAACTACCTTTCCCAAAAACGTGTCGATAAGGAAACGTTTCCGGCGGATTCCACGATAGCAGTAGAAAGTGAAAGGGAATCGAATAGGTGAAGTGAAACTCAATTCCGACGGATTCCACGATAGGGGTGAATATATAATATATAATTAAAATATACGTCCCTTATATAAGTCCAATTCTTATTTTGCAGAACAATATTTAAGCTTTTTCCTGGCTGTGTAATTCCTTCCATTTTGCACATTTATTTTCTTTTGTTAGGACATCACAGAAAGCACCAAAAAGGATATCTTTTTGCTCTCTTATTTTTGTTTAAATAGCATTTTTTTTTGTCCGCCATCCGATTTTTGCCATCTTCACATGTTAAACACTTGTCCAAGAATGCCGACAAGTCGAGGAAATTTCATTCTTTTGACAAGTGCAACGGTTTACGTTTTGTTACAGAATTAATGTGTACTTGTCGGACAAGCATAGTTGGACAAGTGAATTTAGACTTGTCGACTTGTCACGTTATGTTATAGGCCCCAGGTCGATGTCGCTGTACATATAGTTCGTCGTTGAATCTTCTTCTCCAAAGCCGGCCAACGCAGACGGGATCGAAAATTCTACGAAGAATCTTTCTCTCGAAGCGACCGAGGATATCTTCATCCGCTTTAGATAGAGTCCAAGCTTCAGTGCCATAAAGTAGGACTGGAATGATCAAGGTCTTATACAGAATCTCCTTAGTTGCTCGGGATAGGGCTCTATTACTCAATTGCCTTCTTAGCCCAAAGGAACAGCTCAGTTGGCAAGAGTTGTGATTACCAAACCGATAATTGTGGTAATTGAGCTTGATAAAATCGCCGCGATATATCTGTACGAATATGCGGGTGATTCATTCGCCCTTTCCGAGCTAAGTATTTATGAAAAAACAAGTAGGGTAAAATAGCCTATTGTTGGCACCCCTCCATCGATTGACACAAGAACTTTAAAACAGTGTTAGACATAGTTTTTTAAAGATTATTCCTCAAATTCGCTTACAATATTTCTCCTTGAAATATTTCGTTATTCTGGCAGCACCGTTGTATTTCTTTAAGTTGGTAGTACTTACTTTCTTTAATACATTTAACAAGCTGTAATAAAATAAATCTTTCCCGCCTTTTTGCCATAAACGTTAAAGGTTTCATAAGGTTAACAGTGAAAAAGAAGTGTCTATTTTTGTTCTTGAAATTAACAATTTTAGCTGTTTTTATAAGTTTTCCTGTTATTAAAAGAATCAGTTTAAGGTATTTTTGTTTAAAACTTATTAAAATATATTATTTATAACGTTTTTAATGGTGTCAACAATTGGAAATATAATCAACAAATTATATGGGCACTATGCCAATTATTGGGTTGAGCCAATCACTGGCACAAAGTACACTGCCCATCTTGGGAAAGAAGTGCCAATAATTGGTAAAAATTGACTTTGCTTTATTTTACTGCCTTTTTGTTTATGTTTTTAAAGAAATTTTATGTTTTTTATTAAAAAATACCTTAAGAAAGATGAATGACGCAAGTTTTACTAAGGTGTCAATCATTGGGTGGTTTACCCTAAATGTGGTATCATCGGCTTGACCCTCCACTGCATACAAGTCATGTTAGGCATGTTGTTTAGGACGTAGGTACACATGGGTCTAATATTGTTTTTGTTGTAGGAGGTACTAGAACTACTTGACTCTTGACTGATATAGCCCATTTTCAATGCCAACCTGACGACGGTGAAGAGAAGTCATCTCACAAAATTTCAGGTCGATTCTTTTGAGCGTTATCGTGTTTTCAACCAGCGGACAGACTGACATAACTATATCAATTCCGAATTTGAATATACATCTAAAAAAAATAAATAAAAATAAATAGGCGGCGCAACAGGCGGTAGACACCCAAGGCCTAGCTTCTCGCAACCTTTCGTTTTGTGTGAGTTTCTATTTTTGGAACGAATGGAAGGGACCTACAATTTTATGCCGAGTCCGAACGGCTGAATTGAGAAAATTTTTCAGGACAGTCATACTCTCGGATGTTTGTCAGACGTTTGCGAGAGGTGGCGCAGTAGAAAAAAACCTTAAGATGTAATTTGTGTTTTTCCGGGGATCGAACGTGGGATCCCTCGCACAGTAGTCCAGCACAACAACCACTGCGCTACTGCGCCCACAATATACATCTATTATATAACAAGTAAAAGTGTTATCATCGGACTGGCCGATGCTTTGATACCCTCCACTGTATGTACTGTACAGGTACATGCCTGTGTCTAATATTGTTTTTGTATGGGAGGTACCACAACTACTTGACCGACATAGACAATTTTTAATACCAACCTAACAAATAAGTCCTCTCACAAAATTTTATTCATCTAAGTCGGTTCGTTTGGACGCTATGGTGTTTCCAACAGACAGAAAGATAAATGGATCGAATATTGGCTTTGTATGGAAAGTAACAGAACTACTTTACCGACATGGACCATTTTTATTACAAACCTAACAACCGTAAAAATAAGATCTCTCACAAAATTTCAGTCCCCTTAGTCGATTCGTTTGGACTCTATCTATCGTGATTTAAATAGATAGAGAGACACATGGGTCTAAGAGTGGTTTTGTATTAGAGGTACCAGAACTACTTGACCGACATAGTCCATTTTCAAAACCAACCTGACGACGGTAAAAATAAGTCCTCCCACAAAATTTCATTCACCTGAGTCAATTCGTTTGGACGGTATCGTGGTTTCAACAGGCAGACAGACAGACGGACAGACGGACATGGCTAAATCGATTCAGAATGTGATCCTGATTCAGAATATATATACTTTATAGGGTCTCCGGTGAATGCTTCTTGGCGTTACAAATGTAATGACAAAGTGAATATACCTTCCTGTGGAGGGTATAAAAATGAAGTTTACCACTCATCAACGCACAGCCCAAACCCTTTGCTCTAGAATGTATACAAGCAATAAGGAAGGCTATTTGGAAATTTGACCCCTAAAGGGGTAAAAGGGGGGTCAAAGTTTGTATGGGCAATTTTTTTATTTTTCATCCGATTTTTATTTTTATTTTTTTTTTTTAATTCTTCTCTCGGGAAAGGCGAACCTATAACGCTTCAACAGCGCCCCGAGATGCTTGCAGATGAATGTTAGTTCTGCACTTAAATTGCTGCAAATTGTATACTTCTGTAAATATATCTCCAGGAAGCGAGTTCCAAAGTTTGCTTGTCCTGTAACAGAAGGAGTTTTGGAAAGTTGATGTCCTCGCGGTTGTCAAGTGTGTGTACTGTATGGTCATGAGCATTAGCAGCATGTCTTGTGGGGCGCCCAAAAGTTGCATTTCGAGGGATAATGTCTTTGAGTTCCTCGGAACATCTACCATGGAAGTACCTATAGAACAAGCATAGGTCAGCGACTTGTCTTCTGTGCACCAACGGTTGAAGATTCGATTGACTTCAAACTCGGTTTGTGTACTCTCTGATTTTGGAAATTAAACCCTTAAAGGGGTAAAAGGGGGGGTCAAAGTTTGTATCGGCAAATTTTTATTTTTCATCCGACTGACTTCAAGCTCGGTTTGTGTACTCTCTATGAGAAATAAAGAAAAGATATTTCTCCGATTTTGGAAATGAAACCCTTACACCTTAAAAAATTTTATTTTTCATCCGATTGACTTCAAGCTCGTTTTGTGTAGTAGTATATTATAAGAAATAAAGATAATAAATCTTTCCTATTTTGGAAATTCAACTTAACTCAAGAACCGTTCGTCGAAAGTGATACAAATCCTCACGATCTTTCCGGTTGCATATGCTGCACAGTATAGGAAGATCTGGGCGGTGTGGGATATAATTAAAAGGTAAGGTGTGTTCGTCAGGTAAAAAATATGTTTTGTCCCGTAGATAGTGGCTCAGTCTGCTAAAGTATGTTCTGTGTTGATATGCCAGATACAACAAAATAATATTGATCATATAATTTTTAAACTGTTTTCTCCAATAGGGCGCTAGAAATATTTTGCAGAGATACTAATTACTTCTTAAGTACTTTCTTAGGTAGGTTTCCTGCACGATATATAAAATATAAAAGAGGCAACTAACTGGCTGTGAAGAAATCTCCTGAGGACTGCACGAGCGAAGCCGCGGGCAAAAGCTAGTGCAATATACAAAATACGAAATTGTTTTTAAAAATTTATTGACAAGCTCATTTTTGCGTATTTTTTATTACTTTCATAATGTAGTATTTTTTGTTACTGTTCGTTAGTAGATATATTAATAAAAAGAAATTTATTAAAAAAATGAAGTAAAACATCAAAGAAGCTCTTTTGTTTTATAAAGAAACTGTCTAAATTACCAGTTGTTTTCCTTTGTAAAAACAATTCCTTGACAAACTGTATATTTTATGGGATCTCCTGTGACTCCTTCTTAGCGTTACAAATGTAATGACAAAGTGTAAATACCTTTCTCTGGATGGTAGAAAAAAGCCAGGGGTTCAGCCTAAACCTCTGTTTGCATTACTTATAATGGACCTCTTAACACTAGAAGGGTAATCTTTGTCGATTCGACGAACATCAATTTAATTTTTTCGACTTTCTCTTCGATCTTTATTCCGAACGCATCTTCTCTCCATGTCACACCAGTCATCTCTAAGGCCTTCTAGGTTGTGGAATTTCGTCGAAAAAACTGTTTGGGTAAGTCTTGTTTTGTTCAAAAAATGGTGCCAATGTTCGTCGAAAGGACAAAGATTACCTTCTACGGAACTTTTAGTATTCGATTCGAGCTAATATTTAAAAAAAAAAAATTCCACCAAAATTAACGAACAAACAAGAGAGAGAGCAACATAGATGCAATAAATGTAAAGAAAAGTGAACATTTGTACATAAAAATAAATAAATAGGCGGCGCAACAGGCGGTAGACACCCAAGGCCTAGCTTCTCGCAACCATTCGTTTTGTGTGAGTTTCTATTTTTGGAACGAATGGAAGGGACCTACAATTTTATGCCGAGTCCGAACGGCTGAATTGAGAAGCTTTTTCAGGACAGTCATACTCTCGGATGTTTGTCAGACGTTCGCGAGAGGTGGCGCAGTAGAAAAAACCTTAAGATGTAATTTGAGTTTTTCCGGGGATCGAACCTGGGATCCCTCGCACAGTAGTCCAGCACACTAACCACTGCGCTACTGCCCCCACATTTTTACATATTGTCCTTTAAAAAAATGGCGCTAGACCAAGTAATCATACGATACGTTGATTATGGTCCCAGCATTTTTAGCTGGGACCATAAAGTTGAGCTTATAACAAATGCTCTTTTTTTGCGATATATTTTGTTTTTGATCTTTATTGAGATAATTCTTAAGTTCTTATGATTTTATGTTATATTTTCCTATTTTTATAAAAAAAAATTAACTGATTTCAAAAATCGAGGGTTCCAACACCTTTTTCAATATAGCTAAAGGCAAAAGTTTTTTAATAAAATAGTTTTTAGATTTTTTCTTTTAAGAAATAGTCTATAAATATTAACTATTAAAATTAACAAGCATTTTGCGCTCACTTTTCACAAAAATTGGAGACCAATATTACTTCGTAGATTCGACGAATGATTACCTTTAATGTACTAAAAATATGTTTACGTTTCAAGGGTTAAGCAACGTTTACCCTTATAATTTCGAATTTTCAAAACCACTGCCATTGACTTTTATTCCTTCGAATGACTTTCTGCCAAACATCGCCAGCATCGCTCTATTTTAATTGCCAACCCACCTCTAAGAATTCTCACTGATCCGTTGAAATAAATTATTTTTAGAGAATTATTCGCCAAACTAACGCCTTAATTAATACCTTGGGGTATAGTAGATGTGACGTTAGACACGGTCGCATGCATGTTCTTTCGCACCTCAGTGATCCCTCAGATGGATGTTAACCAGCAGCTGCTTCAAGTACATACCACCTTTAGCCGAGCACTATATCCAGACGCGCAGATATTTTTAGACCAAGGTGCAAATCTTTATCACTATAGTCTTTATATGTGCTGCTTCATGGCACCATCATATGTGTTGTCTCCGAAGTAGGTACATATTTTATTTCCTTTGTCCCTCGAGAGGGGCACTCGTCGGTATATCACTCGTTTTCACTTGTTTTTCTCAGCAAGAGGACAAAAATCCTCCCTATGTTCGATGTGTGACACTTTTTCCAATTTGTGGTTTTCTAAGCACGCAATCGACTTTGCATCTGTTCGTCACCCATCCCCTGTTCTTAGTTTCCACTTGTCCAAGTGTTAGGATCATCGCATCGGTTCCCTTTAATTCTGTGGGAGAAAAAAAATTCCTAACTCGTAGCAATAGATTTTTATGGCCAGTGGTGGAATTTTAGTCGGTTGGTGGGGTTATTCAAATGAAACCACTACGCGTCGACTTGTCATAGTGGTGCTGGTTCCCCGAGGGTGGGACGAATCTCTGGAAAGTGTCACCGAGGAATTTCCAAAGAAAGCCGCTCTCTGTGTGTTGGGAGACAAATTATCGAATGAAGCATCGAAGCGAATGAATGACACCAACATGAAGCACACACTCTAATATGGAAATTCATGTGTGGTTTTGATTTGGAGTTGGCTAACGTCATATGGGACTAGCTTCCACATAACGAATTGGCTGTCCAAATTGTTGTAGGTACCAAGAACAGTAACAGAAAAAAATATTCCCCGATTCAAAGGGGACATGGTAGATATGTTTCAAATTAAATCTGAAATAAAAGTATCTATACTAAAGCTACTCATTGTCGCTTGGAATAGAGCATTTTCATATGACATAAATGACACTCCGTCTATAAATCAAGGATATTTGACTATGTTTTCTTTTAAGGATTGGTTCACGTACATTAAATAGAAATATTTACAAAATATCGTTTTACTGCATAAGCCAGTATAATACTGTATCTCTAAACGACAAAGCTTATGGAAGTAATCAATCATTTGGTTAAAGGGATTGTCTTACACGCCTGAGTGAGTTCAAATAACCTGCAACTATTCACCGTGGTTGCACATACATACACTCCTTTCTAAATCGGTCTTGTACTGTGTCGAGCAAGTGGATAAAAGTGAGTGCAAATATTTACTTTCACTCACGAAATCGTTTAGTCTTTAACTATGAGGGTGTTTGAGGTACATGCCTGTAAATTGCATTGTATAGACATTGTGTAAATTTTTTTCTATAACCAATTGCAAGTATTAAGCCTCATTCGCCTTTAAAAACGAATACAATTTTTATACCAATTCTACTAAGCGATGGGGACCGTTTCCCGGACCGGACCGTATTACGGGCTTACGCTGACTACCGCCATAGGTCCTGGAATGATAAACAGAAGAAAGACTGGCTTTTCATAGTCCATCCACTGCCACGAGTCTAAGTGAAGAAAATATTGCATTTACTAGCCTTACCTTAAACCGTTAAACTCTCGCCCCAGACAAAGTTACATTCCAATGAAGCCTTCGCAGTAGGAACGCTGCACTGATTTCTTTTTTTTTCATAATTAAGTTCTTTATTCTTTTCGGAAGAAAAAGGGTGATTCACACCCTACAAAGCGCTATATAAAAATCATAATTCGTATTCTAAATATCTCTAAAAATGTTCCCGCAATAGATATAGAGTAAAAGACGTTAAAGACAAAATGGAGGGCCGCACAAATATTTGAAGAATGATTGACAAAAAAACCAGCAATTACGCCCTGAAAATACATTCCAAAGGTCATCCAATATAAGGTCTTAAAGATCTTTTGGTGACGTTTTCAAAAAGAAAATCTTGACGGCTGTGATCGACATTGGTCTAAATGAAGCTTTCTGGATAGCTTCCTGCGCATCATGATGGACAACCCTTAACCACTTTATAATCTCGGATGATATTAAGGTTATGTGAAACTTATAGCTGGTGATCATAAGAGATCCTGCCATCTTTCAGATAAGATGTATAGTTGTAGGGGAAAATATCACAGGCAGACCGATTACTGGACGAAATATCCGAAGTCTTGAAATTTAGCAAATCCATTACACTCTATTAAGCAATCAGTTAACTCTAAAGTTATAAGATTCACCATTAGGCTTGACCGTAAAATGAACGATATAAGCCATATACGACCTTTAACAAAGTGCTGTCTTCTTTTTGTCCTCTTATTCTACTACTTACTTACTTAGGCTGCAGTTATAGCCATCAGTAAAATCCATCCGTAAAAACACGAAACAGAACAAAACTGAAACATTTAACCATAGCCATAGCATATCATAGGAATTCAGTGGAATACTTCGTGAAACTGGTTGAGAAGTTGAACAGAAAAAGTTTTTCGTACGGAAAAATAAAGAAATTCTTTTTTTAGAAAATTTAAAGATCAATTGCTTAATTTTTTTTTACGAATTAGTTTTATAATTCAAAAGCAACATTTTAAGACCAAGATTGAGTTCAACGATTAAGTTTAAGTGCTCCAAAAAAGTGAAACAATTTTTTTACGGATGGATTTTACTGATCGCTATAACTGCAGCCTTACTTACTCATCGGGCTCCCGACTCGTAAAGAGTCTCTGCCTGAGACACTGCAGCCTTCCATCCTCTACGATCCCGGGCTCTGGCATCCGCGATGGCTTGGTCCTTGAAACGGGGGTTCGGTCTTCTTTGTCTTCTCGAACCTGGGGGCTGGGATTCGAAGATCCTCTTAGCTGGAGCATTATTGTCCATTCGCTCGATGTGGCCGAGCCAATGTGATCGACGTCCTCTTATTCTACCAAGATGTAATTTAAGTGGACTTCACGATAGTGACCGCTTAAAAATTAATGCGTTAGAAAAATGGTCAATCAAGCCAAAGATACGACAATACTGGCCAACTCTTAAACAAATTTATTAGAATCAAGCGATTAACTTGAACACTTTTTTGTATGGCAAAAAAGAATATGATTTTCAGGGATCAAATCTTAAAAGGCGACCTTTTAACCAATCCAGCCATGGCAAGTTGCTTGAACAAGGGACGCTTTTCTAGTTCCTAGATCCCCATTTACAAGGTAGCTCTTTACTAACCACTTGTATTTAAGCAGCTCAAATACCTACATGTTATCTAAGAATCGATAAAGCAATTCTGCGGCGGACCTACCGACTGGCTTCTTACTTATCGACTCAATCAAGTTTCCAAGCACTCGCAGATCTGCCTATTGAGAGGGACTCCAATATTTCCCCTCTACAATAAAAAACCATACAGTGCAGAGTGCAACAACTACCCCTAACGTAGCCACACACTCTAACATACATAAGGACCTGCAAGGTCTGTTTACTACCGACAAACTGTTGTAGCCGCTGCACATAAGTTGTAGCCTTACAAATTCGACGGCATATCGGTAGAACTTCCAGCATAAAACGAATCTCGAGACTCATATAATTGAGGTCGTCCTAAGAACGACGCCAGTTACCCCATGAATCCTTTGACGACTATTATAGAGACATACGAACCCTGACTCTTCAGATGCGTACCAGACCAGATGATCAAGAACTCGTAGCAATAAAAAGACAAAATATTAAAGATAGAGGGTGGCTAACCTGATATTCGGGTGTCACAAAAGTCTGATGCGATCTGACTTCCATCCTTGTTCCTCGGGATAGGCATAGGATCTATTGAGCATTTCCGCTTTCTTTTTTTGTCACGATTTTTTTTGTGAAGAGCAGGTGGCTGGTGTGAGGGGAGACAAGAACTACCCCGTCCGACGAGTTTAGCCGTGTAACCGCGAGCGTGCCACCGTCCTCCTCCTCCATGCCAAAGATGCCTCAGCGGCCTAACCTGACCTCATTGCACATATTAGCACTTTAGCAGCCCAAAACAAATTACCTCTGATATCATCCTGCCGGCGCTAGAGATAATCTTAAAGGGTTGAATAGAGACGGTCCACATTTCTCTGTTATGAGGGTAAGTAGAAATGGTTTTCATTTTCAGACTCAATACCGGCAAATTCTCTCATATCAATCTGAAATATCTCAGACCCATTAGTCTCCCCATTCTTTCAAGAGCTATTCATCGAGGTCCATCTACGCAGAAGCTTTGAGAAGAAACTTCAGCGTACGGCTCAACATTCTTACAGGTAAGCAAATATGTAGTTGGAATCGGATCTCCATAATATTAATAGGTGCCATCGTGTGAATGCCCTTCATCGAAAGGAGTATGGAAGAGGTGCATTCCGAGGCATAGAAGACGCTTTTAATATAACGTAAATACTGCATGCTCTCAATGTACCTATACCTAGATATAGCTTGCTTTCTGAGCTGATTTATCTCTCACTAACCGGACTTTCCATCCATACATGGGTGGGACATCTGCCAGAAGATCTGTCTATAGACGTAGTGAAACCCCCACAAGGTGTCGTGTTATCCCTCGTTCTCTTGAATTGTATGCTTAAAGAACTGCGGTGGACTACAAGGTAATTCCTTATGCGAGTGTTGTTGCTATTGATGTCCAAAGTAAAGAAATGACTTACAAGAGCTCTAATAATGTTCTGTAAACATGCTCAAAATTCCGGCGATGATACTACAAAGTTTGTCTGACTACGCAATTTTGCTGTCATCGCATCTTCGTCATCCATATCGTATTTTTACAACAACACTCCTACTAAACTCCCAACCTCAGTACGCTCTTTACCCCATCTATTGGCTTAAACTTAACACCTTTAAACTCAATTCCAAAATGCGTGACAACACTTTTCATCTATAAAGGAACATGTGGCGTTGAAAATGCTTTCGACAAGAGTAACACCGCCAATTGGGGTTGTCAAACTATCAACCAGTTCTATAAATCGTTGTTGGAGATTCTTTTACGCATTCTACTTGAGTTTTCTCTTGGGACTGGAACTGGACTGGTTTACCTTTTGATCCGTCCGTTAAAGGCAAGCCTTTCGTTTTAGGGTTGCAAATTCAATTTGTTTTTGTGACTTGTACTTGAGAATAAAGTCCATTCAATAAAATGGTATAGGTATCTGGGAAAAAAAAAGGATAATAGAACTTGAAAACAATCGATATGCCACAAAGGACTCACTGGGGACTTGTTTGATTATAGTATTACATTGACAATGTTTGACATCATTGAAATTGGTGGTTACCTTTTATTATGCCATAGGGTACTAAAAAAAACGGTACCTTTTTGAATCAAGCTGTAATGTAACTGTATCTATAGAATTTTTGAAAGGTGCAAACGAGGTTGGCGAAGTTGCAAGTCTACCTTCAAAGGAAATTCAATAGACAGTCTTAATAATAGTGAGCTATAAGCAGTGATGGGTAATTGAAATTTTAATTAAATTACAATTACTTGCAGAAGTAATTGCCATGTAATTTAATTACTTCGCAATTACTCAGTAATTGTAATTGGAATTTCTAATTACAATTACAAGTAATTGTAATTAGTAATTGAATTACAAACTTTCAATAAGTAATTGCAATTACACGAATGTAATTAGGGATGTAATTAGAATGAAGTAATTAATCACGTAATTAAGCTATTTTTTGTCAATTTATTTAGTTTATAAAAAAGAGCATTAGATATTTTATTGCTCTAACTAGCTACTCGTATTTATATTTAGAGTTAGCTTTCAAAATTTGCGTCTGATAGTTTGTTCCGATCATTTTAATTACATTTTTAATGTGACCAAGGGTAGTACTTTTGGTCATTTGTAAAAAAATATTAAGAATTCGACCTCGTCAGCGATCCCAACGCTCATTTACAATGACACTTCAGCTGTCAACTTTTGTCTAAACTAAATAAATGGACAAAGAATAGCTTAATTACGTGATTAATTACTTCATTCTAATTACATTCGTGTAATTGCAATTACTTATTGAAAGTTTGTAATTCAATTACTAATTACAATTACTTGTAATTATAATTATAAATTCCAATTACAATTACTGAGTAATTGCGAAGTAATTAAATTACATGGCAATTACTCGTCGAAGTAATTAATTAACTATTTAATTACAAAATTAATCATTACAACCCATCACTGGCTATAAGGTAACAAAAATGTTGATGAAGGACAGAGGAATTTGCGTGCACACTTTCTGGCACTCAAAAATTATTGCTACAACTTTTGGTTCCTTGAGTGTTGTCGGATAGTAGATAGATAGATACTAAAAGGCCAATTTCATTCGAGCTTCTTATGGGTAAATAGAAAACCAATAGAACTTACCAGTCCACTACGGTGGCTTCCAGGTTTTTCTAATATTTTCCAACGAATACCTTTATCAGAAAAGGGTTCCATCTAGACTCTAGAGCTTAGTACTACAGTATAGGAACTCAATTCTGAGCTGAAAATACACAAAGCAGTTGATTCGAATTGATTTCTGATAAACAAATTAGCACAACCAGAGTTGTAGCCGTATTTTGTTGCTGTTAGTGGTTGTTCTTAATTTCTATTGAATTTTCTCAAAGTAGGTATAGGTAGGTTTAGGACAGGTAAAGGTATAAGACGGATAGCACATTTTCTGGTTGCTATCTTAAAATTGCTAAGAAATAAAACACATTTTATATTTTACTTATAAAAGAGAGTAAACATTCCGGAATTAAATTTTAAATGACAGACTTTGTTGGCAGACAGCACATTTTCGACGGTTTGAGGCTATAAGTGACTAGTAGATTAACTGCTGCATTGTATCTGGATTTTCGGCAATACCTCGCCCATTACCTCTGTCTCACGAAAGAAAAAGACGACTAAAAATGCAATTCAGAACCGGTGGTGGTCTATTCTCGGAGGAAATAAATATAGATTTCTCAATCAGGCTTCCTGTTTAGAGAGCAATGTCTTTCAAGCGGCAATCTGGCAAGTTCTGGCAATCGCGGAAGCGGTTGCCCGTAAGGCGTCAATGTTGACTGAGAGTATTTGTCATTATTGTCATTGACAGCCTTGCGGACATAAAAGCAGTATCTGCTATTGAAATAAAATCCAAGCTAATCGCCAAGAGCTCATAGGTTACTAATGCTCACAGGACACAAAGAATCTCTCCTCGGGAAGTTAACACACAAGGACAAATGAATGAGTTAGCTCACAAACTGCTTAGAAATGTTTCTGTCGTTATCAGGGCACTGTCTTCTTAGAAAATATGCCAAAAGGCCCAGGTTGGCAGACTCGGACACTTGCAGGTGTCTGAAAAATGCTCGCAAGACATGGTGCAGTAGGGAAAACATTAAGATTTACCAGTTCAGTCCCAACTTTTCGTGGCAAGTCTTTTGACCCTCATCCTGTGTTTATAGATTAACTATACTCCGACAAAAATATTCTGATAATTTAGAGAGGTTTCAGCTATAATAGCGACTCAGAAGACGTTGTTTATATCAAGCACTATTTCAGCGTCAGACCCTCCCAAGTTTTCTCTAACCCCTACTCCTAGATTATTCGTGATGTCTGTTGTGGTTCCACAACTATTGAGAACGGAAGATCTATCTACTTCACTGGTAGATCTACCACAATTTCTGAATATTTTTCCAATCTACCTTACTTACTTACTTATCGGGCTCCCGACCCGTGAAGAGTCTCTGCCTGAGACACTGCAGCCTTCCATCCTCTACGATCCCGGGCACGCTGCTTCCAGTTGTCGAGACCAAGCGCTCTGGCATCCGCGATGGCTTGGTCTTTGAAACGGAGGTTCGGTCTTCCTTGTCTTCTCGAACCTGGGGGCTGAGATTCGAAGATCCTCTTAGCTGGAGCATTATTGTCCATTCGCTCGATGTGGCCGAGCCAATGTAGTCGACGTGTTTTGGCTTTTTGGACTACATCCACATCTTGGTACAGCTCATAGAGTTCGCGGTTGTATCTTCTCCTCCATTCGCCCTCCTCGCACACAGGACCAAAAATCCGCCGAAGTATTTTTCTTTCGAAGGAGCCCAGTATCAGCTCTCCCTTCTTGCTTATCGTCCAGCACTCGGCGCCATAAAGCAGAACTGGTAGGATGAGGGTTTTGTAGAGCACACATTTCGTCCTTCGAGTTAGGAGTTTTGAACCCAGTTGTTTTGCCAAACCGAAGTAGCAACGGTTTCCTAGGGTAATTCTTCGCCGGATCTCCACTAGGGTGTCATTCGTGGAGTTCATGTTTACTCCGAGGTAGGTGAACTCCTTAACTACCTCGAAGTTGTTGCTATCAATAGTGACGTTTTGTCCTAGGCGGTGGACAGATGCTTGTTTGTTTGTTGATAGCATGTACTTAGTCTTGTCCTCATTTACTTGAAGGCCAACGGACTTCGCCTGTTCTTCAATCGCCGTGAACGCTTCTACCACGGCACGCTGGGAGCGACCGATGATGTCAATATCGTCCGCATAGCCCAGTAGCTGTACGGATCTGTTGAAGATAGTGCCTTCCGTGTTGATACCTGCCCTGCGCACTATCTGCTCCAGTACGAGATTGAAGAAGTCGCATGACAGCGCGTCTCCTTGCCGAAATCCGGTGCAAGTTTGAAATAGATCGGAGGAGCTGCTTCCAAACTGCACATTGCAGCGCGTGTTTTCCAGCGTCACGCGACACAGCTGAATCAGTTTTGCCGGGATTCCGAATTCGGCCATCGCCACATAGAGCTCCTGACGATGTATGCTATCATACGCGGCTTTGAAGTCGATGAATAGGTGGTGAGTTTCGACTTGAAATTCGTTGGTCTTTTCCAGGATTTGCCTCAGTGTGAAAATTTGGTCTATAGTCGATCTGCCGGGCCGGAAGCCACACTGGTACGTGCCGATTAGTGTGTTGCAGAACGGTTTAAGACGTTCACACAGTACGTTGGATAGGATCTTGTATGCAACATTAAGCAAGGATATGCCTCGATAGTTCTTGCAAGACATAGGATCGCCTTTTTTGTAGATGGGGCATATGGAGCTGATAGTCCAGTCATCGGGCATGTTTTCTTCCAGCCATACTTGGTTGATGATTCGGTGCATGCTCCCTACCAAAACATCACCACCGTATTTAAAGAGCTCCGCTGGTAAACCATCAGAGCCTGCGGCTTTGTTGTTCTTAAGCTTTTTTATAGCTAGGCCAACTTCTTCTATACTAGGTGGTGGAACTAGTTCTTCATTGACTGGACGCGGGTTCTCTTCTTGCCCTATCACTCTCTCTACATGATGCCCATTTAGCAGTTGCTGGAAATGCTGCTTAAACACATCTACTATTCCCTGCGCTTCGGTGACTAGGTTTCCTTCGCTGTCTCGAAGAGCCTGCGTTCCGGTTTTGTAGCCAGCAGCCAGTTGCTTGGCTTTTTTATAAAACCTCCGGATGTTATTACGATCGCGCGACTCTTCGATCTCCTTGAGCTGGGAAGCTGCGTAAGCCCTCTTCTTCCTACGCAGGATCTTCTTTTCCTCTCTTCTCCTGGCTCGATACTCTTCTCTCGCTGCCCTTGTTTTGCGCTGCAGCGCTTTCTTGTGTGCATCTTCTGTCACCTTTTTCCTGTATACGCATTCATCATCATACCACGGGCTCTTTCTCTGGGGTGGCTGGTACCCTACAGTGGTTTCGGCTACCTCCTTGATGATGTCGCGGTACTGGCACCACTGATTGTTGGCGTCTGTGGTAGGTGAGCGCACAGAGGAGAGTTTCATGCTCAGGCGCTCGCTGTAGGCTCTGGCTACTCCAGGTGTGCTAAGGCGTCCAACGTCGAATTTCTTCTTCTGGGCGGTTCGCAGCTTCTTCTCGTTGGACAGCCGAGCTCTGAATTTTGCTGCGACAAGAAAATGGTCAGAGTCGACGTTTGCCCCTCGGAATGTGTGCACGTCGAGGATGTTGGATGCGTGCCTCGCATCGATTAGCACATGGTCGATTTGGTTGGCGGTTCGACCGTCTGGAGAGCGCCAGGTTGCTGTGTGGATCCTTAGCCTTGGAAACCTAGTGCTACTTATCACCGTATTACGAGCTGCTGCAAAATCTATTAGTCGGTAGCCGTTGTCTGTTGTCGTTTCGTGGATTCTGTGCTTACCAACTAACCCGCCAAAGATGTTTTCCTTTCCGATTTTAGCATTGAAGTCCCCGAGTACAACTTTTACATCGTACTCCGGACAGGCTCCGTAGGCTCCATCCAGGAGGTCATAAAACTCCTCCTTGATGGGATCTTTTCCAATCTTTTGATTGATCTTTTCCAATCTACCACTCCAGCCAAAATTTGGCCCACGTTTTGCCAATCTACTATTAAAACGCTTCAAGTATTTCTACATTATAGTTTTACATCTTAAGCCTAGTACGCTGCTGTTTCGGAACGAAAAATCCCATACAAAAGTGACAGAACGAAATCATGAACGAAAAATTTCACTCTCCTTTTCGTTTTGCAGTACGCTGCTGCCGCGAAATGATAGCGAAAAGTGGGTAATTGTAATAGATTGCTTGGTACAATTCTCCACTCTCTTTTCGCACACAATTTATTGTCCGGGACATTAATTGCTTGCGAAAATTTGACGTTTCATTTTTTTCGGGGTTGTTTTTACAAAAAAAAGAAGTGAACGATATTGAATTTGTATATTTTACTTCGATGTAAACGTGTTCGATAAGAGAGATAAGCACCATTACGCGAAATTGGTACCCGAAGCCTATGGCGATACGAAAACCCTTCACGAAGGAGACGGTGATCTGTCGCTGGCTGAAGACAGACTGCTCGAGAAACGTTCGCCCAATGATTTTGCTCTATGGAGCGAACCATACTAGGCACCATTCATAGCACGATCTTCCTGTGGTCGTCACCCCAACAGCTGATGCTGAAGACATCTACAATGAATACCTGGGCAGTGAACTGTTTGGCCTACCCATTGGGGATGATGAACGATTAAATAAGTGGCCGGGTCTGCAGTCTTCGGACGAGATAACCATCTACGGAGAATCCGAAACGGCTGCAAGGTGTGGTAAGCAATATCTTCCAGAGTCTCAAATGAAAGTAACATTTTGTTCACAGATATTCTGCTCTCCTCGGCTGGCTGGATTGGTATACGCAGGATCTAAAGGATCGCTATTGTGTGTTGAAAGTGTGGAAACCCGAGAGACGTGGAATTGTAATCAGAAATCTTCCACTGATCCCCTACAGTGATCGATTGTGCGGCAAACGAGTACCTACGTGGGTCGATAGCATATAGAATATGAAAACCATTTGTGAAAGTACGTGTGTAATATATTTCAGTTTAAGTTGTATATTTAAGAATAAAATTCGACTGAACTCATTTGTTCATTCCAGTTTTGTTAAGAAGCTTGTCCTTTACATTTTAAAATAGTATTCAATGTTAATATTTTTGCCAATAGGGAGGGCTTTGTCTCCTAATTTTGGTAAATCGCATGCCGTGATAATTAAAATGCGACGAAGTCGTTCGGGTTGTGATCTTCGTTTAAATGACGCTCGTCAATTCAAAAACACCAGCCTGGCTCCTCTGCAGAATCTAGCTTCCACAAACGCATCTTTACGCCTCCCGCCAGCATCGAATGGCGCAACGGGCAACTCATTTAACAACAGTAAAATTGTGTAGAAGTCGTTCAGTCTCGCCTTAGAGAGCTTGTCCTCGGTGCGCTTTTCGTTGACGTCGCCACCTAGATAATGAAACCAATGGCCGATTGCATTCAACTAAAATAACGCTCTACGCACCTGAAACAACATATAGCCCTCTGCCCAGACTAGATTCACTTTGTTCCAATTGTTTGGATAAATCGAAGATCTGGCCAGTGGTGTACTCGGTGTTGGTTGGGCGGATAGTACCTACTGGTAGCAGTGTACGATTAAGCATTTGAGTGAGACATCGATACCGGACAGCCAGCAGCCATAGCCGGGGTGACTGTGATACAGCAATCCCATGACTTCCAATGTTCCACCCGAACGGGCATGCATAACAATTTTTTAATAAGGACAGTGCTGAGATTTTGATATCTTTGAAAAAGTGCGGATCCCTTTCCAATGGTTTGGCATCCAGAACTTATCGCAGTTGATCGGCATCATAGCATCTTTATCCAATTTCACATTAGAAATAATAAATGAGGATGAGGAAGATATTATTTTTCTTTTAATGTCGCCGTTTTTTTATAAAATTCTATAAGTTAATTATATGTAATTGCTTTCAATTGCAAAATACACATTCTTGCTGTTGTCAAATGTTCATGTCAGTTGTGTAGCAGCTGATGCTACTCTCCACAAATTATTTTCCGCGGTCTTTTCGCAAACGTTTCGCTGTGCAATTGGAGACCACCGGAAAATTTCGTTTCGCAACAGCAGCGTACTAGGCTTTAATAAGAAAATGAAAGCCAGACATTTTTGTCGTCATTAACATTTTCATTCTTTCAGTTTTCGAGCAAACCAGACAATTCGCATTTCCTTCGCTTCGAGTTCAATTCAAAGAAGAAGATTTAGTTCGCCCGCAAGTTCATTGGAGAATCCCATGCGACGCGTGTATCATTTGAAATAATTGATGTCGGCAATTTAAGAATACAAACATCAAGGATAAGCACACAAATTTGTAGGGATAGTTTTGGCGGTAAAGAATAATGTGCGAAATATGATGCAAGACAAAATTGAAGGAACTCTCTTCAAAGACTAAGGAGTCAATATATTTTTGGAAGGAAACCCCATATAATGTGAACATGCAAGGACATTAAATGAGATGACTGCCAACAAAATAATACTATTCATTCATCATTGACGACACTCACGCACCAAGCATGTGTACTATACATCATGTTTGCCAATTTCAATTGAATTTATCATCGCCAACATGAAGGCTAATTTTCTGAAATTTTCCAGTCCAATTGGTTTGCAATTTATTTACGACTTGGACAGCTCAGCCTACGAGCTAGACTACATGTCTGATTAATTTATCGTGCATGGCTTCGAGGATTTTTCTCTGTCTGCATATCCCAACATTGGCACGACTTGATACATCTCAGACAAAGTGTGTAATTGAAGACTTATCGATGATTAAATACCAAAAAGTCATATGTGCACAAAAACTTAGTCCAGCCAGCCCAGACAATGATCTACCATATAAAGTAACCAAAGGACCCCCTCCACCTATGCCCTGTCAAATGCGTGCATCCCAAAATGGATATGTGTATTGAAGCGTACAACTACCCACTTAAATCCATGTGTGCACTTTTGGCATCCTGTTCGACACAATCGCAAGGTTAATTGCATTCCCTGAAAGTACGAAGGTGAACGCGCACCCCTCTAAACACATGCGGATTCTCCCTGGTTTCGATAGATGAATACAAAAGAAATTACAGAACATTTAATCCAAGCATTCAACCCCCAGATTCGCAATCCTTGTCCACACACGGACAAGGTGAATGAGAAATCTGCTACTAATGCAAGTAGATACTATGACGAGTACACACATGCTACGAAAATGTATAAGAAGGACTCTGGTTCCTGCGTCTGCATTACGCATTTGAATTTCTGTATGAGCGGATCTCATGTGGCAGGACGTGCAATTTTGCCAGCCTTCCATTTAGATTGGATTAAGTGGCCATTTGCACCATTTTTAGCATTTTCAGTTTTCACCCGTGTCTTTCAGTGTCAACTTCCCTCATTTAATAGCTGAATTGAGTGGTGTGCGCGCCTAATGGAAAAGGAATTTAGAAGGTCGTACTTCCTGTGTCGACAGAGAAACGGAATACGGCAGGTTTGCCAGTCGATTTAAATGCAAGTGTGGTATGTTGATGTGTGTCCTTAATGACGGTAAAAATCTCAGCTTGAACATCTGGCAAGATTTTGATGATGAAAATGGATTTCATGCAGGGAACGGACACATTAGAGTTTCAAATGTCAGGACATTAGTTATCGCAATTGTTGCGCATTCATTGAATTTGGTTTTTGAATTAAAGACTCAGGAGCTTATTCGGCTGGTGTAAATGTCAATGGGTCGTTTTATTGAATATCTAGAAAAGGCTGTTGCACACAGTTTTTATAAGAAGACTTCACCAAAGACGTTCCTAAATGTTGTAACAGCTGTTACAGGAGGCAAAAAGTCCCAAACAGAGGCATGTGGAGCAATAAAACCTTGTACTAAAGTCAATGTCGGTGTTGAAAAAATACTTCTGTAGTCCGTTAAACGGCAAAGAGGAACCAAATTCCGTTGTCGGACAGAACGTTGTTGTCCACGGGATCATAGTGAAGGACTGATAGCAATATCTAAACTGAAGTCTATAAGAAGGCTGCTGAATCAGACGACCTATACCGGCAAGAAGAAAGTTTGTCTGGTGAATGCAGCCTCCAGAATTGTTTGCCTGATTCACAATAAACCACACCAACTATACAGAGGCATTAATCACCTATCCCATATAAGATCCTGTCTGACATACTGAGTGAAAGCCTGAAACCATATTTTTTGTCAGCGAAATGATTGGCCATTGTGATTCTATGGGCGCAAAAGTCCGCAAACTGCCAAATATTACCAATACGACCGATCCTGGAGAAAGTAAGTAAAAAAGTCGAGATCTATACCATGTCTGTTTGTCGATTATAAAGTCGCATATATGATAGCATGTACAGGGAAGAGTTCTAAAGAACCATGTCTATTTTTAGCATTCTTGTGAAACTTCTTCGTCTATTAGATATACCTAAGATGACGACGACGAAACCTGCATCAAGGTCGTTATCCAGCTTTCCGAAACCTTTCTCAAAAAGGACTAAGATAAGGCAAAGTGCCGTCATAAAATTTACTCAACATCATGTAGTAAGAACTGTGCGAATCTCAAACCCTAACACAAAATACACGATCTTTCAAAGGTCCGTCCAGTCACTTGCATACGCTGATGATGTTGACCTTATTGGGAGATTATAGCGAGCTGTCACTGTTGCCTTTGCTGATATTGAAGCGGTAGAGGTTTAGGGGTTATCGAGGCCAAAACCAATTACATGCGGTCAAAAAGAAGAGACACCCAACATCCAGCTATAACAGCGACATCAAACAAACAAAAATGCACATCGCTCATCGAACATGGGTCCCCCACGTACCTATAGAGCGTGTAGACAGAAATGCTTCGGTCCGTCTTTTCTGAAGGGACAACACAATAGAAGAAGACCTGTTCTTAGGTGGCACGCATAAGTAAAAGGGGACATAAGCTGACTTGGAGCCGCCGAAGTAAGTAACCATTTTATTTATTTTTTTCTTACATTCATTTTTAGTTAACTTTTATATAATTATACAATTTAAAAAATGGTGATGAATAATTAATTTACATAAATTGTGAGTGTAGTCTCAGATTCATACTCATATAGTATGCATCGTTGTCAGGGTTGACCTCCGGTGGTCGATGTCCTTCTGGTGGTTGAAAGGGTTGTTCATCTAGATATTATCCTTGATGGTGGGTTGTCTCGGTCAATTCGTAGAAGGGTATATGCATAGTTGCCCTGTCGGTATCTCTTGGGAATAGGTCCTCGTTTAGCAGAGCCAATACATAGAGGTACCGATACTCTGAAATGTTTTGGTTGTCCGCAATCCTTCGGACTAGACACTGAAGGGTTTAGATGTCTGGTAGGTAGTACTCCGCAGTATTCTCTGGAAAAGTTTAACCATCTTCTTTTCCAGTGGCGTATTCTGGCTTCTTGGTAGAGTCTTGAACTTCTGACGTTTTCTTCCGCATTGGGTCGTAGTGGAGTCCTGTGCAGATCTTTCAGAGTTTTCTTTAAAAAACGGCATGCTTTTTCATGTACGTGCGCCACCTCTCTCGAACGTCTGACAAACATCCGAGAGTATGACTGTCCTGAAAAAGCTTCTCAATTCAGCCGTTCGGACTCGGCATAAAAAATTGTAGGTCCCTTCCATTCGTTCCAAAAATAGAAACTCACACAAAACGAATGGTTGCGAGAAGCTAGGCCTTGGGTGTCTACCGCCTGTCGCGCCGCCTATTTATTTATTTATTATTTATTAGATCCACTTGAGTTTTCTATTCTCATAATGGATGGACGCATCTTTTGGGTAGACTCGGTTGACTATGAATAATGCAGCCTTCCTCAGAACAATGTTCAAGTGTGGGTTGAATCTAAATCGCTCATTAAAGTTGACTCCAAGCTATTTAATGTCGTTCGTGGTTGATAGCGCTGATCCGTCAGGTAGTCTCAGCGTTACGTTACGATAGTTGGTGGCTGATCGGCCTCTACTTCTTCCTCTAGTAGGTCTTCTGCCATATTTTTGGTAGTACTCGAAAAGTTTCCCCACGTTGACTTCAACTTTTCGTGCTGCTATGGCTGGTGTTGGAAAATGGTTGATTAAAAAAAAATCACTAATTTCTGTAGGAAATTTTCTTTATTTAAAAAATGAAATTATTTATTTAGTAAGAAAATAGGCTCAAAAATTTTAGTGACTTCTAATTGCTTGTTTTTTACGAATGAATAGAAAATTTAGAATTTTGTAGAAAAGTAGATTTGTTCTCTGAGTTTCAGTATAAAATTGTTCTCGATGCAAAGTAAAATTTCAGACAGTGGTTTCTTCTAAACATTTCTTAACACTTCCCCCCGGTACAGCGACGTCAGGATTAGATGTCGTTGTAGCCTCATTTTGTCTTACATCGATTACGGCAATTTTGACGGTTGGTCTTTCCAAGATTCCATCAGCAGTTTGAATAACAGCACTGCGGACTTGTCCATCTTTTGCTGTTCGGACTTCAATGATCCTTCCTTTTGGGTAATTATTCCTAGGTAGATCCTTATCAATGACTAAAACGATGCTTCCAACTTTCAATGGTAATATTTGCTTGTGCCATTTAGTTCTTAAGGTTAGTTCAGGTGTGTATTCAGTCAAGAATCTTTTCCAACAGGTATCTGCAAATCGGTCTTTGTATTGAAAAGTATGTTTCAAAACTTGTGCACTATCATTGATTACACCCATTTGCTTTGTTGCCCCAGATGTTAATCTTAGAAAATGATTCGGCGTTAAAGCTTCTTGTAGATCGCTTTCAAGTGGTATGTAGGTAAGAGGCCTGGAGTTGATAATATTTTCAGCGGCAATAAGACAACTTCTAAGAAGAGGATCTGAAGGCGTTCTCGTTGGTAGTGAGTCATACAAAGCTCTTTTGAATGATTTGACAAGTCGTTCCCATGCTCCACCCATATGTGGCGATGCGGGTGGATTGAACTTCCAGTTCAGTGTCGGACTTACAAAATGTTGAGCTATCTTTTTATCATCTATGGCTAATAACGACTCCCTCAGCATCCTCTCTGCTCCGATGAAATTCGTTCCTCTGTCGCTGTATATTTCCTTTGGAAATCCGCGTCGATTTATAAAATCACGAAAACATAAAATAAATGCATCCGCATCTAATTTGTGCGCTACTTCTACATGTACTGCTCTTATTGTAAGACACGTGAAAAGCACACCATATCTTTTTTCGGTGCGACGGCCAATAGAAACATTGAATGGTCCAAAATAATCAACTCCAACAAAAGAGAATGGTTCCGCAAAAGCAGCTAATCTTGCAGGTGGTAACGGAGCCATTTCTGGTTCTTGTGGTTTTGCCTTTCGAATTTTGCACCATTGACAAATTAGGTTTATTTTCTTTACAACGCACCTGAGCTTCGGAATCAAAAAACGTTGTCGCAATTGATTTACAACACTTTCATTGTTCCGGTGCAAAAATTCTTCATGTGCATTTTGTACAATTAGTTGGGTAATGTAATGACTTCTTGCAAGGATGATTGGTCTTTTTGCATCATGGCTAATACAAACTGCAGCATCTGTTCTTCCTCTGACCCTTAAGAGTCCTTCTTCATCAAGGTATGGGGACAAATGGTATATTGAGCTTGTGTGATCGACTGTAGCTTGAAGTCCTTGTTGTTTCGTTCCTGTTTGTTTACGGATATGACAAATATCGTTGTTGTAGATGTCTTTTTGCGCTGATTTCAATAATATGGTCTCCGCTTGTTTAAGTTCTTCGCTGGTTAGAATACCTTTGTTTTTCGGTTTAGGATTAGTTTTTGTATTGGTGTTTTGAATGAATCTGACTACATAAGCCATGGTATTCAGTAGTCGTTTCCACTTTGAAAATCTAGAAAAATCGATAATACCTAAATCCGTTGTATGTAAATTGATAAGTTCATCTGATGATTCATTAAACGATCCCACGTCTACATGCCATTCTGATTCGTTTTGATACAAAAAATCTGGACCTCTATACCAGCGATCACCTTTGTCGAGCTTTGGAGGTTTAATCCATTTGGTTCCATCATCTGCGACGTTTTCTTTTGTTGTAACATATCGCCAGTCTTTGACGTTGGAATTTTCTTGAATCTCCGCTACTCGGAAAGCAACGAACTTGGTGTATTTCCTCGGATCTCCTCTTATCCAGCATAACATAGCTTTTGCATCGCTCCAGAAAAATACCTTTTCTATATTTACGGTTAACTGTTCTTGAATGCTTTTGGCGAACCTACTTCCCATTACTGCTGCATCCAATTCTAGTCTTGGAACAGAACGTAACTTTAATGGTGCGACTTTAGTTTTTGAGCCGACCAATGCGCATTCCACCAGGTGCCCTTTTGCAATCCTCAGGTAAGCTACAGTAGCACATGCTTGCTCGCTTGCGTCTACAAAAATGTGCAGCTGAATTGTAGCATCATTCCAATTGGAGATGTTCTTCAAATAACAGCGTGGAATCCTTAACTGCTCGACCTTTGGAAGTACTTTTAGCCAATTTATCCATAAAGTGTTTTGTTCATCCTGAATTTCGTTATCCCAGTCAATGCGACTCCGCCAAATTTCTTGTAAAATGATTTTAAGGTACACCAAAAAATGTCCGATCAATCCTAGCGGGTCATAAATTGACATAAGGATCCTTAATACTTCCCGCTTTGTGGGTCTCTTTTCGCCATTCAATACATTTATATTTCCTTTGTTGTACCGTAAGGAGAAAGTGAATTCATCTGTGCTTGTACACCACCACATGCCTAACACTTTTTCTTTTGAGGCCTCTGGATTCATATTCAAGTCTTTATTTGTTTCTAATACGCCTGTATTGAGGATACGCAATACTGCATCTGAATTGGATTTCCAGCCACGAATTTCAAAACCAGCTCGTTTATGTATTGCTGTTACCTCTTCCGCTAATTGAATAGCTTCCTCTTCGGTGTTGACACTGTCTAATAAATCATCAACGTAGTGATTATCAGTAATGCATTTTACAGCTCTGGGATACTTTTTGATAAATTTTAAAGCATTCTCGTTTTTTATATATTGTGCGCAACTAGGTGAACAGGTCGCCCCAAAAGTCATGACCTGCATAACGTATGTGTCTGGTTCTATTTTTTCGTTACAATCTCTCCATAGGAATCGTAGAAAGTGTTGATCGTTTGACGCAATTTTCACTTGATGGAACATTTCCCTGATGTCCGCTGCAATGCATATTTTCCGTTCCCTGCTACGTAGAAGTACACCCAGCAAAGATGAATTCCAATCGATGCCCTTCATTAACAATGTGTTAAGAGATATTCCATTGACTTTCGCAGCAGCATCCCAGACAATACGTACTTTTCCTGGTTTGTTCTGATTTTGTACCGTGAAAATCGGCAAATACCATACTTTATCTCGAGGTTCCCGCAATTCCGGTTGGCTAAGCTTACGAATATAACCTTTCTCTTCATATTGTTTTATTTGACTTTTTATGTTTTCAGCCAATGCAGGATCGAATTTTAGGCGTTTCTCCAAACACACCAGTCGACGAACTGCCATAGGTCGACTATCTGGAAGATTGAATTCATCATATCGCCACAAAAGGCCCGTTTCATAGCGGCTTCCTAAATCTGTAGTCATTTTAGCCAAAATTTTCCTGGTACGATCTTCTTCCAGTTTCTGCTTCTCTTCTTTTTTACCGGTGACGCCCAAGTTGTCAATAGTAAAGTATTCCTTGATTAAATGATGTAAATCTTCATCCGTTTTCTGTTGACATTCGCACATATGAAAGCTGTAGTCAAATTTGGTACCATTGATACAGTTCCCGGTTGCGGAAAATATTGTCCATCCTAAACGGCACTTGGCTGCCATTGGCTCGTCGTCAGAAGCTTCTTTAATACGAAGTGGGACCGCTACTTTCCAATTTTTTAGGCCTATTAATATACCAGGACTAGCATTGAAATATGATTCCACTGGTATATTACGGAGATGTACATATCTCTCTGACATCTGCTTGTAGTCCAAAGACTGTAATGGTAGGTTCAAGGACCGCACAGTTCGCACATTTGATAATGAAAACTCTGGTGAATTTTCGTAGACACCAGATATAGTTAAATTTACTCTTCTTGATTGGTTTTCCATTCTTGTCACATCTGAAGTCCACTTCAGGCAAAAGGGTTCCTCTTCACCCTCCAGCTTCAGATATTTAGCTAGTTCATCGCTTATAAGAGAACTTGATGACCCTTCATCCAGAAAAGCATACGTTTTTATTTTTTGTCCGTTGCTTGACAAAATCACAGGAAGCACTCTAAAGAGAGCCTTGGATACCATATTATGATTCATTGACGCTTCGATTTGGACCGGGGTTACAGGTCTGTCCTTATGGAGTAGTGGATGATGTTTAGCCACACAATTATCCTTAGTACATTTTACTGGAGTTTTGCATTTAAATGGATGTCGTTTAAGGCACTGACGACACAGGTTAAACTGCTTTACAATTTCCCAACGTTGTGATAAAATCATATTCTTGAATTTCATGCAATTGGATACAACATTGCAATTTTCTCCACAAGCTTTGCAAACAATAACTGGAGGTCGAGATGATGTCGAGTTTTCTTCCATTTTTTCATGTAGGTTAAGAATTTCGTTCCTATTTCTCCCTGGCTGCTGTAGCTGCTTTGATGCAAACCAATTTGATGTCGTCATAACACTGCAAGCATCTATGGTGAGTTCATTTAGCCATTCGGCAAATGTACCCAAATTGTCTTTAATAGTTGAGGATCGTTTGTACGCCGCCCAATTCATTTTTAAAACGGCTGGTAGCTTATCTATTAATTCTTTGAGTAGCATAGGGTTCCGAATATGATCTTCCATGCTTGCTTGTTGGAGCGTGGCGTATAGGTTTCTGACTGCAACAGCGAACTCCACTACTGTTTCTAGCCGCTCGTATCTGGGTGCTGACATCTTTCTGATTTTTTCGACATAATGTTCCATTAAGAGTTCTGGTCTGCCGTATAATAGTTTTAAAGTTTCAATTATTTGTGGGACACATGATGGTATAGTTAATTGTGCCTCAACTATTTCTCTCGCTTTACCCCTCAAGCTTCGTTGTAACCGGATTAAATTTTCACTTTCTGTGAAACCACAAGCTATTGTTGTTTGATTATATGTGCTTATAAAAACTGGCCATTCTGCTGCTTGTCCTGTGAATGTCGGTAAATCCTTTGTTATTGCAGATCTAGTTGCAAGCTGTTGAGCAGTAAGTTGGCAAAAATTTATCGGAAATTGCGTCTGATTTGTAGGAACTGTAACGCGTTCCGAAATTGCTACATTTGGTTTATTAGGGAATTCTTTAGGCTTCATTGAGTCCAAATAATTGAGAACTCGTTCATTGACTTGAATAGGAACGTTGTTTTGTTTAACTTTTGGCTGATTAGGCACTATTTGATCCTCAATCTCATCATCTGAAAGAGCGTTTAATATAGCTTCTTTTTTCTTCATTATTTCTTGCCTCATTTTAAGGATTTCGTCTTGATCTTCTAACAATTTCATATGCTCTTTGAATCGTATGGATTTACTTGAGCGCGATGAACATACTGAGGCTGCAACAGAGCGATGAGATATATATCGTTCGTTACTACAGTGTGCAGTTCCCACAGCAGTATTGGATATTGCATATTGATTGTCAGCAATTCCTTCTTCGTGAAATTGTACATTCGACTCGGTTTGATCCATTTGTAGGCTAGGCCAAGCCGGTGTTTGATCGGAACTTTGTTTCGGATTATGATCGATTGGATTGGGCTCGGTATATGTGGTAGACAATGCTTTTAATTGAGATACCTCTTGGTAGAATGGAACATCTGAATTCGGCCATGCTCGTGTGTTAGAATTCGCTGGTGCCTGGCTGGTGTTCGCAGGAGATAATTGTATACAATTAGCGCATTTCCAGTTCCTGACGTTGGCTATTTCTTCTCCCACATTGGCACAGTCATAATGAATCAATTTTGTGCAAATTGAGCATTTTACCATATTCTTATCTTCGTATGGTTTGTCGCATAATGGACACATATTTCTTCTTCCCAAGATTACATTTGATGGTGGCGTAACGAACATCTTTCCGCAGTAGGTATTGGATTAAAATTTTTGAGAATGTTGGAAAATGGTTGATTAAAAAAAAATCACTAATTTCTGTAGGAAATTTTCTTTATTTAAAAAATGAAATTATTTATTTAGTAAGAAAATAGGCTCAAAAATTTTAGTGACTTCTAATTGCTTGTTTTTTACGAATGAATAGAAAATTTAGAATTTTGTAGAAAAGTAGATTTTTTCTCTGAGTTTCAGTATAAAATTGTTCTCGATGCAAAGTAAAATTTCAGACAGTGGTTTCTTCTAAACATTTCTTAACAGCTGGGGACCAGCGTTGCCACTAAAATCTACAGCAAATGTAGTACGTTAGCCAACAAAATGTAGCATTTTTAAGCAAAATGTAGTACCATAATGAGTTTTTGTTTTTATTGATTTTGTCGCGAATGTCTGTGAAAAAAGTGGGCATGTGAAGCTTTAATAGAGTTTAGTATACTTAATGGCAAGAGTTTGCAGACATTCGATGAAGATGAATGTAGGCTGTGCCTACTGCATCATTTGAAAACAGTTTTTCACTCACCCCGCTAAGAGGTCTACTGACTACTGATGACTGATGTGTCAACCGAAACCTCTCGATTGACACATCAGTATAGTCTCATAAACTATAAAAGAACATTTTTGTTTTACTAGTTGTTTGGCAATATGTAATTTGGCAAAAGCACCAATTCAAGTTTTGACAAAGGAAGTTGGTTTTGTCCGACAACATTTGCCTTAATATGGCAGAGTTGAATGCAGTACTACATTACGCAAACAATTTCAGAACACAGAACAGTATGATGCTGTTTTTAATTGTTATGTTTCTACAAATTCGGTATCCGAAGCCACGTTCAAAAACCGATCCATATTTGCAGTTGCTTGCAGGTGCAGCCCAAGAAAAACAATCAACAAAAATTTTAATTGACGATCAGTTGTCTGAATTCTGGCAGGATATACCCTGCTCTGTCAACCCGTTAACCTAAGACCTAAGGCCAGCGTTACCGATGGACAATTTGAAAATGTCTCCAAAAAATGTCGCCCGACCCAAAAAATGCGTCCCACCCAATTTAACGAAAAAAAACTTCTTTCAGGTTTAAATTACATATATAGTTTATTAAAAAAAAGAGAATTTATTTTCTAAATGAAATTAAGTAAAAAAAACAAAATAAAGAAAAAATAACAGTTCATGTAGAGAGTTATTCTATGTAGCGTGTGCGTTAGTCTCGCAAAAACTCAAAAAAAATTCGGAAAACAACAAATGAAAAGCCGGCAAATCGAAAAAATTTTAATTTCCATTTTGTATAGCAATATACCACCACTGTTCGCAAAACTCGAAAACCACCAACCCGATTGATCTCAATTTTAGGGGAATCTTTGTTACTAGCCCAAAGGAGTTTTTGGGACGTTTGGTCAATATTGATCTAAAAACCACAGAATAGATTGAGCTCAAATATTGAGAAATTCTTTGTTATTGACCTGAAGGTGTTTCTGTGAGATTTGGTAAAAACTGGATGAGGGGCGTGGCACCTCCCATGTAAAAAAAAAATGGATTTCAAAAGTTATAAGACTGTAAACATTGATGCGCATTGTCAATACAAATTAGATTATGGCGTGCGATTGGAAATCGGGAATGGCACGAGCCATAGAAGTAATTTAAAACACTATAGCTTTAGCTTTGAAATTTGGTAAATTGACCTCAATTTGTATATGTAAATAAAAGGCATTGAATGCATTTGAATACGAACGAGTTTCAGTTAATCACCAAAGGAAACTTAAACTGTAGCCAGTGCGGCCAATATTGCCGATCTCAATGAACTGGAGTTGGAAGGTTGATTGGGATTCATAAATCATAATCGCAGAGATAAGTTTTAGGTGTTACAAAGTTCACCGGGTCATCTAGTAGATATGCAAACATGCGAAGAGTTATTAAAGAAGAAAACACACGCAAATATGTATTTTTTTTTTCAAAATTGTTGGGTGTTTTTGAGAAATAAATTGAAGTTTTGAAAATGCGTCCCAATGTCGCCTGAATTTGCGAAAGGGGTCCAAGAAACGCTTATTTCGAATTGGGGTCGCCACGCGTCCCGACAGAAGAAAAGTCGCCCATCGGTAACACTGCCTAAGGCCTGTCTGAATTCTGCTGATAGACAGAGACAAATACATCGTATAGTACGTAAATGGAAGCATTCAGCTGAAGAATTGCATTTACTTTAGAATGATGCAAAGTTTCTATATTTATTTATTTAGTTATAAAAGCAAAAGTGGGAAAATTTACAAAAGAAAAGTTTTTCGAAAAGAGTAAAATGGTTAGGCGGAGCTTAACAAATGTCGTACTTTGGGGTAAAGATGTAGTATGTAGTACAGCGTTGAAAAATCAAGCAAATATGTAGCACAGTACTACATATTATGTAGTACAAGTGGTAACGCTGCTGGGGGACATCGAGTTGATATATGTGGCGGAGTCGTCGGTGAAAAGGCAGCTGTTAGTTATGTTCTCGAGCTCGGGTCGAATGTAAAAATGTTGAAAAGTAGTGGACCCAGTTTCTCTGGTGCACCCGGCACTGATGCTTTTCCTTTGTGAAAGCCTCTCCAAAGTAAGTAACCTGGCCTAAGCTAGCCAAATAATGTGCAAAGGTCCACAACGAACTATAGCGCCCGAAAACAGTTTTCAAATAAATGCGTCTATTAAATAAACGGTCTTACGATTTTTTCAATTGATGGTTGTATCACAAGATACCTTCTAATGACCATATTAAGTCGATTTTTGACGACAGTTACTGGCAGCCTAACCTAACCTTGAAGGGAAATTGGGCTTCGTCTGACATACATAATCAGTTTCTAGAAAACAATACAGATTTTAGTTTTGTTTTGAATCAGTTAAACTCAAAAGTTTAAATTCGCTTACCATCCCCGTCAAACATGACTTTCAAGTCATCACCAACAGAAATACCGAATTAAAATAGAATAACCCACTTTTCTAGTCATCGTACTGTCAAATTCCATTTAAAGTCCTTGGTTCAAGAATGTTCATACATTTTCCATTTCACAGAAAAAAGTGTCCTTCACTTCACTCACCTGACCTCAATGAATCGTCTCACATGTGACCACCATCTGGATATTTAAATCTTCACCAGTTCTAAGACATTCGAATACGTACGAGTATCTCAAAAATTTCCAATCAATTTAAAAATTCTAACGCATCAGTGACACAGATTTCACTTGAATGGCACGTGGGGCGGATAGCTATTCAATTAAATTCCAGCATATACCGTATGACTGTACCCCCAGAATGTAAATATTTTAATTAGATTCCATCGTCTCGCAGAATTTCCTCCATCGAGAGCAGGAACAAGGAAGGCGCAATAAATTATTTTAACTAGACGCTTCTATATACGGTGATCTAGTACACATGAATGTGTGCTATGTCTGTGACCCTATTCTAATATCATTTCATTGGAGTGGAGTGTGGCCTCTGGACGTGGAGTGTCTTGCGTTATAAAGATTTATTTCCACCAAAAAAATTCGTCTATCGATGTGAGACAATATTAATGACGTAGGCTGCAGATTAAAATATTACAAACTCAAAATAAAAAAACTGTACATTTAAGTCGAATTTCAAATATTGTTTTTAGTGAGACAAAAAGTATCTATGTACATATAGGTAAATTGCCGTCCTTTTGGAAAGATTCTCACAGTCTTAAATTTAAACTGCGAACTGTATACATACATATTTTTTTTTCAATTCAAATGAACGCATCTACAAACGGTCGTAAAAATAGAGTTAATTAAAAATCCCAATGTAAGAGTATAAAGGATTAGAGCTAATCAAGCCACAAACGCAAAATAATTTACTTTTATTGTCGCTAAGGCGAATATACCTAAGCCCAGTGGTGCGGTTACTCAAGTGGAATCTCTTAATACGGTGTTATTTTAATTAAACGATTTTTGGTAAACCTTCCTGGATTTTTGGATTAAGGAAATGGTGGGAAAAAGTATTTCAATTGTAATTCGAAATTGGGAAAAGTTTTTATGCCAATTTACATAGGCAATGCCAAAGCCTGGTGGCAGTACTAAATTTTAAGAATGTCATTAAAAATTCTTAAAACCAAAAACCTGAATTTATTTTGATTTTAAATAGATTAAGGATGGAGAAGGGGATATACTTAAATGATGCAGTGGACTGTAAAATGAAAGGAGTTGATATAATTCATTTATTCATTTTGTTCTCACTCCATACTTAACGACTATGGTAGGCTAAAGGGACATCGCTTTTAAAAAAGATTGACATAATGACACCTTGCCGAGCAGCTGCTTAAAATTGCTATAACTTATTCTGAAATATCAATTAACATTGTACATTGACACAAACGAGTAAGCTTTCGATCTCTATGCTTTAGGGTAGTTAGAATTTTTTCCTGTGGTGGAAATAGAAGAACTTCATCTGAATTTGCGGTTTTCAAAGCCTTCTCACACACTAGCTTGAATGTACAGCCTTATGCCATAAATTTGTCTCAACAAAAGCACACTATAGGCAATGCTAGCCGATGCGCTTAAACATCAACGAGGGTCACGACACCGCCAGTTCATACCACTGTCACCGATACGAGCAACAACCACAACAAAATAACTGGAGCCCTTATTGCCACTGGACAGATCCACCCCCAATACCTTATAATTAAGTCAGTACTGACTGAGACTAGTCGACCAAGTACAAACCAGCCGAAGAAACCATCTTTCAACAATAAAATAACCGGTAAATTTGATTACGCTAATATTTACCAGACCCCTGTGTAAAACTGTATTAGGAAGATAGTATACCAGATCTGTTGAAGCTACAAAACGAAATCACTATTGGATTCAACAAGAAGTTCGGCACTCGGATTTGAACACCCTGAGGTCAAGCTAGACAACATTTACAATTTATGTAAATCTTATACTATTTAAAAAAACATAATTGTGCCCTGTTGTTGAGTCAACACACTAAAACATTAACTAGCTATTCATTACTATTTTGTTAACTAGCCTTAGGTAAGTCAAATTGTATCCTATGTAAAAATTCAATAAAAACTAATATAATACAACAAGAAGGTGTCAATACTGTTGCATGATTTCTAGAAGACTTTTGGTTTTGACAGATTTTGAATCAAAGAACTACTCGTATTTTTAAACTCATAGAATTCCCCTTTCCCAAATATGCAAGAGTAGGTATCTCAAGGGTCAATATGTAGACCGATCCTCTTCAACAGATATATACACATCAGATCAACGCCAACTACCTAACGTAGAAAGAAGCAAGACCCTAATGTATGCTGATAAATTAATAATATTTACTACAAAGCTGCCACAGGAGATATCAGCTCGAAGGGTTGAGGCGCATATGAAGGACCTTTGGCACTACTATCTGAAGTAGAGACTAAAGATAAGCAGCTAAAAATCTGGCTTCCGGACGCGAAGACAACTGCTAGGTATCTATGCATCACCTTCACCGAGGGGTTTAAGTTCCAACCGCACATGCTTATGTTGCCCTTATGAAGGAAAATTTCGCTCTCCATCTGATACATTCACTGCTAAAGAGATTCAATAGTCTGAGCCAGAGGAATAAAGAATAAGAATAACCTACGGTTGTCCCTTATGATTCAACATCAACCTCTCACCAAAGACAATGACGAAGATCGAGCTTTTCGAAAGGAAGATACTCCAAATCGATGAATTGCTTTGACGTAATTCGTTAACGCTGAAGTTTTATCTTATAACGATGCTCTATGAGAGAGCAGAAATGATTCCAATCGGACAATTTATGATTGACCTCCAGACACTCAACTCATTCAGTAAAAAATGGAACCTCTACAAGCGCTAGGGTTATCACAGATCCAGGATTTGAATGAATAGCCATATTGTAAACGGATTTCACTTTGCGAAACAATATGGTATTAATAAGCCAATTCGCAGGTAGGGTTAGCAATTTCTTAATGTAAGCCAAAGCCTAGGGCTTGTCAGAAATGTATCTTCCTAACTTATACCTATAAATAAAGTTGTGAAATAACTTCAATTTTATAATCATTATTGTAAAAAAGTAAAAAATACAATGCTACACTCGACGAAAAACATGTGTAAAATTTACCTAAATCGAGTATAAACTTTCATAAGTCCTAAGGCCGCTTTGAGCTTATTAAGTTTTAAGGCAAGTTCCGTTAAATTGCTTAGGCAAATACCCTGCCACATTATCAGTGTAGAACTTAGATATAGCCTGAATTATCCATCCACCTAAGGCAATATTTCCTAATACTAAGGTGATTTTTGCCAATATTTTTAGCCAATAACTGTGTTGAATTGCCTTAACCACTAGGGTAATAACAAAATGTTTTTGCCTTAGAAATTGCCTATTTTTTGAAAGACTGTTTATTTGTTAGCCTAAAGTGCGTTAAATAATAGATGGCTTTTAGCCATTATGTATCTTAATTGAAAGTCAAATTATTTATTTTACATATTATATTTTATTTATATACCGGACAGTTTCATAATTTTTTTTAAGGCTTGTATCATAATTTTCGTCGGTCATATTTCTGTTTATCCCAGCATTCACCATCAGTTTCATCTTAAGAATCTATAATAAAAAAAAAATCCTTTTTTCAAACATAAATTTCTTTGTCCTCGATTTTATTAAACAAAACTTACCTTAACAAATTTTGTTTAAATATAAACACCTTATGAAATGTACACACACAGTGTTTGAAGACCAACAACCAATGCTTATATTTACACCCATCTGATAAAAGTTACACATTTTATGTGTGAAAATTTGCAATTCGATTGTGACGATTCATTTGCGAGTTCATATTCATACATTGACTGAAGCAGTTGAACCTCTTGCGCTCCCAAGTTCCATCGCATCGTTTTGTGCGTGTACGGTTTCTGAAGTCAATTTGGCGTTTTTAATACAAATAATAAATATTATAAATATTTTTAATAAATATCTTAAACATTTTTGGATTGTTTTATTTTGTTTAGACAGGTTCTCTGCAGTGGAGGGTATCAAAGAATCGGCCAGACCGATGATAACACTTTTACTTGTTTTGAATAGTCTTTCTGATCCATGTACAATTTTGTGTAATTGTACACATTAAATATTGAATCTCTATGCCATTTTTAAGCTTTTTAAAGCAAAATTACACAAAAATTGATGGAGTTTATCTACACATTATATGTCGAATTTTGCTACAAATTTGAACATAAAAGATTTGGATTTACACATTTTATGTTGATTTATAAACATTTATTTCTGAAATTCTGTTGGATTTTAAACATTAATTATGTAAATGTACATTTAATTTGAACACCTTAAGTGTAGAAATATGCAAGTATTCCTCGCTTAATGATAGTAAAATTACACGATTTTTTCTTAGAGTGTAGGACAAGAATGTTCATCTTTGGGGTCATTTTGGCTTTCACTAGAACTAAAAAGTTATTGATTTTTTTTCAGCAGTTATAGTAGTACTTACTTACTTAAGGTGGCGCTACAGTCCGGGGTGGACCTGGGCCTCAACTAACAAGCGTCTCCAGCCAGCACGATCTTTGGCCAGCTGTCTCCAGTTTCGCACGCTAAGTTGGTTGAGGTCCCCTTCCACTTGCGTGCGCCACCTGAGTCGCGGTCTTCCTCTACTGCGCCGTCCCTCGGGTGTGGATTCGAAGATCTTCCGGGCCGGAGCATTCACGTCCATTCGCTCTACATGACCCACAGCACTACAGCACCCAGTCGTTGGACCTTCACTCTTCTGGCTAGGTCGATGTCGCCCGTACAGTTCATCGTTGTATCTCCTCCTCCATTCACCGTCTATGCAAACGGGACCGAAAATTACTCGAAGAACTTTCCTCTCGAAGCAGCCAAGAGTAGCCTCATCCACTTTTGATAGAGTCCATGCCTCTGCACCATAAAGTAGGACAGGGATGATTAGGGTCTTATAAAGGGTCACTTTAGTTGTTCGAAAGAGGGCTTTGCTACTCAATTGCTTTCTTAACCCAAAGAAACAGCGATTGGCAAGAGTTACTCTTCGCTTAATCTCAGCGCTGATGTCATTGTCTGAGTTCATAGCGGAGCATAGGTAGACAAAGTCCTTTACCACCTCAAAGTTATATCTGTCTATAGTGACGTTCTGTCCAAGACGTCGGTGTTGGGTGTCCTTTCTTGATGACAGAACATACTTTGTCTTGCCCTCATTGACCGCCAGACCCATCTTCGCCGCCTCCGTCTCAATGCTCACGAACGCGCCAGTGTCATCACGCTGCGTTCTGCCGATTATGTCGATGTCGTCGGCGTAGGCGAGTAGGTGGACGGACTTTTGAAAGATAGTGCCTCTGGTGTTAGCGTTTGAGTTTTGCACTATTCTTTCAAGAACGATGTTGAAGAAGTCACATGACAGCGCATCGCCTTGTCTAAATCCTTTTTTATCCGACCATAGTTTACAGATGAGTTGGTGCATGCTCCTAACCAAGTCATCGCCTGCCGCTTTGAATAGCTCGGCGGTTAGGCCATCTGATCCAGCGGCTTTGTTGGACTTAAGCTTAGATATAGCTATCTTCACTTCGTCCAGCTCGGGAGGGCGGAATTGTTGGTCTTCATCGTCCAGGTTGAATGGCTCATTCTGCCTGACAGCGGGATTTAGTTCGTCGTCGCCGTTAAACAGTCTGCAGAAGTAGTTCTTCCATATCCACAGCATCGACTGCGATTCTACTATGATGTTCAGTTATAGTAGTATCTACATTTAAATTTTTTTTTTTCAGATGCTGAAACACCAAAATGGAGAAAAATATTTAGCTTCGTCGCTGAGTGGGAAGCGAGGAGTAACAACGATTCTCGCTAGTTGCGTTTCACCCTGGAAGTAAAAGGCAGTAAAATCAGTAAAAAAAATGTATTTTGTTCAGAAATGATACCAAAAAGTAGGCCTGTCAATGAATGTAAGCCTCTACCCTCCTCGCAGTCTTAGGAAACATTTCAGAAAAGTTTCATTGAATTCTCATGTAATTACATAGCACATAAAACTTAGTTTTATTATAAGTATGAAGTCCAAATTAACTAGATACATACAAGATGAAGCTGAAAATTTTTTGGAATTCCATTCACGATGTCGGTCGTACAAGGCGCCATTGCCCAAATAATCCAAATATGTATACGATTACATCATGTTATCCTTAAAATATGCTAGCCTAGCACAATTTCTGAATTGCGATGGCAATGCTTTTCATTCTGGTCAGCAATACTATACCAACTTCATGTTTCAATTAACATGTCATCTTTTTTCAACTCCACTATCGTGAAGAAACTGTTAATTGAAACTAATATGCCTCGGAAATCCTTAACATTTTCCAAAAACCAACCAAAACTAGTCCCATCGAAAACATCGCTCCGTTCCCGCAATACCAGCCCTATTCACTTTTGCCAACTTGCATAAGTAATGAGCTTCTGATCCCGTTCACGTGTCCCATAGCACGACAAACTTGACCACTGGACCATTTTGGGCTCCAATTTCAAGATATTACCACACGAGTCGCATATTAACATACTCATAACCGTATCTACAGTAATTGCTAGTATCCTTCGCATAAACTTAAAAAGCCGAAAATTCATTGTCAAAGACACTCGATCTGAATATGTAAAGCAGGATAACAATTAATTTCCAAGTAGGGTTGTATACGCATGATACAAGAGGAATTCCTTTAATTGGCACTGGCCCTCTCTCGAATTTCTTCATTAATTAATAAGAATCCCCCACGTATCTGCAGGGAGAAGAAAAAAAAAACAAATGTCCACACAGTCCACCATGCCATAAAGATCTTATCCTGCAAATCAACTCAAGGATACTTTACTGCGACTACAACCACCCCCTGAAGATTGCTGTATATACTGGTCAAGTGAAAATAATTTAAATAAATTGTCCAGTTTCAGTAGCAAGCAATTTAAATTCTGTTAACATTCTGAGGACATGGATGTGTGATCTTTTGGCTAAGTATAATTATATCCTTTAAGAAATTTAACTATACTTCGGAGGCTTGCGGTCGTGAATGCGCAAATTTTTCTAGGCTTTTGTTTGTTGAAATGAAATCAAATTCTGTGCTCTTACTGAATCGTTCCCATCTTAAACCTGCTCTAAAAAGTACAAGGTCAATGCTCCCGAAATTCAATATTTTTTAGCAATAAAAAAAGAAAATATCCTTCGACGTTAGTTCAGATGTCAATGTTCACAGAGTTCCACTCAAAAATGCTAACCACTGCTAATAAATATCAAAATATCTTTTAGAGTTAAGACAATTGTCAAACAGCAATATTACCCTTTAAAGTGGGTTGCCTTGTCAAAAATTTGTATCACTCGATTGGCTAGAACGACCATAGTGCATTTCGGTTTATTTACTTTTCATCCCTTTGCGTCACACTAAACGGTTCGGAGAGGGTGACAAAAGAATAACAACAACCATAAAGACAAGTGCATTTTTCATCACACAAATTGAATGAATGGATCGTTTTTCTCTGGTGATGAGATGAGGGTAGCAATAGTTGTAGCAGGATTCATCAAAGTGAAAAATATAAGTGCTAGTCATAAATCATCACCGCGCACGAGAACTTGGTCGAAGGGATTTCAGATTGCACCCCTCTCGACATGAAGTTGACAATTCTTTTAGTTTTTGTTGTTGAGTGCTTTAGCCACCACATCTAATGATGCCAATTTAATTCGCTAATGTAATGTAATGTCAACCAATATTCATTGTACGATATAGAAATCCCCTTATCTTGGGTGCATACATAGCCTCCTCTCACTCTTGGGAGGAATGTAATGTAAGCTACGTGCATAAATAACAACTGTGCGAAAAATGTGCGTGATTTTATTTAGCGAAAGTAACGTCACGTCAGTGAAGAAGTTACATCCAAGGCAATATTAATTAACAAAAGTACACCAGTGCCGAGATTTGTAAGTGCAACTGATAGCTAATGTGGTTTGACGTTGAGGGAATGTGCCTGTGCATTGAGGACTGGTTTTTTTATGTACATATATAGCCATCGAAAATAATATGAGAAGGTAATCGCAGCCAATAATGGACAGTCTTTAGGAAAATTCTATCGCAAGCTATTTTTGAGAAAGTGATTAACTTCTCTAACTTTCTTAGCTCGAAGAAACATACATGTAGGAATACGGCAACACCGTCATTCAATTTTCCCACTTGCACACACCATATACTTTCTCACATTACTGTAACTAGCATATCTACTTTTGCATTTCACTTTTGCATTTACATTTACCTAACAGTTATCTATAAAAACTAATTTTATACGGTGCAAGAACCTTGTCAGAATTGATGGAAAAATATGAAATCTTTTTGCGAATCAGGCCGAACGCTGGTGGTAGGGGCACAGTTAATGGTGGCAACGGTGATAACGGTGGGGCTAGTAAAGTTGGTTGTAGTAGTGGGCGATACATGAGCAAAGATAGCAGTCGGTTTAGTGGTAAAACATCTCGTGATAGGTCGTACTGTTTCAATTGCGGTTCCTCCGATCATCAACGTCGTGATTGCAAATCAGACACAAAATGTTTCAACTGTAACGGTTCGGGACACATGTCGAAGAATTGCCCAGCAAAATCAATTGCAAAAGAAACAAATACCATTTCGGTTTTGAACTCAAAGAAAATTTCGATTAATGAAGTACCTAACTATTAACGCTTTAATTGACTAATTGACACCGGTGCACAGATTTCGCTCATTCGAGAAAAATGTTTTAACAATCTCAATGCTTCTACAAAGTTACGTAAGCAAAATATTCGTTTGGGTGGTCTTGCTTCAGCAACGTGTTATACTTTAGGCTCTTTTGATGCAGTTCTAAAAATTGATGAGTTTGAAACGGATGCTGTTATCAACGTTGTGCAAAATAATGCTATTACAGTTGACGCCATTATAGGTAATGATGTAATAGCGACGACAAAGGTGGTTTTCGAAAATGGAGTCCCATCATTACGGTCTCCTACATACATTTTCGGGAAAAGATTCGCAATTCAGCCAAAAATGTTGTAAGTCCCTTCGATTTCAGGCAAAAATCAAACCACAGATACCCAATTTGTATAGGAAGTTTTTTTTTAACAAAGTCCTTATGAAGACGTAAGTAACTTTGTTTGTCCGTTTTTTGCCTTTTCACCTCTGAACCAATTGTAATGTATTTTGACACGAAGATAATCTAGAACCTAAATAAGGATATAGACAACTTTTTCAACTAAATATTTAAGAAGAACGAGACTGGTAAAAGGTTTTCGTCAAGAGAAAGTCTATAAAATGTTGACAATGATGGGAGATGAAGACGTAAGACTTGCAACATTCATGTGGATTATCCGAATAAATCACTTTGCGAAATGTGAGTTGTAGCAAAATGGGGCGTGTTACCTCCCACAAAAACAAAGTTGTTTAAGACTTTGCCACTTAAAGGACTATTAGCCTTCAAATGTGGTAAATGGATGCGTATTGCCTTTTGGAAGCATTTAACAAAATGTGTGCGAAATTGAGCTGAGTATATTGACATTGTAAGTGCTATATTTTAACACTCATGGGACAAGAAAAAGTTTTAGAAATACAATTCCACCTTCACCTACACGGGCAAAGGCAAGCGGGTACATGTAATATTATATTGAACCTCGATCAGTGAATATTTGTAGAAGGCTTTCGAAAATAATCAAAGAGAATGGTCCAACAACTCAATTTATTGTTCGATGGTTTGCAGGATGACGATGCTCGCTCTCTCGATGGAGGAGCCCTATGTCTTTTACGCAATTCGAAAAAAAGGTAACATTTTTTTTTTTCACCTTGGTTAAAAAAAAATCCAGCTGAAGCGGCGGTTTATGCCGACAATGGAGCTGATATGGTAAATATGAGAACTGCCTTTGAAATATGGAATTTACTGGACTCAACAACAACTGTAATTTGTCTGAAAAATCTACAGTTGGCAGTCGAAATTAATGATCAACGTTCTGGGCTTAGAAGATCACTTATTGAAGCACACTCGTTTTTTTATACCCGGTACCACACTGTGGTGAGGGTATATTCACTTTGTCATTCCATTTGTAACGCCCATAAGGAGGCGTTGTAGGTATGACAAACTATATATATTATTGATCAGCATCACTTTCTTAGTCGATCTAGCGATGTCCGTCTGTCTGTCCGTCTGTCTGTCCGTCTATCCGTCTGTCCGTCTGTCCGTCTGTCCGCACGATTACGGACGTAATTTAAGAGCTATCGACTTGAAATTTGGTATGTAAGCTTTTATCCACCAAACTGAGGCTAAGTTCGAAGATGAGCAAGATCGGATGAAAACTACTACTACCTCCCATACAAATATATCAGATTTATATAGCTTTTTATGTTAAAAATTAAATTTAAATAGCTACAGTAAAGATAGCCCGCCTTACCAATAATCAACTTTAGTCTGGCAGCTAACACAAAGACTCAACACTTTCCAAAATGCCCATACCAATAAACAAATTTAGTTGCCAGAATATCGTTAACTGTAGGGTTAAATGTTAATGTTGAGAAAGTCATGTTTATCTCGGCCATTAGCTAAATAAATCCACCCTAACGTCATTTTCAAGAGGAGTGATGCCTATGCGATCAAAATTAGAGTATCAAAAATTGTAATAGGAGTGGATTTTAATACCCTGCATCTGCTCTGCCTGACATATTATTTGTATTAATTAATTAATTTTGGTAAATTGTAACGTGATTTCTTATTTTATTGATTGGGATAAAACAGTGCAAATGGTTTTTGTGCCTGCTATATGCAAAATCATTCAAATCTACACGAAATAATAGAATATTCCATTTTTAAACACAGTAAAAAATAAAAATGGAATCGAAAAAAACGACATCCGAAAAGTATAGATCATTAATTTGGTAGACTATTCAAAGCAATATTAGCCGTGTTTTATTATGCCCGTGATCTGAGCCGGATCAGATCAGCATAATAAAACAAACCAGGATCAATTGTAATATTTTTGACATTTGACAGTGGATTACAAATTTTATGCGAGAAACGGAGTGGGTTGATTGGTTAATGGGTTGTCCAAATTTTGTAAGCCACTTTATTTGTATTGTGTTCATACAACTACCAACATACACGAATAAAATTATTCGCCTAGTAGTATACTATCTATCTGGATCATGAAAAATGATCCAGATAGAAAGTTGGATCAGGTGTAGTTGTTGCAAATTAGTGTTAATTTGTGATCTAGTTCAGATCATGGGCATAATAAAATACGGCTATTATACCTACATTTCTTATGCCACGTAAAACACAACCAAATACGCAAAATGCAATGCAATGTTTAAATTGTAACCAATATTCGAATGATTCAAGTTTTATATATCTTAGTTCATACTACTTAAATGCATACCATTTTATAGCTGTCCAACACCAGTCCCTCCAAATTCTTTGAAAGGAGGTTTTGGTTCGTTGAGAATCCTTGGTGAAACATGTTTTGTGTAAAATGGTTGATGTCGCGGCAAATGTAATTGTAAGAATTGCCGACGACCTTAAGAACATTACGTTTACATTTTAAATAACTTTTCAAAGCTAAGTTTTTTTCAAGTGCAAAAAATAGTTTATAGAATGTGATGGCTTATACACTTATATATTATTTCGTGACACTTTCATTCATATACGATATTTTATATATCAGTGTGATTTTTTTGGAAACAACGTTCCATGAAATCGGCAGAAAGTATTTTCACATATTCGTGTGATGTTTCAGTTGTTTTTCTATTCGTTACATTGTAATTGTGATTTGTATACTACAAACAATTTTCTTTTTGCATCATTAGCCTACGAATAATTTAAAAACGGTGTTTTTATTAGGATGCAGTAATCTGAAATGCATTTTATTAGAACAGCATCAGTTTTCGCAATTAATACAAAAGTACCTAAATGCATAGGATAACGTATTGTAAATAGTACTGAAAATAGATCCGAATTATATGATATGGCAGTACTAATTTTCATATGCATTTGACAAAACAGCTGACAATTTGTAGATTTCCTAATTGGGGGTTCGGTTTTTTGCTTTTAATAAGCGTTTTAAAGCCTTTGGGAGGAATCTGATGGGCGAATTTAATTGTAATTTGTCTATAAATTCGTTTAGAATAATTTATTCGGCATAAAAATGATCAGTGGCCTTGTTTTCCGCGAAACCAAATTATGCAATTTGAGTCCTGCTATGACAGAAAAATGTAATAGATCCTAATAAAGTTGTCGCACTAGTAAATGTGGAGATCAAATTGTTTATTGGTACCATTTCAATAAAGCTATACATTTTAGGTAAACCTGGCAGCCAACTAGTAGTCGGAATTAGGGTTTGATTATTAGTAAGGCCGAGCAAGTTTAAACTTTGCACATATTGTTTTAATAATATTTAAAAATTTTTGACAAAAAATGAGCTTGGTCGAATAAAAAGTACCCACACCTCCCATACAAATATATAATTTTTTAATACTAAAATATTTTTTTATTTTACAATAATATAGTACCGGATATTTGAGCTTCGGCATAGTCGAAGATAATTGTCTTACTGGTTTTATATAACAAATTGTCAGCCATGCAAATTGTCGACGCCCATCAGTTGCCGCAAAAGATCATGCCGGCATTAGACACCATAAGGACCCATCCGGATCCGTATATGCTAGTAAGCAACATAATGGAAACAAAAAACACCTAACTGGTCCTTGAAAAACACCCAATTTCCCTGTAAAAAACAAGTATTCCTTTGTAGTTAGTATATGGCCGCGATTTCCCGTGAGAGTTGGAAGAAGTACCTTCCCAAAAAATTAATTCGAATACCACTTTTTTTACTTCTAACTTCATTTTTATTCATTCATTCTTTAACTTACATACTAGACAAAAATGACTAAATCTAAATTAAAACTAAAATTTATCTTATTCTAGCTTGCTTACTGGCTCTTAACAAGCACAGCGCACTCTAAACTTAACTACATCCTTATAAATATTGCCTTTCCGCCTTAAATCTATATATTTTTGTATTTTGCGTTGTTTTTATACCCGGTACCACACTGTGGTGAGGGTATATTCACTTTGTCATTCCATTTGTAACGCCCATAAGGAGGCGTTGTAGGTATGACAAACTATATATATTATTGATCAGCATCACTTTCTTAGTCGATCTAGCGATGTCCGTCTGTCTGTCCGTCTGTCTGTCCGTCTGTCCGCACGATTACGGCCGTAATTTAAGAGCTATCGACTTGAAATTTGGTATGTAAGCTTTTATCCACCAAACTGAGGCTAAGTTCGAAGATGAGCAAGATCGGATGAAAACTACTACTACCTCCCATACAAAAATATCAGATTTATATAGCTTTTTATGTTAAAAATTAAATTTAAATAGCTACAGTAAAGATAGCAAGTTTAAACTTTGCACATATTGTTTTAATAATATTTAAAAATTTTTGACAAAAAATGAACTTGGTCGAATAAAAAGTACCCATACCTCCCATACAAATATATAATTTTTTAATACTAAAATATTTTTTTTATTTTACAATAATATAGTACCGGGTATTTGAGCTTCGGCATAGTCGAAGATAATTGTCTTACTGGTTTCATTTCAAATGATATTACCAAAAACTTGGGCTATTTATTATTGGATTTTTCTTAAAAACTACCTAAAACTACTTAAAACTAGCTAAGCTACTTAACCTGAATTAAATATAATCAGGGTGATGAACATTCTCTCGATTGGTCAACATCCCGATTGCGTCGATGGGCGCCAACAAGGTGCACACGAGACGCCGCGGCGGGAATTGAGCGACACCATAAGCGTCGGTCAAGTCTCGGTAGCACTCAGTCCTGTTGGCGAGCCCGGCCCCTCCGAAAGACCCCCTAAATTCGAATGCCACATTCATTTGTATAATGAGTATTTTTTTTATTTTTGAATCAATGGAAAGGACCTACATTTGATTATATATAATTTTGGTTGTTTGTCAGACGTTCGAACGTGAGGTGACGCAGTAAAAAATGCCTTTTGATGTAATTTGTGTCTTTTTAAGAAGTCAAACTTGAGACCGCTTACCCCACGCTCAGTAGTCCAATAAACTGACTACTGAGCCACTGCATCTAGGGTAGGATAATAGGTTTTATATCCTACCCTAGACACAGCTCACAACATTTTCTAGGAAAAATGCATAAACAGTACTTCCATGGTAGATGCTCTGAGGAACTCAAAGACGTTATCCCTCGAAGTGCAACTTGGGCGCCCACAAGACAGGTTGCTAATGCTCATGACTCATGAGTCATGACCATACAGTACCTACACTTGACAACCGCGAGGACATCAACTTTCCAAAACTCCTTCTGTTACAGGACAAGCAAACTTTGGAACTCGCTTCCTGTGGATATATTTACAGACGACTACAATTTGCAGCAATTGAAGTGCAGAACTAACATACATCTGCAAGCATCTCGGGAGCTGTTGAAGTGAAGGGTTATAGGTTCGCCTTTCCCGGAAGAAGTATTTAATAAAAAAAATCTGTCATTTACATTTTTATCATATACCTAATTGAATATGTCGTTTTCGAAATATGAACATACACTGGTCGGCATAAGTATTTTGACAAAACTAAAGTTAATTTTGCTCTTAATTTGAAACTTACTTCATGTAAATTTTGGCACCAATGGAAAGGTCATTTAAATTCCGTTTGAATGATACAAAACTTTCCTTAACCCATTAAGTACCCATTTAAAAATTTTAGAATTTAGAACTTTTGTTAATGTCTATTTTTTTTTTTTTTACTTTTTTCCTCGGTATCAAAAAAAATGTTTTGATGCAAAAAGTTTCTTCAAACAATTCTAATAGTGACTGCAAAAAAAAATGTTCAAAAATCTCTTCACTAATATTTTTTATGATTTTTTGAAAATTGCTAAAAATGACTATTTTAGTAACTTTTTCCTCCTTTTCATACAAAATTTTTCTGAGATCATCCCATTCAAAAAATCATAAAAAAATGAAATCATTTCGAAGAGATTTTTGAAAATTTTTTTTTGCAGTCACTATTAGAATTGTTTGAAGAAACTTTTTGCATCCAAAAAAAATTTTTTTGGGACCGAGAAAAAAAGTCTAAAAAGTAGGCTTTTACAAAAGTTCTAAATTTTTAATGGGTACTTAATGGGTTAAGGAAAGTTTTGTATCATTCAAACGGAATTTAAATGACCTTTCCATTGATGCCAAAATTTACATGAAGTAAGCTCAAATTATGAGTAGAATTAACTTTAGTTTTGTCAAAATACTTATGCCGACCAGTTAGTTTTCTACTTTTCTATCTCTACTATTACTATTATTAATGAATGGGGTGGATATCGAAGGACGTAATCATTTTAGAGAAAAACTGAGTTTGCTTTCAAGTTAAGAATGACAATTGTATCTTAAAAATAAAGTTTTGGACAAATCGTACATATCTACCTACTAAAATTTTCGAGAAAATGCCACTTTTCAAAAGTACAGTTGTTGGAATTTTTAGCGAGAAACTGGGTATGCAGTCATGTTAAGCATGCCTAGATTAACTGATTTATCCATTTTGGTTCAAATCGTTAGAGCCGTTTTCGAAAAAATCTAAATTGTTTAACATTTTGTAACATTTTTATATTGGAAGCACCGTTAATATTAAGGCTAGCATAAAAAAAACGCCTCCTAGCGGTTAGCCCAAAACTCTAAATACGAAGTTTGAAACAAATTCGTCCAAGCCTTTAGGTTTCAAACCTATGGGACAGAGAGACATACGGATGGACACCGTAATCGGTACGACAAAAATGGTGTAGCCGATTAATATTATAATGACTCACTTTTTGTTCGTGTCCATAAGCCACCCGCATATGATTCATTGTATCCGTATGTTCATAACATTTAAGGTGGATTGGAAATTGCATAAATTTAAGACAAATCAAAAATGTCATCGCTCCCTTAATATCTACCATGTAATCGCACCACACTTTGAGGTATGCAAGTCCAGCAGGTCTAACATCCCCAAAAGTGAAGTCAGAAAGCGAAACGAAACACACATGTGTACCTATACGTGTATAACGTTCTTACTTCCAAACTCCGCCATGTCAGTCCACTCTTTTAATTGATTTTAATTGAATTTGATGAACCATCCAACTGACGGAGACGGTTCGTTTCATTGGGCTACTACTGCTGCACCAGCACCAGCAACGCGTAATGACCGGCGACCGGTAGCATTGCCGTGCAGCGTAAAAGATTTTATCCACACAGCAACAATTGGTTGTTTGTTTCATCGGAACGGTACCAGGTTTTGGAATTAATTTTTATACAGCATAAAGAATTCTTCGAAACGTAAGCCCGCTTAATTGAGAATAATGATAGCGAATTCATCGCATCAACAAAGAAGATGGTATGAAGATTGAAGAGATTCCACCACCATGAGCAACACAGGGGAACACGAGAGTCGTAAACCTTATTGGGAAGTTTGTTCTTTTTTTCGATCACAATATACGTATACGTACTACGCCCAGCTACGGAATCAATTAAGGTGATCATCAAGTTAAATTGATGTGAATTGAATGACGGTACATTGTACTATAGTAGAGGTAGTATCGGAGCCCTTATGATACCACATGCGAGTGCTATATAGTCTGGAATGAAGAATGCTTGAAGTAATTTATTCCTTAATAATAAAAGCCTTAAACAACCGCTATCGGCGCCATTCAATGGGAATATTGTGGTTTATCATGCAACTATGAAATAAATAAATTTATTGATCGCCAGTTTCTTCACCTGAAACTCTAGAAGGCTATAGGAGAATGTGCGGGTCAAGGCTGGAATGAAATAAGAGAAAATTCAATAAGTTTCCTGTTTTGAATCCTAAAAAACATCAACCATTCCATACCTAAAAGATATTTTTTCATAATTCGTATACGGGGTTTCGAACTTTGATGGAATTCTGCTATGAGATTTCAGAAACTAGAATCTGTTGCAAAGCTGTCAAAACAAAGGGATCATTATTTTATTCCAAAATTGGCCAAACTTTAAGGCTACACTGTCGACTTTTTTGTGAAATTGTTTACAACAAAAGCTCTGGACTTCAGCAAGGGATCACATTTTATTGTCAAAAGTTCATCTTATTCGAGCAGCGCAAAAAGAAAATTTCCAATTTTGTCCAGCATTTCTGTGAATTTGCCTTTCTTCCTAACTAAATTGTTCCCGAAAAAAGCGCAAGATTTGAATTTCGTGTTGCCAATGAAAAACAAAAGTTACAGTTCAGAGTACCTACATATTATTAAAAATGGAACGATGCACGCAATATTTTAAAAATAGTTAATCTTCTGTGATGACAGTCATTTTCTTTTTGATAGTGGCCGTGCTAATCCTCAAAATTGTCGAATTTGGGGTTCAGAAACTACACGAGTGATTTTTGAGAAACAAGTGCATTTCTGGGGCGGATTTTTGGTTGGAGCTGGATGCATTATCAAGTCCAAGAACCAATTCAATTACTGCATGAGTCTTTTTCTGGTCAGGTATTTTCCCGGTTTGCGTTTTGGTGTTCAGAATCGGTCTCTAACATCAGACGATTTAAAGCCTTTGGATTTTTAAAGTCTAAAGCAAGGCGCGCACAGAAGTGGCATGGCAGTAGTGTGGCAATGGCGTGGTGATCAAGTGGCACGTGGAATTGCTAAAGCCTAGGCATATGCCTTACTTTGGGCGATATGTCATTCTATTTGGGCCTTGCGACGCTTTATTCCTTTAAATTTTGGGCGATGTGGTGGTTTTTGGGCGCTATGAGATTTTTAAATTTGGGCGTTATGGTTTTGGGCGATAAGACCTACAGCCGCATATGCCTTGTAGAGGCATATCATATTGTAGATGCTGGTGATGACGACGTGGATTTTGGCATTACAACTGCGTATTTTTGTTTACCCGGGCGTTCTCGATCGATAAAGCCCATTTTCAATACCAACCTTACTATAGGAAGGTAAAAAGAAGTCGTCTTAATTTCATTCGCCCATTTCGATTTTTTTGGACGCTATCGTGTTTTGAACAGACAGACAGACGGACATGTCTAAATTGATTCAGAATTTGATCAGCATAATTTATGGGGTATCCGGTGGATCCTTCTTGGCATTACAAATGTAATGTATAATGTAATGACAAAATTAATATACCTTCTTGTGGGGGGCTTAAAAACGAGCTGCTCTGTTACCATCACTGGTTGGGCCAAGTCCAGTCTTTTAATTATGTTTGTGTTCTTAAAAATAGCTTGGTCGGTTTAATCTGCATTAAAAATTGGTCATTTAAGTAAATTAGCTGGTAAAAAGTATTCAGGAATAATAATTTTATTGAATATTCAATAGACCTAGTGTGCAAACTAGTGCTTACAGCATACTAAAAAATTCATTATAAAGGGTATTTCATTAGCGACTTGACAACTTCAAACTTTCTGTGTGAACGCACCCTTAAACCGATTACCGAACTGTCAATGTCAAAATATTCAGTAAAATCAACATTTTCATCATGGTGAAGTACACGAAGGAACAACGTTTACAAATAATTAAAATTTACTACCGAAATTCCGAGTCGGTGGTCGCAACTTTAAGAGCGTTAAAACACCAATTTTCGGCCGTAATTCTCGCCTCAGTAGACCAGCAATTTATAGTCTAATCCTAGTGAACAAATATGAGTTAGAATATTCGTTACTGGACAGGTGAGAACCCTCGTGTGCTTCATGAAACAGGACTTCATCCGTAAAAAGTCACTGTTTGGTGCGGTTTTCATGGAACGTTAATTTCTTTGAGCAATTGCATGAATTGGACATCAGTGAAATGAGGTTCCAACAAGACGGTGCCACAAACGAGTTATTGAAGTCGCAGTTCGGTGAACGTGTTATCTCAAGAAACGGACCCGTCTATTGGCCGCCGAGTGATTTAACGTCATTGAAAATTTGGTTCAACGTATCAACCGCTGCATAGGTACGTTCCCGTGGTGGACATATGAACGAAGTCGAATTCCATTAATGTTTTGATAGTACCTACTTCAAACCAATACAATACAATTTTTTGAGATATCTCAAGTAGTTTGCATTTTTTTTAAAAAAGAAGTTGTCAAGTCCTTAATGAAAGACCCTTTATTTGGAGTAGCACCAATGCACGTTTGCAATTTGTCATTTTGTCAAGTCGCATGTTATTACATCTAAATCTAATTCCTAATAAGGTTTAGCAACATCTTCTTGCCCATAAAAAGTAAACAGTAGGCGCGACGAGTAAAGAGTGAATAAGCTTATTGTATTTCTGAGATTAGTTGGTCACAATTGTGAACAATAAAGTAATAGAGTGTTACATATATTTCCAGAACCTTTAAAAGAAACACAAGAACTATGTACACTTTTAGCAAAAACACCTTTATTTTCTCCAAAAATAATTACTACCGTCCCAATCGACCAAGTGCACGTTCGTCTCTATCAAACAGGAAAACTAGAATGACGGCTGCAACTGCGCGTCCTTCTTGAGCTCTTTTACCACTTGGTTTGGTGAGCAATACCATTGACGTGTGTTGGTCCTTCAAACACCAGCGTCGCGTCGACATCCTTGGCATCCTTCTTGAGCGCTTTTACCACCTGTCGTGGTAAGCAATGCCACTCACGTGTGTTGGTCAACTTCGACGGTGGTGAACTTCCTAAACTTACAAGAGTATTACAATAAAAATAAAAAAATATCATATCAAAAATACACAAAAATCATTGAGCTGGTTTCAGTTTATATCTCCTTTTATAGACATCCGCCTTAGACATTACCACTTCCGCCCCAAAACTAAATATTGCCTTTAGCTGTTGAAAAGCAAAGTTAGGTTTGTTTAAACTACGTTAAATAAAAACCCCAACTCCACTTGTCTTTTCCCAAATTCATGCAAAATCAGCACGTTCTTAAATCTCTCAATCAGTTGTAGAAAATCTGTAAAAAAAAAACCATAGTCAAAACTATTCCAAACCAATTGAGAAGGGATACGGGATACCTAACTCCTTTGCTGAGACAAATCAAATCTCCATCGAACATCATGCACCACTCTCTAAATTGCCTCGTCAATTCGTTACGCATTCCCAAGTATCTTTATCTCAGAAACTCCCAATTTAGTCCGGACACGGCTTTCCATTACAAAATCTCGGGGTATTTGTATCCTGTGGCATTCATTTAGATTTGCGACCACCGATAGTGTACTTCACTTACGTTCCTGGTATTGATTTAGTTCAATGTATGTTATCTGGCCAACATTTGCCCAAAAATCTCCATAGAAATGATGCTTCTGTTGTGTGTCCACAAACACACAGGACTATCCTTTCCATCAGAAATGCATAACGCTTATATTACACCATTTCGCATTGGCCACCAAAAAAGGATCAAAATATATCCTCAAAAGTCGCACACTGCGAGTTTTCGATTGTTGACTATCCCCGTGACTGGTATAATTCCAAGTTTCCGCCCCCCATATTCGTGCGGTGCCAGCTAGCTACTCACCAAAATTTACGATAGACCCCTTCCTCGTGGTTGTGTCGGTTTTACCCTGGAATACAAACGATAGGATTATCAGTCCAAAAATGTATGTGGAACATGTGCGAATGGGAAATTTTCAAAACGACTAACATTTTATCAGCGTATCTATTTTACGAGCGAAATGGTCCTCTTAATGTACTGATTTTTAACAGTCACATGCCGTTATTGGTCCACAGCACTTATGTATATGGTTGGCCGGACGTAGTCCTATCCCATAGTGCAACAAGCCGAAGAGTGCGTACCGTACACCCAAACGGGAGATGTGTCGAACGCGATAAGCGATAATAAATTAATTAGAGATATTGAAATGGTGAAGAAATTGCATTTTAATGGGAATGATTTGTGGCTTGGACGAGTCCATTGGTATGACTACGAGTACATGGAGTCATTAGGACGGTTGTGGTCGAAACGTTTACAGAGCGTAAACTCTGCTAAAATGGCTGTCGGCGTGTTTTGAAAATAGCTATAGCCGACATATGGCTGATATTTTGTGGCAAATAAGTAAATTGTTTTCAGATATCTCGGCTGAAATAGGTTTTAACCAAATACAGAATTTGATAGAAAAGCGAACATTCATCGTTTGGGAAAATAGCTTTGTTGTAGATACAGTTACTGGCCAAATTATTTGCATAACTCTTAAAAAATGCAATATAAAATATTTATTTATTACTAGTCTTACATTCTGTTGAAACAAAAATAAAAAAAACCAACGGTTATGGTTAAAACCAGGGAGAAGAAATTGACAAAATTATTTTTAGGTGCATCTGAAATCGGGGGCACGAATGAACAGACTGCGCTGTCTTCCAAGTTCATTCATTCATTCATTTTCAAATGGTCCGCTTGTCCATTAAGTGGGTCGCGGGTGTAGGTTGCTCTTGCTCAAGTGGACCCTCCATAGCTCTCGATCCTCCGGCATCGACTCCAAGGGCATCCAAATCCATCCAATACAACGGAGAAATCTCATTTCGGAAGCTTGTATCCGCGATCTTATTCTTTCGGTCATTACCCAAACCTCAGACCATAGGTAAGAGTTGGAACAAACACCGAATTAAAGACTGACAACTTAGCTTTGACACAAAATGCAGTCCTCCTAATAACAGAATGACCAAGCTGTCTCAAAATTGACCCAGCCTGATGACCCAGTCGCCAAATGGCGACTTTTCTTCTGTCGGTACGCGTGTCGACCACAATTCGAAATAAGCGTTTTTTTCACAAATTCAGGCGACATTGGGACGCATTTTCAAAACTTCAATTTATTTCTCAAATAACACCCAACAATTTTGAAAAATGAAATACATATTTGTGTATGTTTTCTTCTTTAATAACTCTTCGCATGTTTGCATATCTACTAGATGACCCGGTGAACTTAACACCTAAACTTATCTCTGCGATTATGAATCCCATTCCCGATTTCCTATCACACCCTAATCTAATTTGTATTGACAATGCACCTCAGTGTTAATAGTCTTATAACTTTTGAAATCCAGTTTTTTTTTTGTTCCACGCCGCTCATCCATTTTTTACCAAATCTCACAGAAACACCTTCAGGCCAAAAACAAAGAATTTCTCAATATTTGAGCTCAATCTATTCGGTGGATTTGAGATATATGGCGTTGAAAGATTTTCTTAAAATTTGACCTTAATCTATTCTGTGGTTTTCGAGATATTAGATTTTTACGAATTTTTTGTGTGAGAATTGCCACGCCCCTTTGTTCAATATTGACCAAACTTCACAAAAACTCCTTTGTAACAAAGATTCTCCTAAAATTGAGATCAATCGGTTTGGTGGTTTTCGAAAATGGAAATTTAAATTTTTTCGATTTTCCGGCTTTTCATTTGGGGGTTTCCGAATTTTCTAAACCACCCCTGATTAAATACCAACAAAGCAAAAGAAGAATCATCCAAATCGATTTAGCCATTCTTGAGTTTTTGCGAGACTAACGCACACGCTACATAGAAGAACTCTCTACATGAACTGTTATTTTTTCTTTATATTGTATTTTTTACTTAACATTTATTTCATTTAGAAAATAAATTCTCTTTTTTTTAATAAACTATATATGTAATTTAAACCTGAAAGAAGTTTTTTTTTCGTTAAATTGGGTGGGACGCATTTTTTGGGTCGGGCGACATTTTTTGGAGACATTTTCAAATTGTCCATCGGTAACGCTGAGCCTGACCAATCCTACAGGTACCATGGTTAACTTATATCAAGCTGACGAAATTTTGGTTGTGAGATCGAATTTTGGGATAGTAACCTCAATGGATTTTCAGTTTTCGTTTTCGTCAGGTTTTCAACCAGCTCTTGATACAACATTTCGCATATATATTTTGGCGTCTAGTATGTTTGCTATTTCATTGCCTTACATTGAAGGCAAGTATTATATTTTTGCTTGAACAACGCTGAGATACTTTCAAATTGCTACGACTTTTAACCAGAAACAGCGGTCGAATGCAGCAATCGAGAATTTTCTCATCCTGTGCGCTTCAAGGATACTATTGCAATTGTTGCCGAAAGTGTGCGCCTAAACCCTAGAACCTCAACGCGCCAATGATCTCAGAGACTGAAGATCAGCCTGAGGAGAATTTTGCACAAAGATCGACTATTCGCTTACAAGTTCGACTTGATTAAGGGATTGAAGAAAATGACCGCCCGCTTCGGTGTCACTTCTCTAATTAGGCTTTGCAGCAGGTCAAAATTGACGACAATTTTACTCAAAAATCTATTCAAATGAGGTCCATTTCTTTTCCGGCGACTACGTATACATACAAGCAGAATTGCAGTATTTTGGGTTAGAAAAACCCACACGTAGTCATATAGAGACGCCAATGCATCCTGTAAGACTGTTTGTGTGGTTTTGGAGTTTAGACATTATTGTCCCCCACACTCAGAGAAAAATCGCAAGCTAAAATCAAGTATGCTCAAGCTTGATTTTAGATTTTTTCATTCTTACGTGCTAAATCTTAATATGACACCAATTGTTCTTGAAATAAGCCGAAACAATCTTAAAAGAGGACATTGAAACGCAAATGAGCTCGCAAAATCTTGAGTTACTTTTTTTGTTCTTGAAATAAGCCGAAACAATCTTATTTCAAGCTTGTTCATGATTGAAACAAGCGCAACAATTTGATTTCTATTCGTTCCTAAAATTCACACTCACTTACTGAGTGAATTCTCATAAGGCAACATGGAAAATTTAATATTATTACCTATGATATCTACTGATGTGAAATGTGAATGAATGATGTGATAATATATTATAAGATGGTAGGTAATTAAGATCTTAGGTTTAGATCTTGAATACCCAAAATACATTTTTTTCAGACATCGCATAATGTAAGAACCACATTCTTAAATCAATCCCGAAACAGGATTGAAGTAAGATTTTTTTGGTCTTGATTTAAGAATTTTCGAGCTTAAATCAATCCCGAAACAGGATTGAAGTAAGATTTTTTGGTCTTGAAAAAACGAGCTCAAAATAAGATTTTCGTACTTGAAATAAGATTTTCCGAGATTACCATACTTTCGTCAACGAACGAGCTTGATCTGACACTGATATTCTTGATTTTAGCTCGTTTTTCCTCTGAGTGCATTTGCCTTAAAAGTCGCTAATGGAAGAAACATTACAGTGAAAACGAGGCATGGAAATTTAGATTTATGCGGGCTATATGACACAGTGGGGCTACGGTCCACAAAAAACGTGCAACAAGTTCAATTATCATGCAATCAATAATGTTGGTGATGTTGCTTGGCCGCCACGGAGCTGTGATTTGATACCGTTCGACTTTTTTGTAGGGTGCCTTTAAAGATCGATGCTATGGGAACAATCCAGAGATTCAAACTATTCGTGAAACATAGGCCGAAACCATCGATTATAAAATTGGTTTGACAGGACAGGAAATACTCAAGCCGGTCTCCGCATTCTTTTAAAGAAAATAATATTCCATAATTAATCGGTAGGTTTATTATAGGTTAGACGCAGGGTTGTAAAAAGAACCACCACAAAAAAAAACAAGTGAAAGTGTTATCATCGGCCTGGCCGATGCTTTGATACCCTCCACTGCATAAAAGTAATGCAAAATGTTTGCCAGTCTAATGTTGGTTTTGTATGGGAGGTACCAGAACTACCTGACCGACATAGCCCATTTTTAATACCAACCTGAGGACCGTAAAAATAAGATCTTTCACAAAATTTCAGTCGCCTAAGTCGATTCGTTTGGACGCTATTGTGATTTCAACAGACGTAGAGACACATGGGTCTAATAGTGGTTTTGTATGGGAGGTACCAGAACTACCTGACTGACATAGCCCATTTCCAATACCAACCTGAGGACCGTAAAAATAAGATCTCTCACAAAATTTCAGTTGACTAAGTCGATTCGTTTGGACGCTATCGTGATTTCAACAGACGTAGATACACATGGGTCTAATAGTGGTTTTGTATGGGAGGTACCAGAACTACCTGACCGACATATCCCATTTTCAATACCAACCTGAGGACCGTAAAAATAAGATCTCTCACAAAATTTCAGTTGACTAAGTCGATTCGTTTGGACGCTATCGTGATTTCAACAGACGTAGATACACATGGGTCTAATAGTGGTTTTGTATGGGAGGTACCAGAACTACTTGACCGACATAGCCCATTTTCAATACCAACCTGACGACGGTAAAAATAAGTCCTCTCACAAAATTTCATTCCCCTAGGTCAATTCGTTTGGACGCTATCGTGCTTTCAACAGACGGACAGACAGACAGACAGACAGACGGACAGACAGACAGACGGACATGGCTAAATCGATTTAGAATGTGATCCTGATTCAGAATATGTATACTTTATAGGGTCTCCGGTGAATCCTTCTTGGCGTTACAAATGTAATGACAAAGTGAATATACCTTCCTGTGGAGGGTATAAAAAAACGGTTCAAAGTTCTTGAATCCAACTGTCCCCTTACAAAGACTACGACCGCAGATAGAAAGTCCATGAGGAACCCATTCATACACACGTTTGTGTTGAACGACCGATATATTTACTAGACAGCTGAGTGTGCAGAAAGAATGTCGCCACTGTATTCCGTTTCCTCAACTGGCATAGCGAACCTATCAGAGTATAATATTTTAAACTGTCACCAAAATGACATAGATTTTCAAAAAATTAAAAGAATCGTAAATAACGTAAAAAAAAAAACATCTCCATGGAATATGCTCTAAATTTTCTGTGCTACGACCTACGTCCGTCTCTCGACTACTGCCTAGCAGCGGGTCAGAAGTCCTTTCTCGATCTGCGAACATTTTTGAATCCTCTCCTATGGAAAGCCGCATGCAAATTCTGCTGCCAATCAGCATCTAATGATCAATGCTCACCTCATGCTAATAATAAAACTCTAAACCGTCAAGAAAAGCTCAGACTGCAGTGTGAGCAGCTGGAGAAAAAGAGCCAAGAAGCCTGGCTCTCGCAAAACCAAAATGCGAGCCCCTGCCAATGGAATGATCTCACAGAACTCCAAAAGTTGATGTTCTACTGGACCGCAATTTCCGGCCAAGTCCTATCCGAGGATCCATTTGAAAATTTTCAAAACTTCTACCAAATGGAATCCAGGAAGTCCCGCAATTATCAAGAAAACTGCTTCCACTTGTGGTGCACCATGACGAAAGACGAACGCTTGCCCTTCAAACTAGAGTCCTGCATTGCAAGAATAGCTGCCGGTAAAATTGACTACCATGATGAGAAGCAAATTCGCGACTACATATCAAAGCCAGTTCCTTGTACAAAAATATAAACCGTAATAAAAATGCGTTGCACATCCGTTTTGCGTGGATTTCCATTAGCAATCAAACGGCCTATTGTTTAAAGTCGGTCGCATCGCAAATTCACCCAACATTTAATTACACTTGCTCCTGGCGAAGCAACTCGCACTAAAAATAGCTTTATAATTATTTACGTGGTTCATTAAATCGCCAGGATAATCAATTAGATTCCTGCGCATCGCTGCTGGCCGGCTGAATGGTTAAACAGCAGACTAAGTCGAAAGGACCAGAGGAACAGCGTGTTTTCGTCCCAAACATATCCAACAGGTTTTAATTGGAAACACAAGTGACGTATTCAAATGAAGAGAAAATTTAATTATACACATTTTATTGGATTAGTGCGGCAACGGTGGCTTTTTACCCGCCAACAACGGTACAGTAGGTATAGGTGTGTAAATTAACGCAATTGTTCCTAGTCGGAAGGCTGAAAGAGTGTCCACTGTGAAGTCTACTCGGACAATGGATACACGTCAGCCGGCGATTTTACATTCTGACAGCTTGACGCGGGTATATCGCTGGTGTCGGTATGGTTGAGATACTACTGGGGGACGCATTGACAAAATAACACTTTTCGGCGGTTGGGTGGGGTGCGCCGTATGTGCTTGCTCAGGACTATGCTTTGGGTATATTTATCATTACTCCTGGTATTGGGTGTCGGGCTCGGTATATGGATGGGGTGCATAGGAATTTAATACCTGACATCGTGTGCTGCAGGATGTCAGACGAAGGTGAGGGATTAACTTTAATACCTTCTAATTGACACGGGAGATCATTTATATAGATTTTGCGTGGCGAATGATGTAATTGGATGTTGCTGCCGACTAAGCTGTTGATTAATCCCGATGGCTGTGTTTCGTTTCGGTGCTAAGCGTTTGTCAAATAGAAAGGTGATTGGGTTCAATGGGGGCTAATTAAAGAGGTTCAACGTTGTCGAAGGACGCTGTGGATCCATTTTTGTGGATTTTCTTTATGTCTCTTTATAGTTTAGAAGATACAGTCTTTGTCTATTGGAATAGAATAGATAGAGCAACGATGCATATTTAGAGTCATCCCAATTTGCTTGAAATGTTAAGGCTACATATTCTTCAAATATGATAAAACCATGATAGATGAACCCAAATCTGCCAATTATGGCCTTGCATTTATTTGCTTCAAAATTTGTAACGGAGGTGTTTAAGCCTTTTTGCATGCTTACCTATTGTGTGTCTGTTTGTCAAGAGAAATTCAGCTTTCAGATGCTAAGTTCCCGACACCAGATCGATAATAATTTGTTTCCGTCAATTATATCGGCTTCATACCTCCGCATATGGTTGAACCACCTCTTTAAGACGACTATTTTAAGGACATATTCTAACTTCGTTGCTCTCGGTTGGACCGTGAACGAAGATCAACAGCCTTTACAAATTCTTTTAGGTCAACGTGCATCATATCGCTCTGGCGAGTCAGCTTATAAAAAAAAATGTGAAGCCTATCTATGCTCAGATTCGCCCCAACTAGTTGGTCATATCTTCCTTACCCTTTCACATAGCCACGCCTTGGCTTATCGCATCTTATTGCAATAATCCCTTCTTCCGATGATATTTCCTTTAACCTGATATAGCCTGCGTTTATTGAAAGTGAGTCAAAAATCGAAATAAGAGCGTTTTTAATGATACTTATGTAATATCGAAACGTCTCTCCCGTCCTCTCTATACTCAATCCATGTCACTAGCGCCCGTTTGGAGATAATTTTAATTTGCCGCAGCTTGGGCATAGGTTTTTGTGCCCTTGTAACGACTTTTACGACCTTTTACGACTTTTAGTGTACGGTTTTGGCATCCTCTGCTTGCTTTGTTCTCCTTCGGACACCTTGGCCCAGCTTCCACTTTATCTTGCTTGGTGCTGGTTATTCCGCTGCCAAGGATCTCTTCTGATAGGGATGATTGACCTTCTATTGCCCACGTTCTCCATCTATATAACAAATATAAGATGACTTCCTTTCCACCTTCGGTCTCCATCTTCTTAAAAAATAAATAGGTGGCGCAACAGGCAGGTAGACAACCTAAACCTAGCTTCTCGCAACCATTCGTTTGTGTGAGTTTCTATTTTTTCGACGATAGAAGGGACCTACGATTTTATGCCGAGTCCGAACGGCTGAATTGAGAAGCTTTTTCAGGACAGTCATACTCTCGGATGTTTGTCAAACCTTCGCGAGAGGTGGCGCAGTAGAAAAAACCTTAAGATGTAGTTTGTGTTTTTCCGGGGATTGAACCTGGGATCCCTCGCACAGTAGTCCAGCACACTAACCAATGGTTTCGCGGACGTCATATCTATCAACTCATCGATCGATTTACTGATGCCATCAAAAGGCTCAGATTTGGCCGAGCCTTAAGCCGACATCTATTTCCTTCGTACTCTCCTCATCATTTCGTCAAGTGTTTCTTGTATGATTTCCGCTCGAATTCGAGTTTTTGCCTTTTTTTCAACTCAATCTCCATAGGTTTAACTGACTTACTTGGTAGATTGCTGCACCGAGCTGCCCGTCTCCACTGAAGTCAGTGCTCAGCTGACTCCTTTGGGTTTCCCATCAACTCATTTTACAACTTTGGTCGAAGTTGTTGTCCTCTTTTGACTCGGTTTCCGTAGACTTGATTGCGCTCTTGGCCCATTGCTCGACGATCTCCACTGACCATTGATAAACTAACTCTTTGGTTTCCCATTAGATTACACTAATCCCTTGAGCTTCTTGTTTGTACTTCTGAAGCCTTCCACTTTCAGTGCTATTTTGACACCGCCAATGCCTTCAACCTCGTTGTCCGAGGACTTGTCCTTTTTTTTAATTTTTGATATTATATTTTGTGTATATTATAAGGGTAGGCCAGAGATACCCAATACTTTCCATTCTCCACTGCATTGCCCACGAGGAGTCATTATCATCATTGAAGATTCAATTACACCCGAATTTGGGTTTTTAAGTCACATTTAGATCTACCACAGTTGTTTTAAGTACTGGCCAAGCCTCCTGTTCCTCTATCCTCTACTTAAGCCACCCAACCCTGACAAGGTGTCCAATCTTCGAAAATGGCAGATGATGATGAACTGCAGGCAGTTCAAGAGGGCAAGGGAAGAGGCTTTGTCGAGCTGCGCACTGAAGCTTATCAAAACCTATTGAGCGCAGTAAGTCTACCAAGAAAAATGTGTTTTTGTTAGACGTTATAGTTCTTAGAAAGGGCAACACTTTTTCCAGCTGCAACCAATTTAAACTGGCATCTGATTTGTGCCAAATTTAATTTGCAATTTCGAAATGACTTAGGTAGCTATATAAAGTTTGTCATTTCACCATGTTAAGTGTATAGGTACTGACGATGCCCGACATTATATACCGAATCATCAGCGACAAGTTGAGACTACGGTTAATAAGGCAGAATTTCTAAGCCTAGCAAAACGGATTTCGGAACGAACGCTCCACAATCGAAGTTATCGACGAAGGCATTAGTAAAGCTATATGTGATACCTCATATAGATCTCCCTCAAAAGTGTCTTAACGTGGTGGCTCCATGCCTTAGTCAGTCGGTGCTATTAATGATGTTGCGGACCAATGTGGGTCTATAATATATCATTTGACTCCCTTTTGCTTGCCCAGCCTTCTAGAGGATGAATTGTTAGCCATAAGAGTCGATGATTAGAATGAAAGGATGTTCAAGCGCAGATCTTAAAGGAGCTTGTCAGCAATCCGGTTTATTGATGTTTGTTCCCTATCCAGCTATCCTAAATATACAACCACAAAGCATTACTGTTTTCGAACCTGTAATGTGGACTTATTAATACCGAAATGACATCCGAGCTCTTTGCTTTGCCACTGTGCAAAAGCTGTTCTCCTCAGAAAAATCATTCGAACAATAAAATATCAGCTTCAACCTGTTCAGAGTTATTGCCCAACTTATTGCGACTGCATCTTCTATGTTCGCTATTTAAAAACAAATAACTCGCCTTGATACAGATAAACATATTTCCGTAGTCTTAAAAGAAAATTATACACAACCAGCATATTCTGGAAGCCATAAATCCCAATTAACGACACATATTTCATCTTTCGAACAAGCTCCCAAATTATTATCAACCAGGAATGTAAACGTCTACTCCTCGAAGAAAAATCCCATTTTCCCATACCCACATCAGGCAGCATCTGCAACGTACTATAGGAGTTCCTTTCCAACTTCCTCCGGTGGCTCTTTGCACAAAACCATAAAAGTCGAAATATTTTAATAACGGTTGATTTTGCCCCACATACCCCCACCCTCATCCCCGCGGCCCAGATCAGCTTCCATTGTGCATTCATTGTACAGAGTGCACAAAGGTATGCTAAAGCGATTCCCATCCACCCAACTTATAGCTCCTGAGCGAATAATATCAATATCCTGGGGATAAAATGCTTTCAAGGATGCGGTAGTTGTTTGTATACATCGCCAATAAACATTTTTATCCGTTATAGCTATGCGCTGTAAAATTCAACGGAACAACAACATTTGAGCGAATGGTTTTCGATTTGCCAAGGAAGGTATTTTTCTTGCCTTAAGGAGAGACCGCCGCAGCTCAAAGATATAGAGATTATATTTTGATTAAATTATTTGAGCGAATTTAATGGCCGTTCCCCTGTGCGCTTATTTGTATGCAAATATTATCCTATTTGGCAAGGATACACCCTGGCATCCACCCGCTAACGATTGATTTAATTCGATTCTACGGGTATTTCGTATCTATGTATACCTACACAGCCCTAAACCGAACACCATTTAGGTACGCCCAACGCCCCAAGTGAGAAATTCCACATGTATCGTTTTAACTGATACTGATATACCTATGTATATGTACAAAGGACATAAGCGAAGACGAACAAAAAAATCACATCAAACGTTGTCTAATATATAAATTTCGATTTCAATCAATTCAAACTTAAACACTTTTCGAACACACCCCGAGTTTCGGCGACGAGCTTCTGCCTTGTTTTATTGTCCTTGCACACACATTTAAAGGGAATCAGCAATATTGTCAAACAAATCCGAGTGTGTAAGTATTTTGTAGAATTTTAATTTGGCCAGGATTTGTCTACGGGAAAGTGTATCCAAAATAGCTGTTCTTTCGGTGAACGTCAACGCAACGATTTAAACTCCGGTTGGGTGGTGATTGACTTTCAGTGTCGCGTAGGTTTGTTTTTATGTTTGCGCAAAGGGATGTGAATTTCAGCACATTTTAGAAAGGTGCAAAAGATTTGAAGGTGAAGACTTTTTAAACAAAAAATCGGTTAGAAGTTAAGTAGGTAGGTACTTTCGAGACATAAATAGGGTTAGCTACGTTTGACTGGAATTGGAATGGTTGGATTGGAATCCGACAGCCTGCTTCCAAAAGTGGAATCATGGTTAAAAAATCTTTATCAAGAGAAGAACCAATTATCGTCACTTATTCTCTAATGTACAAACAGTCTTCACAAAATTTAAGCTGACGAATAATTGTAAAATATATTTTTCCGTAAATGGATTTTGACAAGTCAATCAGTATAGTATACACGTATCAGCTTCAAATCGTAACAATATATGAACATATTTTTGAATGGAGAATATTTTAATGCAGGAATATCTGTGAACGTTGAGTTGTCAAAATTAAGCGAATATTTAGAAAGAGGTGCTTAATTTTAGCTTTCCTCGAACAGCGTTCAGCGTAGTACTAGGCTTTAGTACGAACTCAGTGAACTCGAAACAATAACGCTAAGATCTATAATTTGAATAAATATGTATTTGACACAACAGGTCCGTATATTCACCCTATGCCCTAAAGATGGGACCTACAATTTTATGCCGAGTCCACATAATCTTGTATGTTTGTCACACGTTTGTGAGCGTTGTTGCTGTAAAAACTTTAGGCTGTATTTTACCAAGAATCGAACATGAAACCCCTCGCTCAGTAGTGGAGCACATTACTGACTTAGCCACTGTGCCCACATTGCTTCCAGCTATAGCTCTATTTATTAGTAGTTTTATGGCTGATCTTCCGAACGAAGTACCTACGGCCAGCTTAGTGCTGAATTTCGGGGAATCCTTCCATTACAGGTTTTTAATATCAGTGTGAGCTCAGTGTTGATCTATTCCAGAGTGCACTGGATGAGCTTCATCAAGCTGAAACCACATTAGGGGGTCGAGTTCTATGGATGTGCTTGCAAATTACGTGTAAAATAATCTGCAATCAGGCGCCCGACTGCTGATGATTCCGAAGACTATAGCTCATGGGCAATGTAAAGGGGTCGGTGGAGGCGTTTTCTCAAAAATCCTTAATATAAATAAATCCATTAGCCTGCCTAACTACTGCGGGCTATTAAAGAAACAGTGTCGTAGCATAAGGTTAATTCTGAACAGACGCAGACGCACGTCGCGAATCAAAATAATAAAATCCCTCTCAATCTACTATAGTCTCGCCTATGCTGGGTTGGGTACCCGATGGTTATACGATGTACAGTGTAGGTATAGGAATTGGAAGGCCGGCCAACACGTCTTGGTCATACCCTCATACTTGCCTCATTAGTTCTGGTTGCGATCAACAAAGCAAATAATAGATGGAGAGTCCGCTTTACATGCAGTATCTTTAGATTTATCTCGCCGCACATCAACACCGTTATCGGTGTCGTGACTATGGACACTCTGTCCCATTAGACAACATGCGAGAAGGTTAAAACCTCGCAATAACTGAAGTAGGAGTTGCAAAAATGATGAGTGAGATAAAACCACTCTTCACTACCTCTGTATCTATCCAGCCTTAGACAAATGCTCCCAGAGCCTTTGAAATTGGCACCCTTCGCGAAAGTACTTATTGCTAAAGTATTTAAAACATTACCAGGCAAACAGGCAAATTCATAAATTTTATTGCTAACTGGAGACTTGCAGTCACAGAAAGAATATTTCTGGCAGACTAGGGCTGGGGCTTTTCGATTTAAAAAAAATACGCGATCAAATACGTCATCGCTCTAAGGATGATATTTTCGTAAGATATTAGTTCACGTATTCAGAAAACATTTTCAAATAATGCCAGACCTCTGACGGCTCCTAAAGGATACCAGAAGGTCCTAAACATGCACATACAAAATCAAACCAGTTGAGCTTGGTAATCCTGAGGATATTCTCAGCTCAATCACTTGGAATTGATACGTTTCTGTCTCATTTTTGAGTCATTGGTTGGCCTTTCGTAAGAGAAGAGCTTTTGCTACAGACTTGGAAATAATTAAAAGTATTCAACGAAAATTCTAGAAAATCTCGGCTGTTCAGTCCCATTTACAGTCGCTTTGGCTTATCTACTTATTCGAATAGACGTTTGACATTTAAAGAGCAAAATTATCACCCAAAAATAAAATTTTTTTATAGAATCATTTTATCTTTAAAACATTCACTTTTGAAACCTATTCACAGAATAGTTAAGGTTTCAATCAGACTACCATTGACGCCATAGTCTTCAAAATAGACTTCGATATAGTAAAGTAAAAAGGTATCACCTCTACACATATGTAAGAGGAAAACCAAAAGTCTGACCACAGGCTTAACTGTACAAACCTTCATACTATCAACTAAAATGTGCTCTGCCAGCTATCCCCAAATCCAATTTTACAATACTCGACCGTTCTTTTAATGTTGAAATTCCTTTGAGGCGTTTAGCATTTAAAGTACAAATTCACACATCAATGTTATGCAGAAAACGGCCCCGCTCCGATTTCAATCGCTGAAAATAGAAAAACAATAAAAATCCGTTTTAAAAGGAAAACTATTCACAGAACGATATCCCCAGTCCCAAGAAGAATCACATACATACAACCCCATAGCCAAATAGCAGTGCTCAGGCTCACCAATTCAAAGAGGTGGGAGATACAATTTATTGTTTCAGATATTGTCTTTTATGTTGCGCCATCAAATGACCAACTTTCCTTTGGGCCCCGAAGGGAAGGAGTATTATTTCAGTTACACAGACAACACAGAATCCTTTCTTTTTTTTTCTGCTGAGGTGTTTATGACGATGGGTGATCCTCTTTTTGTCACAAATCGACAAATTTTCGAAAATCCTTTTGATTTTACAAGAATGATATGCAAATCATAGTCGTTTCGATAATAAATGGTATACCGACGAGATGTTGAAGGTGCTGGTACCGTTGTACCATAACAAGTTCAGTATCTAGATTATGGATGACAAAGGGAAATGGTTAGTTGGTAAGAGTGGGTTTTATTTTGAAATGTTGGTAAGCAGTGGCAAAAATCACTCGCGTGTGCTTGATGCGATAAAGTATATGACAAGTGGTACAGAGGTAGGTACATTTCTAAAATCTTCGACAACAGTAGAAAAGGCGGTTAGAACGGCGAAAAATTAGAGTTCTTCTAAAGCTAGTATTCTAATGTCGAATTGACAATCTGTATAGGGTCTCCGGGTAGGTTCAAACATTTTTCAAAATGAGTCTTGAAGCCAAAGGAAACTCGCCTGTTTGCTTCATCTTCCCTTTTCATAAATCAAACACTATACTGGGCTGGATGTAAGATTTTACAATATTTCCTAAAAAAGTTCTCAGTTCGCTAATGGATTATCTGGATATCTGGTGACCTTTGGAGTAGCTGACAGTGGCGTAACTATACCATCTGAGGCCCGTGGCAAATTCTTTGGATGGGGCCCTCCCAGTAAAAATCGTAACGTTGTAATTTAATTTTAATAAACCACTTAAGTAGTTAACCAACACTATTAATAATATTGTATGCATTTTAGTTAAATATCTAATGAATTTTATTTTCAAGAGCATAGGTTTATATATACATATTTATAATGAAATAACAGTTTAATTTTTTAATAGAATAGCCAAGTTACGTAGCCTGTCTTGTCCCATATACTTTCCTAAATAAGTTTTTATTAATTTTAGTTTTAAAAATGATCGTTCAGCACTATATGACTAGCTATAGTCATAGGAATTGTAACAAATAACATTAACACAGTACATACTTCAGGAAAGCTGCATGACATAAAATGATTCTTTATTAATAAATCATCAAGTTCTCTAATACACGAAGACTTTTCTATTTCGTCTCTGAAAATGGACCGAAAACTGAGAATTTACCTGGCAAGTGATTAAGATATGTCGTTTTTATATACACTCCGCGCCACTTAAATTTCAATTAATTGTTGTGATTTGACAAGAAGGAATATTTAAAACTAAAGCTTTAAGTATGTATTAACAACAAATTTTTAACTAAAAACCGGCAAAATGTGGACTCATATTATTCTTTGATAGATTTTTTTGTTAAAAAATGTGTGGAGAAAAAGCTTAACCGAGGCGGAAAAAGGACAAATCAAAGCTTAAAGGACGCTCGCCTATTTATTGCCAATTGCTAAGAAAATCGAGAGGAGCCGACACGTTATATGCATATTTTTAAGTAATGAGTCTAACTATATGGATATAAACGTGAAAGGCCGCATGCATAGTGTGCTTACAACTGCGGAAAGGCGACTTATATTAGGAAAAGCGTCAAATTCTCACGACTCTTTTCCAAAAATCAGGAAAAAATGTGGTATCAAAACAAGTCTCACAACTATTCGTCGTATTATTTCGAATGCCAAGGATATAAAAAGACTAAAAATCAAGAAAAAGACACCCTTTAACCCGGGTCGAAAAACGCAACGCCTTCGATTTTGTGGCCTGGACTTCGTAGTAGCACCGTGTGGTCTTTTCCGACGAAAAAAAATTAATTTGGAAGGCCCCGATGGCTATAGCTAGGTACTATTTCCATAACCTCCGCAAAGAAACTCATCATTTGGACCGGCTGCATAGCAGAGTTGAAGTTGAAGGTGTGATGGTGTGGGGGCCGTTTCGTATTATGGCAGCCGAAAATTAAAATTTTTGTTAACCACAATGAATGCCTTGTCTTACTGATAAGGCTTTAACATATTTTCATAACCTTTTTGGACATCTGCCATGGATCTAACAACATGATAAAGCGCCAATACATACAGCCCGGGTTGTTAAAATGTGTTTATAGCGCCAAAATGCGGAGCTATTAATGCTGACCGGACTACTCACCGGATTTGAATATCATCGAAAATGTTTGGCAATGGTTGATACGTCAAGTTTGTGGATCGGGACAACATTATTCGACTGTAAACTAGTCCAAACCATCAAATTAGCTTGGAGCTCGATTTCGGTAAATTATTTGGCCAATGTGTATGCATCCCTTACAAATCGGAGAGGTGTGAATTTTGGAGCAGAAGGTGGCTCAAAACACAATTGAAAATTTTTTTTTAAATTTAAAATACTCCAATTACCTTTTGGAAACCAATTGGAAACAAATTCATTCATTGGAAGGAAACGCGATTTCAGTTGATTAATAATGATGTCCAATACTAGATAAAATATGTTCACTTTGAACAAATCTTGGAGACGCTCATCTTCACAAAGTTCGTCAAAATGGCGTTTTACCTTCCTCTGACGAGTTTTAGAAAATTCAGGGTTGATGGACCATTTTTCTGCTACTTTGCTTCCATTTTTAAATTTACAAATTCATGTCTATACCTTTCCAATTCTTCTAGGCACGTTTTCAAACGTTTTAAGGCATTTTCAAGATCGATGGCTATAGACTGAAGTGCTTTAGAGCTTATAATTTTTTTTTGAAATACTTAGGTACAACATTTTTGCAAAAATTTTAGGTTATTTCTGAGCTCGCGGCCTCTTGGGCCGGGGCCCTCTCGGGTCGGGGGCCCGTGGCATTTTGCCAGCCCTGCCACCCTATAGTTACGCCACTGGTAGCTGATGCCTCTATAGTTGGCACAGTTTAGAGCATTTCCTTCCTTGTTTCCCGAATAAAGACATTGTTGAGGTTCCATTCATCAGACATAATTTCTTCCAACGAAGTCCTGGAGATGAGTTGGTGTATAATGCTTAGGTTAAGTTTTTGTTTGTTTAGGTTAAGGTCATGCCACACTCAGGTCAATACTGACCCACTGCGTTGCCCGTCGGGGTAAGAAGTTGTCCTTTAGCCCTTACCCATTATAACCCTTTCTATAAATGCTATAATCAATTAGGGTAGGGTGGGGTACTTTCGACTTTCGAGATTACAGAAAGGCGGTTAATTTCTAGATAAAATGTTTGATGGCAAATCATACCACACTGTTCTCTCAGATCGTACACGAACTATGACAGGTCTTCTTTAGCAGTTGTGGTTGTCAGACCGGTTTTTAGTTTTTTGAGCGATTTTTCGTAATTTTTCTGGTATACGAGGTATGTAAGTGATATTTAATTGTTTCTTATAGGAATTCTTTGGTTGTGAATGACAAACGTTTGTGTTTATAATACATTCAAGTTAATTATAACATTTAATTGAATTTTCTTTATAAGTTTTGTGAAAAACAATAACGTCTACTATAAGAAAGAATGGGGCACTTTCGAAAAAAGCACATGGGGCAGTTTCGGCATAGCCTAAAATAATGAAAATTAGATAAACAGCTCCTGAGACCCAATACCCCCGCCTCCTTTACCCCTCCCCAATTCCCACCCACCCTTCGGACTAATTGGGCAACGCATTTATAATTAATAAGAAAAAAAATCATGCAAATCGGATAAATATGGGTTCTCTAGTTATGGATGGACCAACAGACAGCCATTGCTTTTTATATAGTGGTATGGACTCGAATAAAAACCATGATTTCAGCAGTACGTTAAACTCTTAATATATAAATTGTTTTACTATTTGATTTTTATTACCATTCTTGGTCATATAAATTCATGTCGAAAGTGCCCCACCCGGATGACGATTGTACTCCGTCCCGACATGGGGCAGAATCGTCTTTTTAGGGCAGTTTTAAATTTTCTATTTTTAAAATTATTTGGATGTAGTTAACTCTTAAGAAATTATCGATTTTTGTAGTTAAATAATCATAGCTTTCAATAAAAAAAATTGTTCAAATATTTATTTTGGAAAAAAAATAATTGAAGTCTGCCGAAAAAAGTGTTGAATCTGCCCCACCCTACCCTACCTATTGTGCTGTTACATACAAACCATTCGAAGATTTGATGAAGTTAATTATCTTGTCTATTGATGTGCTGAAAAGTGCTTCCTAAGAATGTATACCTGATTTTATGGAGAGCTGGGAAGTGACATAGCAAGTTGGTTGTGTCCTCTTAAGAACTCCATCATCACTGTAGCCTTTACAAAGTTCTTCCTCCTTCAAGCGTATTTTCTTCATATGATGCTGCATAGTATTCTGCCCCGTTATGATTCCCATGAGGGTGGCAAGGCATGTTCTATCCTTCCGGATGATTCTCTCGGTCATGGTTACATTAAAGAACGGCCATAGCATTCATTGAGCAACAAGTACCATATAGGTCCATCTAGCGCCCTCCTCCCTTGTGGCTTTTCTTCCTACTATAAATTTAAATGTGGAAGGCGGGATATTTACAGAGGACCTTGTTCTAAAATAGCTGTCGAACCTTGTCTTACCAATTCATCCACTTTTTCATTGCCTCGAATGCCTTCATGTCCCAGTCTGGGACTCCCAGACTGTTTTGGAATAATTCATAGTTGCCAAACACACGCGACATACGCTATTAATTGGTCGGTTCTCTTTGCCCATTTTCTAAACAATATTTGTTAGTATGTAATTATGTTTAACGTAACTCTATTATTTGTTCTCTCAGTTTCTCCTATACTTGTATACTTATGTTAATGTTATTATTCCCGCTATTTTTCTACTTGTCATATTAATGCAATTGTTACTCGTTCTCTTTGCTTTTGGATCGTCGACACGACAACATCTATTTTGGTAAACCGTAATAAACCTGATCATTTTGTAATTTTGCTAGAAATTCTTGCTGCCTTTTTTTCTCGTCGCTGTCGCTGGTGTAAGATCACAGGATTTCCTTGGGTGTAGTTCGCTTTTCGTCATCGTTGGGTTATTTGTCATTGTTTGTTAAATTCAACCAAATCCTACTCCTCTTGATTATCATCAGTCGTCGTTTCTAAAGCGATCCAAAACACCAACAAAGCGATGTCTTGTGCTGTTCCTTGAGTTCTTCGTGACAGCATTTCGCAAGCTTCGATTTTATTTCTGGTGCAGTTATGGCTTTTATTGCTTGCTTCCTGTCGATAAAGAAGGTATATACTTTAAGGTGGCATTGCGTCTCCCGCAGACGAATGGGCTGCTGTTGTCACTGCCAGGTCCTCTGCTGGGAAGACACTATACTATAGTGGCGGATATGGTCGGGTTTTTGCAATTTCCAGCGATTTGGAGAAGACGTCTGACCCTATCCCAGTGATCATTTCTGATCCGTCTGTAAATACAGCTATGGAATGCGTGTTAGGTATGAGTCCGGCTGTCCATTCTTCCCTGCTAGGATAGGTGCTCGTGAAAGGTCTTGATCATGGTGTGATCTCCATGATTACATGGCTCAAATATTTCTGTAGGATCTCTTAATGACCGAATTCGGAAAGCTTAAAGTTTACCGATTGGACTACAATATCTCCCACAAGATCATGGCACACGGTGGCTAACTCTGGGACGTTAAATGAACACAATTTTTTATTTAGCAGTAAGTTACATCGCCACGTATCACCACTTCGACAAGTTTTTGACAATATTCCGAACTCAGTCTTTGCATCGATATGTGCCCCCCTTAGTGTCAAATTGTATACCAATGTCTTCGTCAACTAGCCTCTATCTATATAAAGCTAGTTCAGTTTCGTCTACATGACATAAACGGCATATCCTTTGCTAAATGATAACTTTTCTTAGAATGAGACATAAAGTCGCATACAAAATATTTTCTCGAATGAAGATGGCGGAACACTATAGTATCCTATCAATTAACTATCAGCCATCTAAAAAAAAAAAAAAATAGGCGGCGCAACAGGCGGTTGGGTGTCTACCGCCTAGGCCTAGCTTCTCGCAACCATTCGTTTTGTGTGAGTTTCTATTTTTGGAACGAATGGAAGGGACCTACAATTTTATGCCGAGTCCGAACGGCTGAATTGAGAAGCTTTTTCAGTCATACTCTCGGATGTTTGTCAGACGTTCGCGAGAGGTGGCGCAGTAGAAAAAACCTTAAGATGTAATTTGTGTTTTTCCGGGGATCGAACCTGGGATCCCTCGCACAGTAGTCCAGCACACTAACCACTGCGCTACTGCGCCCCCACTATCCAGCCATCTGTCATTAGAAAAAAATCCATCTCAATAGAGTACTTTCACCATTAACTCTCCCCTGAGATACATTTTAGTCTTCTTTTTGCAGAATTTCCAAAGAATTCATAAAAAAAAAAAAATTAAGACAACCCCTCCATACACACACAGTTGCGTGATTTGTGCGTAACCATAATCAAATTAGTTTTTAATGCATCCCCCATGACTAATCAAAGAATAGAAAGTCATTAAAAATTATCCAAAACGTTGAAAAGAAATCACGTTTCTCCCTCAGTTCCACTTTCAACTTCCAAGTAAAACAATCAACTCGCAGCTCAAATGAAACAAATTTGAATAACCAAAGTCAGTACATTAACCTGCTGTTTCGCTTCACTCAATAAACAAGAAATAAACATGTTGAGCTAATTTTCCGGCAGAAATAATTTTCTATTAAAAAAAAAAAAATGGAAAATGTAGACAATGCCAGAAAAATGCCTAGCCTTCCCTTCCCTTATCATGATGGGCAAGAGAAAATTATTAACCTATTGGGAGAAATAAAATATTATCCCCGGTACCCTATATACGTATAGATGTGCAACCACAGCATCCATCTATCGACATCGTATCCTTGTCGTCGAATAATTAAAATTCTAATTTAAATGGTGGTCATAAAAAAGTATGTGCCTTTCTTCTCATTCCCGTCACAGTCGAGTCGGTCGGCCGGAGTCGTCGTCGGTCGGGTGGAAAGGACATACTCACAGATGAAGCCATTAAAAAAATAAAAAAAAAAAAAAAAAAAATCACAATCACAATTTGTGGTGTTTACAAAGTGCTAGGAAAATTTGAAAATCTGACTTTTTTTTTTTCTTTGTTTTTGCTGTCGAATTTTGTTTGTCTCCACAGAGTGAGAGCATCAGAGGGGTCCTGCTCGTCAATGAAAATTGACCCAAGCCTTCGAGGGATAGAATGATGATGATGGGTTGGACGAAAATGTCCTTCTGTCGGTATCATGTTACCGAAAATGTTATTAGGATTTTCGTGCTTGGTTTTGAGTTTGGCGGAGGATGGGGTGGATGTTTTTTTTTTTTATTGTCAGTCGTTTTATTTTTTAATGATTTTACTGCTCTTTTGACAGTTGTCCTTATGAGTCGGGGAACGATTGACTGACGATGAAGTAAATACCGGTGCCATTGGAATAAAAATATTAAGGGGGGGTTGGCGTATAGTAAAACAATAACGTTTCAAGTGATTTTAGGTTTTGCTTTTTTTTTTTTGATAATTTGTTCGGGTATGTTTTAAGGTTCATCTTGATTTTTATTGCTGTCCTCAGAGTGGTTTGTTCGAGTGATGAATGATTGGCTGATAGAAATAGCTTCATAGCCGTTTTTTTATGGGACTTGTTTGTTTCGTTTGGAAAACGTATTATAGTTTTTTTTTTATGGAGTTTGACAAAGAGCTGTTAAGAGATACTCGTATCAATGGAAATCGGTTAAATTGTTGAGGTGGCGTGCAATTTGAAGATGGTAGTAGCCCAGATGTGTATGAGAGCTGTCAATTTGTGACGTTTTTCATCATACTTTTTTAAATTGGAGTTGCCTCGACTCCAGTAATGCGTTTCGCCCCGATGTGGTGGGTGGGTTTGCTTTCTGTCCGCTAACACATAGGACCAATTTTTCAAAGGTCAGTCAAATTAATGAGTTTTCTCGAAGTGAAAATAATTTTTGATCATTCTTCCCATTTTTATGATGGTACGGCTTAAGACGTCTTCTGTATCGGCGGATATTTATCTCAAGAGAAGTTCGTATCACCTTTCCTATGAAGGCTAGTTTCTAATTATCAGAGTTATTTAATTCCGCCGCGAAAATCAGAAAATGCACCGAGTTTCCTATAATACCTTAACTTTTAGGAATAAGGCTTGATAAAACTTTTGCATATGCGCCAGGATATTTCCCTAGTAGGCTAACGTAGTTCATATTCCTATAGGTACTCGTTAATCAGCCCTATAGCAGTAGCCAGATGCTAATTCTGAGCCAGTTCCAGCTAACTTATCATTGCTCGCAATATTTTTGCGACTGGATATCCAGACAAGTTGATCATTAGGCGCGTTTTTTTTTTGCAATCCTATATGGGCTTAGCAAGTTTTCCATACAAATCGTTAGCCCGGATAATCATCGGGGCTTATGCCTTAGCCCAGATAAAAACGGTGCTACCAATCTACGATTGTTTTAAATGTTATCGAAAGTGCTATCGATTGTGTCATAAATGACGTTAATTTGACAACCAAAATAAATAGGGGAGACTAGGGCACCTTTGAACGTTGGCCATTTGAACATTGCCAAAAAGGCAACATTTAAAAAAATATTTAAAAGTACATATTAACCAAAATTTAAACTTGGTAATACCTACCGTCTTCTTTAGTCGTCAACGACTTTCGGATATCCTTTTGCCTGGAAGCAGCCGCATGAGGCGGTTTGTGCATATATTAATTTTCTATTTGTAAAGCATCATTCAGATGGGAGCGAAGGAACGAATTGTTGAAATGCGAACAAACCACTTTTTATGCATTTATAGACAGAAAATTGCACATTTTTTTATTCCAAGAGGAGGATAACTAATTATCCATTCAAAATGTATTAAGAAAACAAGTTTATAAACAGTTTAAATAACGAAATTTCGAATTCAAAACTTTTTGCCGCGAACAAAAAGACCCTTGACGCGAATTGTCAAAGTTTATTCGCAATCCACATCACTTAATTCGTCATCCACAAACAAGCGAATAAAATATTCGTTTGAACTTAACCTCAAATTAGACATTGCGGGTAGAATAGAAACTGATGGCTGAAATTCGCGAACTGCCTCGACCTAGAAAAATGTTCATGTGAATGGACTGTCAAAACTTGCGAATATTCGTTCGATCGGAGGTAGTTTGTCGCTCTCATGTGAATGGTCGTAATTAGGTACATAAAACGATTTTATGGTGAGTTTTTCTTTTTGTTTAAAATATATCTTTAAGGCACAGCTTCATTTGGAACCGTATAAAGGTATGTTTTTTAGCACATTTTTCTCTCTCTTGGCCTTTCGGGGCACGTTTGAACAAGTTGTCTGTAAGTGGCATTGAAATAAAAGCTAAGCTACCACCACCAATCAACGCTCCAGGAACATCGAGAACACCTAAATTCCTGAACATGTAACTCATTTTTGTTTTTATAAAGTTTCTTCAGTCATTTGTAAAATATTTCGTAAATTGTGAATTTCAGTTTGCTTCTGTTAAGTCGTTTTTTATTTTTTTATTTAAATAATAAAGTTAATTTATTTTATTAAAAAATTAAAAAGCTTGTAGTAGCTTATTAGCTGTCAAAAGTAATTACAAATACTGCCGTTCAAAAGTGACCCAGCCTATTTCAAAACTGCTCAGCATGTAAACCACGGTGCCCCAGTCTCCCCCAAAAAAAAAAGAGAGAAAAAAAAACATCAACAATCAAAATATGGACAAGAAAGATTGCAACTCAAAATTTGGATTTAGGAAGAGACACTGGGACCAGAGTGGGACTGCTGAAATGCTACAGTGCACGTAAGGAGTTGTGCACTGCCACTGATTCGCCGTTGGAACTTGAAGCGTCCTGAATCATCCACTAAAAGTGCAAGCACATCCATTACGTCCTGCAAATCGCTCTTACGGCTGGAACTTGCTGTTGCTGCAGAGCTTGCCAACAATAAACAAAGCATCTGAAACTAAAATGTATTCCTAACTTTTTCTCGTCTTTTATCAATTTAAAAACTAATTGACTGCCTGCAAATTTTTTTGGTGTAAACAAAAAGAGAACAGCTGAAAAGTCAAATGTCAACTAGCAACAGTAAGTCGTTTTTTTTTTTTTTTTTTTTTGATTTTATCTAAGCCCATATAAGTGCAAAAAAAAACGCACCTATTGTTATGGCTGTCTAGAGATTGTAATTCATTGTAGCAGTACTTGACTGAAAAAGAGCTCACTGCTGATTCAAATGGCGCAGTAGCGCAGTGGTTAGTGTGCTGGACTTAGATTCTGGTGTTTGATAGACAATGTCTCAGGACCTGCTTAGGGTTGTTAAGAACTCTCGAGTCTGAGTACATAAAATATTATCCCAACAAGGCCCTACGATGGGGCTCGATTGACTGAATAGGATTGTCAATTTCATAATTAAGGAGATTCTAAGGCACGTTGCAAGGGCGATGGCGAACGCTAATAATCTGATCTCGGGTGGTTATTACCTGAATTTAATGTTCCACGAGAGTACGCTCTGGTCTGGCTTTGTCCCTCCTGAGGCATTTCTTCATACAGACATGAAAGGGTTAGTGCCGATTCACCGAGTTTTGGTGGCTTGATGAAGAGGTAAAGGCAGACACACTCTCCCGGGGCGATGCGTTACCTAGGTAACATTCCTCCTTAGTTTTAAGCTAGTTTGTAAGTTAGTTAGGTATAGGTTAGGGGTCTTTTGGAGGGGCCAGGTGCTTAAAGTGCTCGTTAAGAGCCAGTAAGTTAGAATAAGATAAATGTTAGTTTTAATTTAGATTTAATCATTTTTGTCTAGTATGTGAGTTAAAGAAAGAATGAATAAAAATGAAGTTAAAAGTAGTGTGCTGGACTACTGTGCGAGGGATTCCAGGTTCGATCCCCGGAAAAACACAAATTACATCTTAAGATTTTTTTTTCTACTGCGCCACCTCTCGCGAACGTCTGACAAACACCCGAGAGTAGACTGTCCTGAAAGGTTCTCAATTTAGAAGTTTACAAGAAGTTTGTTTCTAGTGTGTTGGAGTCCTGGACGGTGACATAAAATGGTGTATCTGGGGTAGTACTTGGAATTGAGTAAAGTATTTTAGATGTATTTACTACCACATTGAACTAATGGGGTATATAGAGGTGGCATATAGCGATTCCGCAGTTTGTTAAAAGGTTTCTAACGTTTTGAGTGACCTAACAGCTATAGGTATCTATGATCAAATGCCAGAAGTTCTGCCGAATTCTGGGCAAAGGACTCTTATGGAGGTATTGATTTGTCTGTTCCAATTAGGTCGTGTAGCACGGACGACGCCGAAAGCCGAGATATATTCATCCTTACTGGATTATATTAAAGTATGGAGCCTTTGATATTTATATGTAGATTTAAACATTACCAGTCGTATCTTCTGGAACGGTTCTGCACCAGTTGATATAGGAATCTACTGAATATTACTCCTCTAGAGCTGAATGTAGTGATTTGACTTAGAGCACTGATTCATTGTTTATGAGAGCTGTCTCGAAAGCGCTCCCTAATTTGACATGCTTGCTAATATCCTAGCCTAATTTTTCAGCTTTTTTAATGGCCTTTACATTGCGGCAAGGAATCGCTCTAGATCGACTCATCCTCAGTGGACCCATTGCAGTAGACATACGTTTTTAGGTTGGCCCTGAGTACTGTATACAACTAGGACCTAATGTTGTATCATCGTTGTTGGGTGTAACTACCCGTTCTGCTTTTGTTGGAAGTAATCCACCGTCATAGTGGTTTATTTGCCAGAGCACTAGCTGCTGATCGAAAGCGATTGCATACCATACCGAAGCCTTGGGATAGCTTCCCCTTTCATTCGAGGGGTGCGCTCATGGAGACATCATCAAATGCAATCACTAGGCCGGTGAGTGTACCTTTTAGCTCCAATTGGACGACTTCATTGAAAATTGGCATTTTGTGCCACTTTAGTGGTAAGAACTTTGACGTTTGAAAATGCTTGGCTGTGGGAAAGAACCTTATTGTCTTACTTAGGTAATGATCCTTCAATCCACATTTCTTCCATAATTTTGTCAAAATTTTACCGCACCGACTCAGCAGTGTAGCAGAACTAGCCACTCCAATTTAGATGAGCGAAAGAAAACTGCCAAAATCCTCAGATGCTTAACTTAATCAGTATAATGTCTGTACCCGCTTCTGGAGCAAGTTCGATCTGATCAGGCAACATGGATTCGTTCATCAATTCAATGGGCACAATACATAATCCGATATAACTGGTCATTAGGCAATAATAGGAACACAAGTCCTTGCCCTGGCTGCCAATGCAGGTAAAGTCTTTATACCCTTAAAAATCGTTTTAAAAATTTGTACCTCCACGAGTAACCGCGAAAGCTATCACACATGCCGAAGATTCCTAACACATGGAAACGCTGCGCGTTGAAACCAAAGGTAGAGAGGTACTTATTCGATAAGACTGCATATCGGACCTCCTAATCCACGCCATTCCTCGACGTACGCCGTTTCGCCTTGGAATTATACCACTTCGGCATCAGTTTTGTCATGTTTGCGGGTCTTATAGAGTTATTGATATGGCCCTGCCAAAAGTTAGAGTAAAGGTAGGTCCGTAAGTATTACATCAGGTTTATAGGTTGCGGCTTTAAATTTAACTTAATGCATTTAAAGCGAAGGCAGGAGCATTGGTTTGGTATGCTAAAAAATTTCTTGAGGAGGTATAGCGGGACCATCTTAAGCACCGGACGAAATACAATTTATTCAACAAAATATTAAGGACATTGTCAGTACCTACTTCCGTCTTGATTCCTATGATTTGTATGATAATATTTACAAGGACATAAGGGCTGACAAATACCGCGTAGTTAAGGCTTAAAGTGTTTCCCCTCATGAGTCACTCGACATATACCCAGTACAACCATCATGTAGTTTACTAAACGCATCTTAAAGCGTACAATCAAAAAAAACATTAAGCTTATAGCACAAAGTACGTCGAGATGATAAAACCTTTCACTATACTGATACTCTTCCCTGTAATTCCACGTTAATTGAAATAATTCCCAGCGCTCCAATTGCGCACCCAAATGGCACTCGAACCGAGTCGGAAATAAGTAATTCCTCAACTCCGGTAAGTGCCTTGTCGCGTCTTTTTCCAATGTTATCTGATTCAGACATTTCGCCAAAGCCAACATAATCAAAAGTTCATAAAATGCTACCCCCAAGGACACGGGCGGGCGTAAGTCACGAATAAAAACATCTTTCACCTTGGTCGTCGACGTTGTCTGGGTTGGTTTGGGTGACCAAACTTAAGGACTCGATATGATATTTTCCTCCGGTTCCAGTTCGTCCTTAATTTCCATTCGAATTCATTTCATCAGTCGTATAAATTACCCGACCTTAAGAAGGTACACTGCTACCTAGGTACACGTCGTCGTACAATATCATGTGCCATCTTGTGAGCGTATTTTTATTTCATCCTCCGGAAACTGACTGGTGGTGTGAGACTGCAGGAGCACCGCACCGTCCTTGATGGCAAAGAGTAAACTGAGCGTATTTAATTTAATTTCGAGCTTCTTGATTTCACTTCTGGTGCTCTGTGGAGAAATGTTGCGCGTGTGGCTTTTGGATTTGATTTCAACTCCCCGGTGTGGTGTGGGTGTCCTTCTGTGCCTGATGCGTCGCTATACGTTTCTATGCCAGGCAATGTATACAAATGTATTTAAATGCGATTTCAAGATGTTTGCTATTAATTCAAAGATGGAATGTTAAACGAAAGGAGCTTAGTGTTGCTCTCCACCTTGATTCTGTTTGATTTGTTTTTTTTTTATGAAGGCGGCTTCTCCGCCGGGAACGGAATGAAATAAGCGCGCACGTAAATCTGAAGGTAATAATGTTGCAATTTCAAGCGGAAACGATTTTTTACATCGCCGATGGGTGGTGTGGGGTGGTAATAAGTAATAAGTATTTTTTTTCTTTGTTTGCGTGAGTAGGTTGTTTGTTTTTGTCAGAAGGTTGTGCTATGATTAATTTTTTATTACATCGCTTTGTCTGGTGTTTTTGCTAGATTTCACCACAACAGAACAAGGAATAATGAGGAGAGGCGGAAGTTTACAATGGTAAACGTGATAGAAACATAATTGTTTATGAAGTAGAGGGGGGAATATCACGCTTTGGGATTTTTAATTATAATGGATGGATACACTAAATATATATCATACCGTAAGTAGCTGTAAGCAATTTTAATTTTGCGCTTCTTACGATACATAAAATATAGCCCATGCTTGAGGTCACCTTCCTATTGAACACGCCATATTAGGTGACATCTTCCTCTATACCATGTTGTCTCCATTTCGAGTTTCAACACTCTTTAGGATATAAAGCAAATTTGCATTTGCACTGCCAAAAAATCTCTAAAGTTAGTCCTTACTAATAAGGGGGTTTCCAATTGGGACGGATCGATGTTGGCAGCCTGTGACGGCCATATTGTTTTGGTGGCATTTTTCTAATCTGGTGTCTATGATTCAGTCACTGATGGCAAGTTACCCGATTGAGCAGTAGGTAAGTAAGTGAGTGTTCGTCAGTTCAAAGCCTCTCAAAGTCGAATATCCAACGTTTGGTTTTAAATTCGACACAACCAGTTCGGAGAATAATCAGCCATCACCCGTAAGTCAAACAGAAACAGTGCAGGAGAGCTTGGAGCAATCAATTGCTCGCCGTGCACAGGTTAGGTTAGGTTAGGTTGAATAGGGTGTGAGTTCATCACATAGGACTAGGCACCATATTGGACCCATCGCCATCCCTGGGGAACCTTAACGGTAAAAAAAACCTAAACCACTTCGCCCAAACAATTAATTTCCCTACAGAATCTGAAAATTGTTGCAATTTTGTTTCCGAGGCCAACCTCCTCCAAATTATCAAAGAAGTACCTGCAAGGTATTTCCTCCTGTACCGAGCAATAGCTTGACATTCACAGAGGAGATGAGTGCACAAGAAGTCTGACATTCTCACACTAACTTGGCAAATTTTGTGTCAGGACATGGACAACAAGTCATGCAAAATTCAACTGATTCATGAACGAAAAGTTAATGACCACAGATTTTGGGCCAAATGAAACAGCAGAACTTATAACTCGTGTGAGTAGTTATCGCTAAAAATGCCGCTGTTCATCATCATAAGCTTGTAATATAAATCTTTGTAGCATCATATATACACAGGGTGACTTAGTGTTCTCCACAGAATAAAAGCTTCAATAAAATTGATCACGTTCTGATCGATGTATCGATGACATGTATCCATCAACTTCATCAATAGCCTCCATTAAGTGATTCTTTGGACGTTTTTGAATTCATATCCGAATTGGCCAACTGGTCAACATAAATTCAGACCAACTAGTACCTGAAGTATATAGATGTATAATCCATATCACACCACAATAATAAACGGATTATCTACTGTAAGATGGTTCGTCTTCGTAAGGCTACTAATATAAGAGACCGCCAAAATCTAAACCCATCGAGTCCCCTTTAATCATTCAGTAAGATCGCCAGCATCAAATGCTGAAGAACAGCTGCTGCATAAGGTTTATTTTATTGAATCTGTATCTTTGCAAAGCAAAGTTGACATAAGTGCTGCATAAAACATTTCAGACTTGCTCCGAATCAGCCTGTAGGTATGCAATCATTTATGACAAAGTGCTGCAAACTGCCCATATTGGCGTGTGTCTCGACCTTTGGTTTGATTTAACGTCAATGACGCTGTAAGTACCTAGTTTACTGGCAGGTAAAGTTCCCAAAATCCAGAAAGGCGCCAACATGTAGTATGTGCATTTCACCTGGCGGCGGAATTCAGAAGCTTCCAAGTCATTTCTCAAATCTTCGCACGCCTGAATCTCAATACTTTTAATTAGAGTGTAGTTATTATAATTTGTTTTGAAGATTCTACTTTACCTTTCTTGCTGAGAAAAATGTTACTTAAAACAGGATTATCAGCTCTGTGCCGGATTTCAGCAGACGACGACAAAAAAATGTTCAATAGGGTGTGCCAGCTGACGCATTAAAACGTCAAACATATAATTTCGAAGATGTTAACGACTTTGACTATCTGGCGCCTGGGCAACACAATTACCTCGCAAAATGACATAGGGCGACCGATGCACAATTCAAGCCAACGATCAGTTTTGCTAATCGCTGTTCCTTCAAGCAAAGAAGGCATCCAACAGCGACGTTGATCTGTTCAAAAAGCATAAGACTAATGCTAGGTATGTCTCAAACGCTGAGGCTACAACGCTAACAGGGGAAGTGTTTGCCCATAATTGGAGAACAACATCAACCAATTTCAAGTGCTCAACTGGAGGCAGTTAGGGACCGAGGTGGCTCGACGTTCTTGTTAGTTGAGAACGTAGTCAACGCCGGACTAGTCAGTCATACTAGACTAGTCGAGTCGCTGATCTATGCCTATTCTAGGTACCTGCTCTTCATTTATATAAACGTCTAAGCAGTAATTCTGGTGTTCAACAGCATGAAACATATAAACGTGTTCATATATGCTCAATGTCTTGGCCAACTGTCAAAATTAATACAAACGTCAGGGCAGTATATTCTCTCTAACCGGGAATATTACTATTCTCACAGTAGGTATAGGTAACTACTTTCCACAGCTGTAAATTGTACTTCGTGTAGTATCCTTAATGTCATAAAAAAGTAAAATAGGAGTTTTACTGCCTGTTCGTCGAAGGAGTTCGAGAGATCCACAAGACGCTGAGATTTTTTTTTTTATTACATTTTCTTCGTTCTAATTCTCACTATGTATCCATAGCAAAGTATGAAGAAAGAAGCATTTCGTAGAGATTTCATACTTTATGGTCCACGAAAGAAATGAGTGGTAATGGGGGATTTTGTTTTCCGTTGTTTTTTTTTGCAAAGACTTAAGGAGTTATGATTCAATTTCCATGATTTATCGAATTGATTCGAAACCTCTGAATGCGTTAATAAAATTCAAACCATAAAAAAAGTACTGTCATTGGAATAGTGTTGGTTGTCAGTGGAATTCGTTGGCTAGAATCCTTTACCCTAGTAAATTAACGCTAATTGTAGTTACGTTATTACTAACCATGAGTCGAATAGACTCACCCATGCCCAAAGCAAGTGTAATTGCGTAAATCAAATGCATTTTTGTTTAATACACAATTTTTTATTTAAACAAAGTAAAACAGTAAAAGAAACTTTAATCATTTTTGGTCATTACAAAATAAATTCAGCAAGTTTCGTTTTTATAAAACATCAATACTTTACTTATAGAAGTTTTTGCCAGCTACTGTACTCCATGGAAAAGTTATTACGCTGGATGTTGAATTAGTAGAGTCGACTTCGACAGCTGAAGTTTCAGGAGCTATGGCGTTGAAAAAGTCACAGCGCATTATCTTGTCTAAATCCTTTTTTGTCATCAAAGATCTCGGTGAGATTGTTTCCGACTGTTATGGAGCAGCGAGCGTTCTCCATCGTCATTGTGAACAATCCGACAAATTTCGCTGGGATGCCAAAACTAGACATGGCTGTGCTTAAAATCGATGAATAGATGATGGGTATCGAATTGGACTTGGGTTTTTTCTAGGATCTGCCGTAGTGTCAATATTTGGTCGGTTATGGACTTACCGGGCCTAAAACTACACTGATAGAGACAAATCAGTTCAAATGGTTTCATGCGTTCAAACAGTCCAGCAGATGTGATCTTATCTATACATATAATAAAACTGTAGGGCTTTTCTTTGTCAGCTAAAAACTCGAAAACGACTGGACAGATTTCGATGAAACTTTTTTTAAAATGTTCCTAAAGACTGTAAGACTGCTATAGGCTATGTCGTTTATAGCCACGTCCTTAGGAACAGTTTTTAGCCAAAATGTATTTCTGAAGTGAAAATATGTACATACACATATACCTTGCTACAAATGGATACTTTTGCGATCGTCACACAAAAACAATAAGTATACTACACATTCGAAAAGGGTTGATTTGTTTTCGCAGTGAGTGCTATGGTCAGTTGTATATGTAGGTATTATATTATGATCGTATGTCCGATGCATGCAGGATGAGGATGGGGTGCGTCGTGCGTGCTGCAGTATGGCATGGGGTGTATTAATAATCTTCATAAGAGAAGAGATGTATAATACAAAACAGGTTTCGCATCCGAATTTCATTCGATATGGGGTATGGACGTATGGTAACAGTGTAGGGTTGGGGTAGGTAGTTGTTTGGATTCCATATAGGAAGAGGGAAACAAAGGAAAGGAAAGGAAATGCAGTACATATGTATTATAAACAAGTAGCAAGATCATGGAGAGGGAGGGCGATGCAGAGGGTGCACATTATGTATCCAATACATTACATCCATTATCGCATATCGCCACGCAACGCAGTAGGAATTTCATCCTGATATGACGTACATTATGTATTTTATGAAGTGAAAATATACACATACATTATATACCTTGCTACAATAATGGATGTTTGTACTTTTACGATCGTGTGATGCGACAGAACAAACAAAACAACACTAGCAGACAGTATACCTCGCATTCGAAAAGGGTTGATTTGTTTTCGTCAGTTGTATTATGTACTTATGTAGGTATGTATATTATGATCATATGTCCGATGCGGGATATATTAATAATCTTCATAAGATAAGAGTCGTATAATACAAAACAGGTTTCATTTCAGAATTTCATTCGATATGGTGTTGGTGTATGGTAACAGTGTAGGGTTGGGGTGGGGTAGGTAGTTGTTCGGATTCCACAGGAAGAGGGATACAAAGGAAAGGAAATACAGCATTACAAAAACAAGTAGCATGAGGGAGGGCGATGCATAGGGTGCATATTATATATCCAAGACGTAACAGGGAAGGGTTGGGGTAGTTGTTTAGATTCCATAGGAAGAGGGAAACAAAGGAAAAGAAATACAGCATTACAAATAAGTAGCAAGATCAAGGAGAGGGATGGCGATGCAGAGGGTGCACATTATATATCCAATACATTACATCCATTATCGATATCGCCATGACAAAATTGGACAAACGGGGGTGACGCCTCCCATACAAAAAAACATCTTCTATGATTTTCATGATTCTTTTTTTGTTTTTTTCGTATTGCTGTATATTTCAGGTTTAGGTAGAAAGAAAATTCCAGAAAATAGATTTATTCTCATTTTTCGCATTTTACGAAAGAACATTATTATCTAAGACCTAAGCAATACAATTCCTGTGCACGGACAAAGCTGGGCGGGTACAGCTAGTAGGCAAATATATATAGATTTTGAGGAGACATTAAGGTTAATGAATGTAATTTTCAATTTGTTTCCTCCATTCAAATTCAAACAATAAATAAGAATAAAAGAAAAGTTATAAAAAATTCAATTTTGTTTTTGCCACCCTGTAACTAACTTTTCTTTCAAATTAACTTTTCTTCACTACTTACTTTGCAACTGAAGTAGCACCTCCCTCCTTAACTATACGTGTTTTTATTTTATTGTTGAACCCCCTGTCTACCTCCCATCATGCTGATGACTCCTGTCAAACTCGTTGAATATGAATTAACTATGTGACGCTATTTTATAGCCTTTGATGGCGGTACACATTTTTTTTAAACGCAATTAAAACATTTCAGTAATTTCTTTTAACCCAACCCCTTCTTATAAGGAACAGAAAAAAAAATCCTTTTGACAAGAGAAATAAATTAAAACATCACCCACGTCGTTATTTGTCAAAAGAGACGAAAAAAACCAACTCCTCGCTATTCCTTTCAACACCCTGTCCTGGCTTGTAACACAAATTACATTTTTGTACTTCTATCCGAGAAAAAAAAACCGCCCTAATGAACTTTTGTGGCTACTCGTCCATCTCATCCCTCGTCAAATATAAGAACAGCTGGACGGGGGCTCCTTGTGATAACCCACTAAACCGCGAAGCAACTTTTTCACTCCTAGCTCGATATAAAAAAAAAACAAAAAAAATTTGAATACCAATAAAAATGAAATTATATTAATATTCAAAAAATGTGTCATCATCGCCCGGAAAAAGGACATCTTCGTCATAGTCACTTGCAGCCAGCAGCAGCGTCGAAGGGAATAATTACTCACAGTTCAATTAGTGTAAAACAATAATAATGACTTCCCGCACAGAGGAGAATGGGAGGTAAATTTTAAGGAATAAAAAAAGCCTTGGTCTGAGGATTCGATCAGTGAAAAAAATCGTTTCTGCATATTAATGATCCTCGAAAATAAATCATGATTGACCTGCTGTCTCCTTTGATGTTTAAGAAATTAGTCCCAGGCATCTGCATCGCAAGGCAACACAAGCGCGGGAGGTTCTCCTCAGAGGAGAATCGACCCAGGGTCCCCAGGGAATGGCACACTGTATCGTCGTGTCGGTTGACAAGCCGACAGTTTCACTTGACAACATTCCTTCATTCCGATGCCATTTGATGATGTTTGCTTCGGCAGCCGTACAGTATGTTTATCCTATGCAGCATGCGGCTGCAGGATATTTATGATGACTTAATTCCCTCGGGGCAATTGACATTCAATTGTGCATGCGATAGTTTCCATCCCGATTTGGGTGTGTGTTTGCAATTTGCCAGAGCAGAAGCTGTGTGCACTTGCAGCTCTCGCATTCGCTCAGCAATGATGATATGATGTGTTGTGTATGTGTAGTTTACTCAAAAAGTTGAAACAATCAGCCTAGTGCAACGCATGTCATGAGACCTCAATGCAGTTTGTTTTGATTAATTTTCTGCTTATCGACTTCCGTCGTTCGTGCATGTTTGACATGCTGCGTGATGGTAAATATCCGGTGACTCCTTTGAGAAATGCCTCGAAACAGATTGCATTTCACTGAGTAGTGAGTTGCCGACAGTTTACGAGTAAATTGCTATCTGAGACAATGCGGCGAAAGGAAACGCGCGGCAGATAATTATTCTCTACGCTCTTTAAGTGCAATTATTTGGCATCAAATTGATATGATAATTTTGGGAAAATAAGCCTCTAAAAAGATAAACCGGGAAAGGCGGTTGTGGACAAATTTTGGATACGTACATGATGTCAAAACTTGAGATTAAAAGGAGATAACCAGTATAACAAAAATAGAGTATAGGCCAATGACAATGACATGGTGTTGGTGACTTTTGACAGTTACATCGAATGTATGTTGGTCGAGAAAGATATTCATTTGGAAACGAGGCTTTGTCCTTATCTAACTTAGCCCCCTCAGTCGTTGTATTGTTTTGAGCAGCTAATGTCACTGCATAACCTGTAAAGTTGTTGAAACTAATCTTTCTTAAGCGACTTTGAAGTCTATAAAGTGGTCTTGTGTATCGAGATTTTCCAAAGTGAGAAGATTTGGTCAATGATTGATTTTTCTGGTCTAAAAACGCACTTATGTGGGCTGATCTGCGTTCATTCAGCAAAGCCGATAGGATCTTTTATGCGACATTCAGGAGACATATGCATTTGTATTTGACGCAAATCAATCTTTCAATCTCCTATCTTTAAAATTTTAGATGAACATGTTCCCTACAAAGTCATCTGCCACTGCTTTTAAAGCTCGACCGATAAGCCATCTCCGATCTGCTCCGTCCCCCTTATTGGACTTAAGTTTGGAAATCGCTATCCTCACTTTATGTTGGTCGGGTGGACGAGCATTTTGATTGCGATCGTCCATATTGAATGGTTCATTCTGGCCTGACAGTGGATTGTAGGCCGGTCTCCGACATTTAGCAGTTTGCTGTAAAGTTTTTCCCAATTCTCAATTGGGGAGATCTTTTTAATATTTCTCAATAGATTCATATGCTCTCCTCGTGCCCATTCTTTTTTCTTCTGAGAAGTCGATCTTCGCGGACACAGCTCTCGTAGCAGCTTTAGGTTTTGGTCTAAAGAATCGATTGATAGGTTTCCGGCGCACCGCATATAATTAGGATTTTCGTTGTTGTCGTTTGGTGATCACCAGCACATCGGTGGTGGCACTTTAGATGACACCACGCTGACAGTGTTGCCACTGCTCCTCTGCAATTAATGCTATTGATACGTTCGCTGATAGGTTAAGGGAAACGCGGACGGTAAAAGTTCTGGCGGTATCTTGCGATAGTAGTTTTGCGACGTAAAATCTTTTCACAGTCTCCGATGAGTTAGAAGGCTGAAACTTGCACACAACCTCAGGTATAGCCTTTAGTTAAACGACAAATACCAATGATAAATTGACTGGTTTTGGACTAATTAGTAATTTGGTGAACAAAATATTTTCCTTTATACAAAAAACTGTTTATTTCGTACCTAGGTCTATCAAACCAACCATCGGTGCTCGAGTGTATACTCGCACTTGGCCGGTTTTTTTTTTAAATACATCTCTAGGAAAAGGCGAACATAGGTTCAACAGAATGCCGATAGGTATTAGCAAAATTGTTATAGAGTGTAGTTTTTTGATGGAACTATCTCCTTACAAATGTTACGCCGCCCCACAATCCCCAACCTGCGCCATGGCTCATAAGAAGTGCATTCATTTGTCAGCACTTAGGTAGGTAGGTAGGTAGGTAGGAGTGGCGGTTGAGATAAACCCAAATAGCACTATGTGCCGTCTTGTTACAACAAACAATTTTACCTGGTCGTTGTAAGTTTGTAGAAGGGGGTTTAGATCCATCCTGTGGAATTCAAAAAGGTTATGAGTTATTTAAGGCTACTCTTCGAAACCTCCTCAAGGGAGTCGAAGAATGATTTTCCTAGAGATCGCGCTATACCTAGTGCCGGACAGACGCATAGGTAGTGAGAGAGAGTTTTTTCGGCCGCGTTCTTGAAACTGCGACAATGGGTGGTATGCATAAAAGGCAGTAAATGCTTTTACTGGGGATTTTCTAGGTAAATACTTATTTTGGTATGCATAAAACGGAGTAAATACTACAAATTAAGTATTTACTTCAAGTAACAGCATTTACTTTTTTCGGATGAATTTTTTTAGTAAATACTTTTTTTGGAATGCATAAAAACTAGTATGTACTTTTTTCCTTCAGCAAATACTGGAAATTTTTTAAGTTGCTATCGACCAACTTGAAAATTTCATAGCATTTACTTTTTCTTGAATTTAGCTGTTTTCTAAGGAGCAATACTAAGAGACTTTAGTCATAGATCGAGTTTAAAGCTATTAAGGTCGTATAATAATTGAAATTAAAAAAAAGGAAAGCCTATATTATAATCAGAATGGCAGAATATATACGTGTTAACTCCACAAAGGTATATAAGGAACGACGATCGGGGACCGAAGAAAATTTTAAGCAAGTCTATCGTTTTGAACGAGAAAATGTAGAGTGGTAAAGTGAATATTTCATTGGTAAGTCTTGTAATTAATTTGATATTGATTTATCATTTATAAATATTATAATTATAGCCAATTGTTATTATTATTATTAATTTTATTTTCAAAGGTATTCAAACTGAGACAAGGGGAAGTGCTACTACCCATCTTGAAAAAATGCGGATATTTTTGCGGTACATTGGAGATCCTGGATTTCAAACTGGCGTTGGTGAGGATATAGGTGTTCATCAGAGTACTGTCTCTCGAACAATTAACTGTGTTGCAAAACTGATAGTAGATAAGGCATCAAATTGGATCAAATTTCCATTGAACTATGAGGAACAGTTAAGAGCAAAAGAAGAATGGAGTGCCACATACTGATTCCCCACATGCCTAGGAGCCTTAGACTATACTCATGTGGAAATTTTGAAACCCCATTACCACCCAGAAGAGTACATAAACCGAAAAGGTTATGCTTCTTTAAATATTCAAGCGACGTTCAATGCGAGGGAATATTTTACCAGAGTTGATTGCCAGTGGGCAGGGTCAGTCCATGATTCCAGAATTTGGCGCAGTGGAATCAATTATGCGAAATTCTGCAGACGTTGTTTTGCTAGGAGATGAGGGCTATAGCATTACACCGTGGCTTTTAAGGCTGCAAGGACAAACCAAAAAAAAAAAATTTAATAAACTCCACTCTAAAGAGAGAGTTGTAATAGAAAGATGTTTCGGGCAGTTAAAAAGAAGATTTCCAATTTTTCAAAACTGCGTACGGCTAAATTCGGAAAATGTTCCAAATTTAATTGCAGCCCGCTTTGTCTTGCACAACGTTGCAAAATATTTAAAGAACAATGAAGATTTTCAACCATTTGACGAAACAATAAATCATATACATTACAAAGCTCTTGGTGAAAGCGAAGATTTAACAAACAACTCTCTTCAAATTCGAAGATTAGGCCAAGTCAAAAGAATCGAATTTGCTGAAATGATATTATATCTACAATAATTTTAATTTTAAGAAATCCATTTTTTATTGTTAAAATAATTTGATTTTTTTTTTTAAATAAACTTAAATACACAAAAATTGCCAAAAATAAAATATTCTTCCATATTAATTCCAAAAAGTTGTTTACAAATTAAAAAAAAGTTGATCCATTATCTGTGATAATGGTGGAGCTATGAGAAGAGTAAGTTCTTCGTTCTTCATTTTCACTGCATTTTCTCCTTTCAATTTCTTCTTGCTGCATACGAATTAGTTTTAATTGCTCCAGCAGAACCAAACGCTCACCATTCGTTAAATGTTTGGTTTCGTCAGTTTCGTCCAATTTTCTTCTTTTTTGTTGTGCTGGACCTGGAACTCCTTCCCTCTCTTGGATGCTACATGCTACGCTTGTAGAAGAGTTAGATGCATCTTTTTCCGCCAGTCCTTGGTTGGCATTATCTGCTCCAACAGATAAGCCACCTTTATAAAACGCTTGTTAATTAAAAGTTATGTAGAGTGTTTATTTCAGTGCTTACCAGGAATACATGTGATTGTTGAATTTTCGCCGGCGTTGAGAAAGTCGAGAAAATATTCTCCCATTCTTTTAATTTAATGGGCGTTTTTCCAGTTTTAAATCTATTTTTTTTTTTTTTAATTTCGCTCTTGAAATTATTAATTTTTTTTATTTGGTCTGAGTTTAGTTGTAGGTACTCCCGTTTTGTTTTCATATTCATCAATGAATAATTGTATAGTTTCTTCTTTTGCACTTTTAATTTTGGGTTGCTGAGATTTGTTTAACAAAATATAATGCACTTTTAGTGTTTGTACAAATACAAGATGCATTTGGCTAATTGACAAATTTCCTTGCTCTTTAGTTGCCATCACTTGTCACTCGATGAAACGAGTTTAGTATGACTAAAAAGCTCAAGGTTATGGCTGTGTACAATAAAAAAATTAAGCCAACCGTAAATTTTTCAAAAAAGTATTTACTACGATTTCGGATGAATTTTAAGTATTTACTTGAATGAATTCAGTATTTACTTAAAGTATTTGCTACCAAGTAAAGACTTATTTGTATGCATACGAAACGAAGTAAATGCTGAAAATCGGAGCTTCTACTTCAATTTCGGTATTTACTTAAACCTTTTACTTGAAATAAATACATACCACCCAATGTGTGTTATATGCGGGATGCCTAATCTGACCACATGTTCATGGTCCCTATAGGCCAGTGGCCTGAGTAATTGCTGTTATTCTGGAGAAGGTACACTCAGAGAAAAATCGCAAGCTAAAATCAAGTATGCTCAAGCTTGATTTTAGATTTTTTCATTCTTACTTAATCTTAATATGACACCAATTGTTCTTGAAATAAGCGGAAACAATCTTAAAAGAGGACATTGGAACACAAATGAGATCGCAAAATCTTGAGTTACTTTTTTTGTTCTTGAAATAAGCCGAAACAATCTTATTTCAAGCTTGTTCATGATTGAAACAAGCGCAACAATACTTAAAGTGCATTCGCATGTACTTTATTTTGATTTCTATACGTTCCTAAAATTCACACTCACTTACTGAGTGAATTCTCATAAGGCAACATTGAAAATTTAATATTATTACCTATGTTATCTACTGATGTGAAATGTGAATGAATGATGTGATGATATATTATAAGGTGGTAGGTAATTAAGATCTTAGGTTTAGATCTTGAATACCCAAAATACATTTTCTTCAGGCATCGCATAATGTAAGAACCACATTCTTAAATCAATCCCGAAACAGGACTGAAGTAAGATTTTTTGGTCTTGAAAAAACGAGCTCACAATAAGATTTTCGTACTTGAAATAGTAAGATTTTCCGAGATTACCATACTTTCGTCAACGAACGAGCTTGATCTGACACTGATATGTTTGATTTTAGCTCGTTTTTCCTCTGAGTGTAGGTTGTTTTTTGCGAACTGAAAGTTGGGCATATCCTTCTGGATATGTTGCAGTTCGGTAGTCCCCTCCATCCATGGTTGGCTTTCGATACGAAATCTGAGGAGATTTTTGTTTTTACTGCTCCGAGGGAAATGTGAACTGATTCCGCAAGTGAGCGGTGAAGAGGTGAACCTTGTCTGGCCAGCTCGTCGGCTTGCTCTTTTCGATATAAACACGATTTCTATGACCCAGATCAGGGTAACCTTGTACCGATCAAGCGAGGCCAGCTCGTCCCGACATTCTGATACTAATTTAGAGGTCATATAGACGGAGGCGATAACCTTGATGACAGCTTGACACTCAATTCAGAGGACGTTGCTGCCAACAAGGGCGCGCCACCACCAGTACCCCACAACAGCAGACAAACGCCCAAATGTGGACATGTTCAATCTGTCACTACACAATTCGCAAAAACTCCACCTCAGTTAAATGCAACCAATGCTTACATTGGTGCCATCTACGCAACTGCTCAGGGCTCAGTAGCCACAAGCAGTGGACCACAAGTTTCATTGGCAGTTGCTGCCAAAATGCCCAACAACAACAACAGACCACAAATAGATCCCCACCTCAACCGCAGCCCACCACCTCCAGCACACCACAACCACAACCCCCGTCAATCACAAGCACAAACAGAACTCCACAGCCTCTCACCGAACTCAAGGTGCTACAAATCAACTGCAATGGTATTTCGGGAAAGATAGCCGAACTAACCCATTACATGGATCGCAACCATATCCTCATAGCAGCAGTACAAGAAACAAAACTCATCCCAAAAAACAAACTAAGGAGGTCAGGAGACTACGAAATCATTCGCCATGACAGAACTACTGACCACGGCGGCGGACTTGCATTCATTGTGCACGACAGCTTACAATATATACCCATTCCACAGCCCGCAACCTCGGATGTCACCCTCGAGCAACAAACCATCGCAATTACATCATGCGTACCAACAATCGTGATCACCAACATCTATATCCCCCCAGTTGGTAGCTGCCCCCCAGGATACCTGCCTTCCTTAGAAAACATTTTCAACAGCAACGCAAACCTCATCCTAGCTGACATCAATGCTCACCATGAATCATGGGACCAAGACATCGCCAGAGACCATCGCGGCACACACATTGCAGACCAAATAGACAACTCAAACTTCGGTATCCTCAACGAACCGACACCCACCAGACTAACAGGCAACTGCCAAAGTTCCCCAGACATCAGCCTCGTACACACATCTATGCTTGCCAATACCACCTGGAACACAAGCATCTCATTAAACTCCGATCACCTACCAATCACCATTACAATAAACAGCGAATGCGAATTCCAACTCTCCGAAAAAAGAACCTTCCTCAACTTCAACAAAGCTGACTGGACTAGTTTCACAGCCTACACAGAAAACAAATTCAACAGTCTACAACAACCAACCAACGCCCACGCAGGCGAGAAAATGTTTCGCAAAACAATTCAAACAGCCGTCCAACGATTCGTCCCCGCAGGCAGAATACCAAAAATACGCCCAAACTTCCCAGCAGCAGCAATAGCACTCGCAGAAGAACGCGACAACATCAGGACATCAGACCCCTCCAACCCCATAATCGAACAACTCAACAACAACATCAAACACCTAGTAGACGAACACCGAAGAGAAAAATGGAACAAACACCTAGAAAACTGCAACCTCGGCACGGGTATCAAACAGCTATGGTCCACCATAAAAGCCCTGTCCAATCCAATCAAGACCAGCAACAACATGGCCATATACTTCAATGGCAAGCCTGAAAATAAACCGATAAAGTGCGCTAAACTACTCAACCGACAGTTCAATGAACATCCAACATCCAACAACCGAGATAAAAGAGCCACCCAACGTAAACTCCATCACTTACACACGGAAGAGGACAGCGACGATTACACCCCCGACCAAGTAGCAGCAACAATCCAAAGAGCGAAACCATCTAAAGCCCTCGGACCTGACGGGATATCAACGCTAATGCTTAAACACCTAGGAAACTCAGGAATAAAATACTTAACATCAATCCTCAACCTCTCAATGCAAAGCCTATTAATCCCAGGGCCCTGGAAAGTCGGCAGAGTAATCCCACTGCTCAAACCGGGAAAACCAGCAGATCAAAGCAACTCATACCGACCAATTTCTCTACTCTCCCCAGTCGCTAAAACCCTCGAGGCTCTTCTCCTACCAAAGCTCTCTGATCACCTACATCTAGCCAACCACCAACATGGATTCCGCAAACTACACAGTACCACATCAGCCTTAAATGAAATCACCTCTCAAATCTGCAATGGGTTAAATCAACCAAGACCTTGTCACAGGACCATAGTGGTAGCCCTAGATCTATCCAAAGCCTTCGACACTGTGAGCCATACCATTCTGCTCCAGGACATCCTCGAAACAACACTACCAAACACCATCAAACGCTGGCTCGCAAATTACCTCAGCGGCAGACAAACATACGTAGAATTCCGAAACTCCAACTCAAAACACAGAAAAACCAAACAAGGTGTGCCCCAAGGCGGAGTACTATCCCCACTTCTCTTCAACTTCTACATCTCAAAACTACCGCCACCTCCAGCAGGCATAAACCTAGTCTCATACGCAGACGATTGTACAATCCTAGCCTCAGGCCCTAACATACAAGACCTCTCCCAACTAACATTTCAACTTCCTTAAGGCACAAATGTTTCAGATTCGACAGGTCAAGGCTTCTTTAGAGCTTCTGTAAAGCTTCTAGCAGAAGCAAACTCTTTACCGAAGTCTTGACTTCTATTACAACTTCATTGAGGCCTTTTGGAAAAATAAGATGAAGCTTTAAAGAGCAATTAAATTCATAGCTTCGTTTATTGCAGTTATCGAAAGAAGAGGAAGTTACAGTTTCTATAAAGCTTCGATTAAATATAATTATACAAGCTTCTATAAGTAAACTTGTATAAAACTTAAAAGAGTCATTAACCGAAACTTTATGGAAGACTTGTTTGTGGCTTGCATTATTTTAATATCGAAGCTTTATAGATAGGGAGGAAGAATAAAACATTGTAGGCGAACATTTCTTCAGTTTGGTTAAAGAAGCTTTTCCGAAGATAAATAATGCTAATGGAACTCTTAACGAAGCTTGTTTTGGTATAGAGAAGAGACTGGTTAAGTTTTAACTTTGCAACATGCATATTACAGATAGCGCAGATGATGAGTAAGGTACTTCTGATACTTAGAAGTCTGGGTTCGAAACCCGCGGGAGTTTGGGTTTTTTCTTTCATACTATAGATTTGTTACCTCTTTTCATGTTTCATTCCAGGCCTAAAAAAGAACCCCAATCAGAGAGAATAATGCAACATTATATATGTACTTTACTAAATTCCAAATAAATAAATAAAATGAATGGAAATGGAACATTTTTTTTTTTTTACAAATTCGTAGTTTCGATAAAGCTTCGATTACTGAGCTAATAGAGTCCTAATAGAAGTCTTTTCAGAGGCTTTATAGATAATATACTTTCGATAAGTGTTCGCCTTTCGGGCCTTACCGAAGTTTTATAGGATTCTTTTGGAAACTAAAAGTAATCCTCTATTGAAGCTTATCGAAGCTGAAATGTTAGTTGGGCTGTTCATCCATCAACGCATACTTGGGCACAGTAGAAACTTTCTTCAACGACCGAAACCTTAAACTATCATCAGAAAAATCCACCGCAACATTATTCACATCATGGACAAAAGAAGTAAGACTCGAACTGGACATATCTATAGCCGGAAGACGCATACCCACCATTGCGCACCCTAAACTCCTAGGAGTCACATTTGATAATATGTACAGTTTCTCAACACACGTCAATAACATCAGAAATCGCCTAAGATCCAGAAATAACGTCATCAAATCACTTGCCGGAAGTTCCTGGGGGAAAGATAAAGAAACGCTTCTCGCCACATACAAAGCGATTGGACGATCTGTCCTCAACTACGCGGCACCCATCTGGACCCCACAATTAAGCGACACCAACTGGATGCACCTTCAAACATGTCACAACACAGCCATGCGAACTATAACAGGATGCCACCTCATGGCCAACGAAGATCATCTTCACACAGAAACAATGATGCTCCCGATAAAAAAACACAACACCATGTTATCACAACAATTTCTACTGGCCTGCCACTTACCGGAACACCCCAACCACACCCTCATCTCAAATCCCAAACCACCTCGCAATATTCGAAGATGCATCACAAACCTCCAAGAAGAAATAGACCACCTCGTACAACAACCCAACATCAATACTGAACAATACACAACAGGGTTAAAACACATCCACCAGAGATCGGTAACCAACACGATCGCTAACTACAAATCCAACATTGTGCTCGGCGGCAGACCACCACCCATTGCCACCGAAGAAAAATCACTCCCACGTTCAACCAGAACAACACTAGCCCAACTCCGCTCGGGCTGGTGTCACAAACTAAACAGCTACATGTCCCGCCTAGACCCCAACATACAGAACAGCTGCCCAGACTGCAACGATGGTCCACACGACGTAACACACCTTTTTAACTGCCCGGCGAAACCAACTACATTAACCCCAATAATGCTATGGACCCACCCAACTGAAGTGGCACAATTCCTAGGACTTGAAACTGAGATGAATTGACGAATGACGAATGAAGCTGCTACTACAACAACAACAACAACATGACAGCTTGACTGTCGATGAATATGCCTATCAGAACTAACATACATCTGCAAGCATCTCGGGGCGCTGTTGAAGCGTTATAGGTTCACCTTTCCCGGGAGAAGTATTTAAAAAAAAAATCTTTTGTCTCTGAACTATGTTTGTGTGTAGTTTGATTTCAGACTAGTCTTGTTTTTACAGATCTCAGCTCAAAGTGCATCGGAGCAGCTCACTTAAGGTATCTTACTTCTTGACTATGTATTGACAAAACCTCTTAGTCAGTATACCTACAATGAATTCATCCGCCTTACATCCTCCTTCTAAGGGAATCATAATAGATTTCAGAGATTTATTCAGCCTGTCATTTGCGACAGAACCTAATGGTGTTGCTATTTTCATCGCGATCAAAACTGCTTTTATCTTCAGACAGTTCAAACAATACCCAACAACCGATGTTAGGAACGTCTTTCTATTCGAAGGTAAGCTAAGTGAATGTTTTGCACAAACACACTTAAGTCCTAGTCTAGCCGGCTTTGTTGAGAAGGATGCATTGCTTCCGTCTGACGGTAGCAAAAGATGCTGATCTTGCGATGTTCGATAAGTGTTCTTCCCTTGTTGTTCTCGAATTGAATTTAATCCCAAGGTGGACATTACCATTGATATGATTCGGTTGGCCAAGTTATTCATTTGGATTTTAGCGCAGTCAATGAATTTAGTTTAGTAAATGCTGTGAACTATGTCGTCTTTGCTTTAGCATCAGCTTAGGTATGTCCTTAGTCCCTTTTATGATTTCGGAGGCCACTAGTGTGAAGTGTTTCATAATCGCTTAGCTGCTTAAGCGTATCCCCCTTCCCATCGTTAGGGACGAGCCTTCTTTTATTTGTATTCAAAAAAAAAGTGAAATTCTCATCCTCTCCATGATATACTCGCAATTTGGAAAAACAAAATACCAATCAAGGCGCACCTATATATTTCTTCGTAATCTACAAAGTAATGCTGGCATCAATTCTGCTTATTAGCCAAACTGTCATATTTGCCAGTCCAATCGAATTTAGTTCGCCACCAACATTGTGTAGGAACAATTGCACAAGGCAGCCATTTAATTTGGTTGTAAGCAAATTGCTGTCATTTATTCGGCCACATTTGTCACATCCCACAAGGCGAATGAACAATGAAACCCGCACAACAATATCAGCCATCATATAAGCCCAAAAGAAGAAGCAAATAACTTTCCTAATTACCCCGAAAAACAACTCGAAACATTCTCATATATGTGATTCCATAAAGAATAATTTATTGTTCCGCTATGCCAAAAAGGACAACTATCGTCTTCCGGCGGCCGATGCTATGCCATTGACTTTACGATATGGCCAAGACATACCCATATCCGTTTTAATATTTTGCCAAGACATGGCGGACAGCACAACAAACAGAAAAAAATATTATTATTATTCAAAGAGGAAAATGATACTAATAACGCCAGTAAACTATGTAATATATGCAGTGAAAAATATGACAAGTATCCTTCCCAAGGATGTGCCAAATGAATACTAAATGGCAATGCGCCGATGTGTGTAGGCAGGCAGAATTGTCTATACACAGTTGCATTGGAGAGCGCCTTAAGATTTCATCCTTTTCATTATTTTTTCATAATTCTGTTGCAAGGATAATGGATGATTATGTTTATTATTTTCCGCCCATCTTCATTAAAATATATGAAGCATTATTATCTTCATCGGGTGGACGGACGGTCAATGCTGCTTATTTCGTCCATCCATATACTTGAAAGGAAACATTAGAAAGGAGTTAAAAATTGAGCAAACAAAGTGTTTACAAGTCAGGCAAATGCGAGTATGTGTGTAGACAACTGTTTTTATGATAATAGAGCTGCGATTATATTTACAAAATGTGGCAACAGGATGTTTCTTATATTTCGACTTAATGGCAGGAATGGATATGTGTGCGCTTAGCTGGCGCATTCAAATAACGAAATGTCATTAAGAGCGATTATTTCGGACAGTCGACTGCAGTATTTATGGGTATGTATAGGGACAATTTCAGCAGTCAGTGGATTCGCCCAAGCAATTAATTTCCTTACAAAACCTAAAAATTGTTTCAATTTTGTTAGTGATGCCAACCTCCTCCTAATTGTCGAAGAAGTACCTTACAAGGGGTTTCCTCCTACTCCGAGCAATGGCTTGGCATACACAGGGAATATGAGTAATATCACCTGCGACATGTAAGTCTTCGCAATACCTGTATGTTGTATGTGTCCGTATCTGTTAAACCTAATCCCATAGCGTGCTTCCTTAGAAGACAGTGCACGGAGAGTATCCCTATTGCCCTTCGTAGCTTTGATCTTCTGAGCTTCAGTTAGTTAGTTAGTTTAAAGTGGCTCTCGATGAGAGAAACACTTAGGTAGGCCGTTATTCGGCCCATTGTGCATACCACTGGGATTTGGGGAGCTGTTTCTTTACTGGCTACTCATGTAAACCATTTGCTGCCGGTTATAAAGCTAAGAATGTTAGCGGCGCTGGTGTTGCCTAGATCACTGAGATCATTGAGAAAATAGTTTCCTAAGTGGGCCTTCCTTAGGTTGGCCAGGGCACCAGGGCAGGGCAACTGCAAAGAAAGTGAGTGACGGGCTCGTCCTCCTCTTCGTCTCTACAGCTTCTGCAGAAGTCATTAAAAGGCAGGCCGAGCCTTTGGGCGTGTCTGCCTAATATGCAGTGTCCGGATATCACATTAACGACTTTCGAGATGCTGGATCTTTTAAGTCGAAGAAGCTCCTTGGATCGCTTTGCGTCCAGAGCTGGCCAGGTGAGTTTGGCAGTATCGCAGTATCCTAAATGTTTCCATCTGAACACTGCTCTGCTAACTGCGTCCGCGTGAATTGCATACACGTTGTGCAGACTTATACTGTCCACGCCAGAGGGGCCTCGCCTTGCTAGTTCGTCCGCTGCACAGTTCCCTGGGATGTCACAGTGACCAGGAACCCAGCAGAGGGTGAGGTTGTACTGTCCAGCTATCTCATTGAAAGATACGCGGCAATCTTCCACCGCCTTAGATCTTATTTCGCTGGATATTAGGGATTTGATTGCAGCCTGGCTATCAATGTATATGACGATATCCCTTTGTGATACCGTATTAATCGACAGCCACACTGTGGCTTGACGAATAGCTGTAATTTCGGCTTGGAAGACACTGCAGTGTTCCGGAAGACAGAAGGAGAGGCCCAGGTTCAATTCTTCTGAGAAGACTCCGGCGCCCACTCCCTCTGGTGTCTTAGAACCGTCTGTGAATATTGACAGTGATTTATGTAGGACATTTTGTGAGGCCCATTGGTTCCTGTCCGGTATTTCATGGGTATAGCCTTTATCGAAGCTGATTTTCGTAGGCAGATAATCGGTTGTAGTGGGCAGGGGGATCGTCTGTAGGAGGATGCTGGAGTGCCCATACGGTTGCCCTCTCCAGTGTTTCCCTTCCCTTAGTCTAATAGCCACGTTTGTGGCATATTCTTTACTGACGATGTCTAGTGGAAGTAAGTTGAGCATGGTTTGAAGAGCGGCGGTTGGAGATGTCCTCAGTGCGCCCGTGATGCACATATATCTCAAGCGCTGAGTCTTCTCTAAGACCTTTAGATTGGAACTTTTGTTCAAGGCCGGCCACCACACAACGATGCCATATAGAATTATTGGTCTTATGACCGCAGTATAAAGCCAATGCATCATATTGGGCTGAAGGCCCCATCTGGAGCCGACGGCCCTTTGGCAGGAGTATAGAGCCACTAGGGATTTCCTAGCGCGTTCGGCAATATTTTCTCTCCATAGGAGCTTCCTGTCCAACCTCAGCCCCAAATATTTAGCGCTGCTAATGAACTCGAGTGGAACTCCTTTGAGTATTGGGGGAGTGCCAGCGGGTAGCTTAATCTTTCTTGTAAATAGGACTAACTCCGTTTTCGTCGGGTTGACGCTAAGACCGCAGCTGTCGGTCCAGGAGACTAGTTTACGTAAAGCGAGTTGCAGGATATCGGAAAGTGTTTGAGGATACTTCCCCGAGGCGAGTAAGGCGACGTCGTCCGCGTTACCTGCGACATGTAAGTCTTCGCAATGCCTGTATGTTGTATGTGTCCGTATCTGTTAAACCTAATCCCATAGCGTGCTTCCTTAGAAGACAGTTCACGGAGAGTATCCCTATTGCCCTTCGTAGCTTTGATCTGCTGAACTTTAATAATTATACAGAATTTTTGCGATCTAGCTTAGGCCACAGAGCCTTTGAGACCTTGTGACCTGCAATATCTGCCCATCTTTGGTCTGCCCTATTTTTAGTTTTCACGAGAATAATTCTCTTGTCCACGGCTATTTGTGGTCTTATGCCCTCAATGGCCCAGTACATATACAAAAATTTCAGCGACTAACCTTGGCCGAGCTTAGATATTCACGCAACCAGTCGGAGGAAGGCCCATAGACTCACTTTCTGGCAGAAATGTCCTGAGTATTAGAAAGTGAGTGTCATTCAGGAAAGATTTTTTCAAAGGGGCAGCCTTTTATAATATAGTATAATATGTATCTATTGTATTTGTATACAAAGAGACCGTCGACCTATAACATATATTGTGCTTGAAGCGTCAGAATAGGGTCTCTACATTTCCAATGGAGCTGATGATGCATTCAGCCGAGGTCGTCTTTAATACCTCGGTACTAATTGTTTCCCTGAAAAATTACTTCCTTCTGATACCACAGAGGGCCGGGCATTCACACGTGATAATGCTCAGATGTTTCGTCTTCGAAAATACATAGTCGGCATTCCGGTGACGCGACTACTTGCAATTTCTTTAGGTGATATCGCAATAATGGTGACCTGTTAGGTAGCCTACAAAATTTTTGATATCATGTGTGGAGATCTGTAAATGACTAACATTGCTGCATCGCTGGCAACTCTGTAATTCATCTCTCTTTCGACATAACTACACACTACTTGTTTGGTGTGTGTCACTTCTGTTCTTCGTGTTCAACCGTGCAGACATATGCTCAATAAAATATTATTTTGAAGTCCAGTAAATTGAAGTCGTTTTATTTGAGGATTATTACATTGGCGACGAGGTAAATATAATTTCAGATATTTGTTTTCCAAAAAAAAAAAAAGAAAAGAAAGAAACGTTTGGTGATTGAATCCAATATAATAAGAACGATGAGTTTTCAAAAAAAAGTTGATGCAATGTATATACATATATAAAACAATTATTTCGGTTTCTTCTAGTGGGAAGAAAGAGAACGAGTTTGCAAAAAAGTTGATGCAATAAAGAAAAAAAAACATTTTGGTTTCTTCTAGTGAGAAGAAAAAAAACAACAATCAGTTTGCAAAAAAGGTGATGCAATAAATATAATATGTATATAAAACGATAATTATGTATTGTGGTTTCTTCTAGTGAGGAGAAAAGAGAACAACGTGTTTGCAAAAAAGTTGATGCAAGATATATATATTTGCTCAGTTGTTTGTGGGTAATAAATGGAAAAGGAAATCACAGATCGTAGGAAAGAAAACTAAAAGTTGATGCACAATTCCTTGCGCATAAATTTATATTTTAATATCTCAAGAACTCAAGAAAAAATTTGTTGGAGTAAATTCAAGAAAATATACAAGTAGGTATGATAATATTTCCATTAAAATAGAACACATTTTTGTAAATGCCATTGTCAATACATTACAGTTTTCACTGGATTTTTGTACAACTCTCAATCGATAATAGATGATCGAAAGAAAACAATGAATGACTACGGAATCAAACCTTTCCTATGTGATACGATCGACAAATCGTTAATTCGATTAGAGTGGGAGAAGTGGCTTAGGTCATTTTCGTTGTTTCTAAAATCGGAAGAAGTCGTTGATGTCGTTAAAAAGAAAAATAAACTCCTTCACCTTGGAGGACCTCAGTTACAAGAGGTTATTTTTAATATTCCAGGTGCGTTAATAGACAACCCGGAAGATGGCGACATGTTCGAAGTGTTAGTGGACAAATTAAATGAGTATTTTTCGCCAAAAAGAAACTCCACATTCGAAAGACACCTTTTCCGATCACTTAAACCAGAACAAGGAGAGAGCTTAAATAAGTTTTTGGTACGTCTTAGGAACCAGACAGCTAAATGTTCGTTTGGGAAAACTCAGGCGGAAATAGTGGATATCACTATAAAAGACAAATTAATAGATGTCTGGGCTCCTGGAGATCTGCAAAAACGTCTGCTCGAAAAAGAACACTCCCTGAGTGAAATTATTGAAATGTGCCAGGTACATGAACAAATCAAGTGTCAGACGGAGGCAATGAGCTCCACTTCCTCATCAAATAATGACATTAATAAGATTTCTTCGGTAAGTACGTCTAAATACGCTGGCAATAAAATAGAGTGCTTTAGATGTGGCCGGGTGGGTCATTTGGGGGGTGCTAGTTGCTGTCCTGCCAGAAATTTAAAATGCAACAGATGTGGGCGTTTAGGCCATTTTTCAAATACATGCCTCACAAAAACATTTAAAAGGAAAGATATGTGGTTAGAGAATTCGGCGGCAAAACGACGAAGGCTTGAACCTTCGAAGATTCGTTTCGTGGAGGAAGGATGTAATACGAAATCAAACGGTCAGAAATTTACTGAGCATGACTGTTTTCAAGTCACGCTCACGGATGATGTAAAAGAGCCCATGAGCGGAAGGATTGATTGCTTTATTGGGGGAAACAAAGTGTCAATGTTAATAGATTCCGGCTCACGATTCAATTTGCTAGGGGAAGATGATTGGGAATGTCTTCGTCAGTCTTCTACAATACTTGGGAACTTTCGGACTGAATCCGGTAATGAATTGCTGAAAGTGTTGTGTGTATTTGAGGCGCCTATAAGTGTGAATAAACGTGTGGAACATATTGCATCATTCTATGTGATCAAGAATGGTAAACAGTCTTTATTAGGACGTGAAACGGCAATCAAATTAAAAGTATTGAAGTTGGGAGTTGAAGTTAATAATCTCGATGATTTGTGCCCGTTCCCAAAAATTAAGGGTATCCAAATACACCTGTCTATTGATAATTCTGTAAGACCTGTACAACAACCCATGCGCCGCATCCCATCAGCTTTGGAAGAAAAGGTTGAACAAAAATTGAAAGAAGCTGTTGAACAAGACATTATTGAGCCGGTATATGGTCCTAGTCTCTGGATCTCCCCCATAGTAATTGTTTTCAAAGAAACCGGCGACATTCGGTTATGTATTGATATGCGTCGCGCAAACATTGCTATACAAAGAGAAAACTATCCTCTTCCCACATTTGATTCATTTTTAACTAAACTTAAAGGTGCTAAGTACTTTTCCAGGTTAGATCTGAAAAGTGCTTATCACCAATTGGAGCTAGATGAAGATAGTAGACAAATTACGACGTTTATAACGCATAAGGGGTTATTCCGATACAAACGGTTGTTGTTTGGAGTTAATTCTGCACCGGAAATATTCCAAAGGGTCATGGAAAATATTTTAGCTCCTTGTAGAAATGCCCTTAATTACCTTGACGATATTATTATTTTCGGACTCACAGAAGAAGAACACAACAAAGAGTTGGAAGCTGTAATTAAAATTTTTCGCGAAATGAACGTGACTCTTAATAATGACAAATGCAGTTGGAAGGTTCAACAGCTTAAATTTTTGGGTCATGTGCTTTCTACCGCTGGCATATCTGCGGACCCAGACAAAATTAAATCGGTATTAGAATTTCGTGCGCCCAATACCAAGGAAGAAACTAGAAGCTTTTTGGGGTTGGTCACATATTTAGGGAAGTTTATTCCAGATATGGCAGACGTAACTGCACCTTTATGGAACCTCATCAAAAAGGATGTACAATTTACGTGGGGTGAAAAGCAAGCAAAAGCATTTCAAATGCTAAAAGATGCGCTTGTAAAGATTCCAACATGGTCATATTTCAACCCGACAAGTCGTACTCGCTTGATAGCAGATGCAAGTCCAGTTGCTTTAGGAGCGGTTCTGCTGCAATTTAAGGACGGGAATCCAGAAGTGATTTGTTTTGCTAGCAAGAGCCTTTCCGCAGTTGAAAAACGGTATTCGCAAACAGAAAAGGAAAGCCTGGCGTTAGTATGGGCCACAGAGCGTTTTTATTACTATCTCGCTGGAATCGAATTTGAGTTAGTTACTGACCATAAGCCATTTGAAGCGATTTTCAAGCCAACGTCGAAACCACCAGCGAGAATAGAAAGATGGGTCCTCAGACTACAATCTTTCAAGTTTAAAGTTATTTATCAGGCAGGAAAATCAAATATAGCAGATTCACTCTCTCGGCTCTGCAAACTTGAGGAGAGCAGCTCTTTTGATAAACTTTGTGAACACAATGTTCATGTGATAATCGAAAAAATGGTCCCACGCGCTCTTACCATAACTGAAATCGTACAAAACAATAGTAAAGATAAGGAACTGATGGAAGCAGTAGAAAATTTAAAGAAGGAAGAGTGGGACGCGAACAACAAAAACGTGTTCTTTCCGTTTCGAATGGAACTGTGCACTTTGGGAAACATTCTTCTGCGTGGGACCAGGATTGTCATTCCTCTGGACCTACGTTCCCAAGTTTTAAATCTTGCTCACGAAGGTCACCCAGGTGAGACAGCCATGAAACGAAGGCTTCGCGCGAAGGTATGGTGGCCTGGAATTGATAGAGACGTCGTGAACTTCGTGAAAAGTTGCCGTGAATGTTTATTGGTTTCCCAACCACCACGGCCAGTGCCTATGACACGGCATGTGTTTCCAGACGGTCCTTGGGAATGTGTGGCAATGGACTTGTTAGGGCCACTACCGAACAACGACTTTGTCTTCGTTATCATAGACTATTATTCAAGATATCAAGAATCGAAATTTTTGAGAAAAATTACAACGGCCGAAATTATAACAATTCTTGAAGAGATTTTTTGTAGGCTAGGATATCCTAAATCTATTAAAGCGGACAACGGACGCCAGTTTGTTAGCGGCGAATTTAAAGCGTATTGCAAGACTAATAACATTGACCTGATCACATCACCACCATATTGGCCACAAGCCAACGGCGAAGTAGAAAATATGAATCGCTCTATATTAAAACGGCTGCAAATCGCAAATGCAAACGGCAGTGATTATAAAAAGGAAATTCAAAAGTTTATACTAATGTATAATGTAACACCTCATAGCACCACGGGGAAAGCACCTTCGGAGCTGTTATTTAATAGAGTTATACGAGACAAGATCCCTTCTGTACAGGATATAAGCGAAGATATCCTGGATTCAGAGGCGCGTGACTTGGACGCTATAAATAAGGAGAAAGGAAAACAAAAAGGCGATAATAATCGTAGGGCGAAACCAAGCGAAATTGACATCGGAGATAAAGTCTTGCTTCGCAATGTAGTTTTTCAGAACAAATTGACGCCTACCTTCGACTCAACCGAATTCGAGGTAATTGAAAAAACACAGAATGAGGTAGTAGTACGAGCGGATGACGGCAAAGTTTTTAGACGAAATATAAGTCATGTGAAAAAGATTCCGGCCTTGACTGAATCAGGTTCTTTTATCATTCTTAATAATTACTCTTTGTATTACTTTTTGTTTATTCATTAGGTCCGGAACAATTACCCGATGGGGGCGATGTCGACGCATCCCATATAGTATACCCTCAGCCTCCCGTTGAAGACGGTAACCTTGATGATCCAAAGAACGGAGAAATAAAGCTGAAGCTGAAGAACATAGGAGGGATGTGGAGATCTGTAAATGACTAACATTGCTGCATCGCTGGCAACTCTGTAATTCATCTCTCTTTCGACATAACTACACACTACTTGTTTGGTGTGTGTCACTTCTGTTCTTCGTGTTCAACCGTGCAGACATATGCTCAATAAAATATTATTTTGAAGTCCAGTAAATTGAAGTCGTTTTATTTGAGGATTATTACATCATGGATATTTTTGGCATCATTTTTAAAAGGTTTTCATTTCCTACAATTCCCTCATGCCCGGGAACCCACCATAAACTGGTTTTGTTTCTGGTACTAAGTGTTTGGACAGTATTGAACCAGTGTAGCACTGATTTGGAGTCAATAATGGATGAGCTTTTATAGCTGATTGACTGTTCGTGAATATATGGATGTTAGCGCCTTTAATACCTGAATTGTAGATAATGTTTGCGCAATCTTTGATGGCATATAGAGCTCTGATTGAAAAACGGTAGGGGTTTTCCCCATAGGTATTGAGACATTACGGTTTGCCCCATGAATACCAGCTCCAACCCCGGATTCCATTTTGGAACCATCCGTGTACCACTTTAGGCCGCTTTGGCAGTTTGGTGGGCAATTGCTTGCCCATGCTTGGAATCCGTTTTTCAAAGCATAAGGTTTATGGGATGCGGTCTGTGATCATTTCAAGTTCTGGAATTTCTGAGAGTCGTTAGTTCCTGTAATTTTGATTTTTAGCGGCTGAATTTTGTGCCAGAATTGGCTTTAATTAGAAAAGTCAACTTGTTCTCAAACCTCCCGTTTTCCTCACTCCTCGTTTCTTAATGCCAGCACTAATCAATTATTTAATCATAAGGCAGCCCGGAATCAAGATCGTCGTTAAGCCTCCTTCTGCCACCCTATGATTGCTTTCCGTTCGGTGAACGTTCATTCTGGCAGACCTCTCTTGTCGAGAGTTAGCTTCCCATATTCCCCACAGTTCGGAGTCCCGGCAGCACCAGCATTGCGGTGAATTGCTCTATATCTACAATCTGTATCCACACCCTCCAATTCCGCCTAATGACGTTTGTCATTGGGCAGTTTTCCTACTCCCAGGAACCAGGAATCACACTTCATCATACTCATAAACCCTGATGAAAAGAGAACCACGATTGCCGTTGGGTCGCTTTCTGTCATCCAGAGACCATAATGGTTAGTCGTAGGGCCTCACCGAACCACAATGTAAGTATACTATGTGCAGTCATAGGGCCACACGAAACCATCGGTACCGCCTTTAGTTGCAGGGCCTTACAGTGCCACTCATGTCGTTGGGCCGATGTTTGTCATTTAATGGCCAATATTTTTTGAAGGACTTCGTAGAAGCTTCACTATCGTGTTGTCGATTTCTGATGGATTTATACCCGCACCCCTCATTACAAGTTTGTCTTTCTTTGTGCGAAAACCCTTGAATCGGCAAGTTTTACTCAAGACCTGGACTACAACTCGAATAGGTTATTTCGTTAGATTTGTAAGTCTAGCATTTTGAAGTCCAACGGGAAAATAAATTCAAAAAAAGTCAGCTATTGAAGCTTCCTCTACTAAATCTTGTCCTTCCGGATTTGAGTGAAGACTCTCCACGCCGGAGTATTGGGCATTCGGTCTCCGTAAATTATGGCCGCGCTAATTTAGACCGGAATCAAACAATTCAATTAGACCGCGCTGACTAAATTCATCAGACCATATGAAAGGATGACTCGCTTCGCTCGCTGCAAAAGCTTTAAACTCATTGGATCCCATTATCGGACATAGCTAATGCCCTATACAATTACATGTCGGAGAAATCTGCGTGTCCTAAATTCATTGGATGTAATAACTGCGCTCCAAAGATGAAATTAGACCGCGCCTTAATAAAATAGACTTTTACTTAAGCTTTCATTTCACTATCGCGGTTATATATCATTTTTAAAATGAACTTAGAACGCGGCCTAAAATCACGCGATTTAATTCCATCCACATTTGTCCTCGCTCTACGTCTACGTGATCTATCTCAGTCAACTGATTTCCAATTTTATAACCACCCCAATGTTCCTAAGGCCGGAAATACTTTGGTCCAAACAAAATATTTCATATGGGTTAGTATGCTTTCACCAAGTCATCACCTTAAATAGCTCTTCTGGTATGTGTTCCTGTATATGAGCCTTATTTAACTTGAGATTTTAGCCTTTAAGCTTAAGTCTTGGATTTGATCGTCTAGTCGTTCGTTCTGCCTCACAGTGAAAATTTTATCGTATTCTGGGTATGTCCCAACACCGACTGTGACCCTATTAGATTTCCTTGTTAAGAAGTCTCTGTTCAAGGACACGTTCATTTCTCATATTGGTAAAACTTTTGAACTTTCTTTGGATCCGCCATCTTATAATGGCTCCGCATCACCATCATCACGATGCCAGTCAAAGCAATCGCTATACATTTTAAATTCTGGCCGACTAAATCATTAAAAACCAAAATTTAACCAAACACTTTGTAACATCGTATCCTAATTTATAAAATATGCCGTAAACACAAACAGACATCATCCCTTTTCCTGTTGAACATTAATATAATTTTTTTGTTTTTTTGCTACAACGCGTTGGACCGACTAACGCGAAAAAATATAAAAAAAATTTTATTCGAGCTATGCGTTGGTTTTATTTTTGTTCTCACTTCTTGTGTCTTTAGCCGCAGAAACTTCATATCCTGTATCCTGGTTGGCTGACTATCGTTTGCTCCTTTTGAGTAGTCCAGGGATGAGTTCTAATTAAAATTTCACTCCTTTCGCGTCATTAAAATATATATACACAGACATTTTTGTATAATTAGCATCGCGCACCCGGAACACAATTTGGCTGCGATTTTATTGTTGTTATCCTTTTTTGGAAGTTCCGCCGCCGCCATCGCCATCACCACCATCACTGCTTAGGAGTTTAATGGTCATGATGGTGGCCACTGCGCCGACACAATGGAGAAGTTGTCGCAACTTACAGTATACAGCGACTGAAACTATTATAGGTGGATGGGTGATGTTTTTTTTTTTATTGTTATTAATAATTCTTCTTTTTTTTGCGCAACCATTCTTTAGGGCAGCATTTTTTTCAGGTTTGACAGTCAGTCTCATTCCGGAAACTGAGTAAATATATTGAAATATTTGGTACAAATTTGAATTGCAATTTATCTGCTAGGAATCTTGTCTAGTTCGAGTGGTTGAATCATTGGACATAGACTAATCGTCAAGAATGGGAACGTGGTTACAATTGTAACTTTGTGGATACAATAATTACAATTCACTTGAAAAAGTTTCAAACAGCCAACAAATTGTTAGAAGCAGTGAGAATCCTGCTTTAAAAAATGCAATTTGTAATAGCGAATATAAAATGCGCTCTGGCTTCAAGTTTTATTCCATTACAACGCGTTCACGTGATGCAACTTTCTTTTTTAACGCGCGTTTGACAGCGTTGACATTTCATTGTTTTCTTTTTTCATGAAAGTTAACAAGAAGACTTATTGCATCCATTTTATTTTGGTTTTCCTACTACTTAACAAAAAAAATATTTTACTACAATAACGAACTCGAAACGACCGACTAAATTGGTTCGCTGAAAACACAGCATTTTGGCGTTTGAGAGCGTAGGGCTTTTAGTATGGTGCCATGAAATAACGCCAAGTGCAATAAGGCCAACTTTTAGAAATTGGCCTTATTTCGCTATGCAAAAGTATAATAAGGCCAACTTTCAACAGTTGGTCTTATTTCACTTTAACCAAGTGTAATAACGCCAACAAAATTTGAGTAATAAGACCAAGTTGGTCGTATTTCACTTTGGTAAAGCGTAATAAGACCAACTTCAAACAAAACTATTGAATTTGTACTAGACAGTAACCTGTTTCTAAGATCACAGAAGAATTTAGCGTTCTATAAATCGACATGGTAATAGTTTTAAAGTAAGAATTGAGGTCATTTGATTAGCAAGTGAAAGCTTGGCAAGAAGGAAACATCGGCGCAGGGACATAACTCCACGGGACATAAGTCCTTAATTTTTTTTTTTTTTAAGTGGAACATAGCATAAGTCCACCAATTTTATTGGTAGCATAAATGGGTGCGGTGACATAAGGCCAAATTTTAAAATTTGGCTTCAAGGCGTTTTGGACAGCGACATATAAGACGAAATTCTATCATTTCGCAAAGCAACATAAAGCCAAATTATTTTGAGACATAAAGAGCAAATGCTATTTTTCCATAACAAAATCTTGTACATACCGTTTGATTTAATACTAATCGGCCACGAATTTTCTAATGAACTGAAGTTAAAATTTGAAAATTAGATAGCTATTAGCTAGGTATTTACATTTTTACTTTATTTTAAAAAATTTAAATTTGGGCGAATTTCTATGAAAAATGTCATGTACACAAAACTAAATGAGCTATTGAAAACATTAAGCTAATTTTTGTTGCTGAATTGGGAATATTTAAACTTTGGGGACCCTTTTTCATTTTTCTAATTCATTCAAGATGATGCATATCAACCAAGACATCACAAAGAAACCGTTATTACGGTGGCTTTCCTGCAAGGCAAACAGAACAAAATTTAAAAATTTTTAATTTTCACACCCCAAATCGATCCTCCTTTGCTCCAAAATTTTTTTAGCTACGCATTTAGGTTCATTAAAAATTGATCCTCCCCTTCGCAATCATTGCCTGGCTGCGCCTTTGGTTTATTTACATGCCCAAGTTGATCGCTCCTATTGTGCAGTGTGCCAGGACCTACCATTTAATATACAGTCAAAATCGCTTACAACGACATGCATCGGTTATAACGACGAATCGGTTATAACGACCAAATTTTTAGGTCCTGACTAAGCTCCATTATAATCCCATTGAATAACAAATCGTTTAAAACGACATCGCTTACAACGACAGATTTTTTCCTTTTCTTGAAATAAAATATTGGTTACAACGACTAAAATCGACGCAGCTGTTGGCGGTACTGCAATTTCGCATATATACTCGCATGTATGTATGTCAAGAACAAATAAGAATTATGAAAAAAAGGACCTCAACTTGAAAACAGATTAATTCACATGTGTATACCTTGATATCGGTTACAGCTACCTATCGCTTATAACGACCAAATTCGCTAGTCCCTTGAAGGTCGTTATAACCGATTTTGACTGTAGTCTGCTTGCCTTGCAGATCTTTAAAACTAGCCAAGAAGTGCATTGAAAGCTAATTGAAGACGCTTTAGGAAAAAAAAGGAAAGCCAACGGTTTCTTTGTGATGTCTTGGGTGATATGCATCATCTTGAATGAATTAGAAAAATTAAAAAGGGTTCCCAAAATTTAAATAATAAATTTTTGTACATTTCAGAAATAGAACAACTGTATAAATTTGAATGCAATGAAAAGTTGTGTAGGAATTTAAAACTATTATTTATAGCTTTAAATTCGCGCAGTTGGCCTTATTTCACTGACCTAAAGTGAAATTAAACCAAATTCATATTTTGAAAGCGCAATAACACCAACTTGGCGTTATTGCACTTTGTCGAAGTGAAATAAAGCCAACTGTTGAAAGTTGGCTTTATTACACTTTTGAAAAATGTAATAAGGCCAACATTGAGAAGTTGTTTAAACTTGCTATCTTTACTGTAGCTATTTAAATTTAATTTTTAACATCAAAAAGCTATATAAATCCGAAATTTTTGTATGGGAGGTAGTAGGTAGTAGTTTTCATCCGATCTTACTCATCTTCGAATACCTACAAAATTTCAAGTCGATAGCTCTTAAATTACGGCCGTAATCGTGCGTACAGACGGACGGACAGACGGACATCGCTAGATCGACTAAGAAAGTGATGCTGATCAATAATATATATAGTTTGTCATACCTACAACGCCTCCTTATGTGCGTTACAAATGGAATGTCAAAGTGAACATACCCTCACCACAGTGTGGTACCGGGTATAATAATGGAAATCTAAACGATGAAAGAACATTATTATACATGGAGGAATCTGCTACCAAAAGTGTCTTAAGGATTAGCCAAACTGATGGTACTTGGAACCCGTGCAACTCTGGTCACGCACAGATTCTAGGGAAATACCTTGGGAAAGTTGTCACTTCTTACTATATGATTCCACATTTAAATTTTGATAGACCATTCTTCTGCTCGTTCTCGATGAATGGAATGGAAAACAAATGAACCCACGAAGAGGAAATCGATATCCATCTACACAGATGGATCGAAGATGAATTGTGAAACCGGTACCAGTATATTCTCGGAAGAATTAAATATACATCACTCAGGCTTCCTGATAACAGCAGTGTCTTCGAAGCAGAGGTTCTGGCAATCGCGGAAGGTGTCATTGTTGGCAATACCAAGAAATGATATTACCATTTTCATTGACAGCCAAGCGGCTATTAAAACAGTTTCTGCTATTGAAATAAAATCAAAATTAGTTCATCGCTGCCGCAAAGAGCTGAAGGTTCTCTGCTCGCAGCACTCCACGGTCCTCTGCTGGGTCCCTGGGCACAGTGACAAAGCCGGCAATGGGTCTGCAATTTATCATGATCTAGCACTGTAATCGATCAAGCCATTCAACCATTCTGTAATCTTAGAGAGCGAGTGGAAAATAAAATTCGTATGAAAACCAACAACAGGTGGAAGGGACTAACTACCTGTGAAGTATCGCGGAAGCTTTGGCCAAAATACGACAGTGACCGGACCATCAAACTTATACAGTTCGACAGGTTATCGCTGTCTAAATTGGTAGGGGCTCTAACTGGTCATAACTTCCTAAGAAACTATACAATGAAACTAAATCTCAAAGATGACGATATACATATGTAGAAACTGTGGAGACGAAGAGGTTCATGAGGACACACTTCACTGCCTCTGTCACTGCCCGAGCCACTGTCACTTGAGGAACAGAACACTTGGAAGTCATTACTTCCATGACCTACAAGAACTTTCTGACGTCTCACTTTCTGATCTTTACAGGTTTTTGAGAATATCAGGATGGCTGGACGGTAGAAAATGGCTTGCATTTGACAAGTTGCCAAGCCAGTAAAACAATTAAAACCCTAGTGGTATGCATATAATTAACCGATTAGCGGCCTAAGTGCTTCTCTCAAGAAAAACCACTTAAAACAAACAAACAAACAAACAATAGACAGGGAAAATAAAAGGCTTGCTCTCAGGGGCGTAGCGAGGGGGGTGCGACACCCCCCCACGATTTTCAAGAGTCGGCAATTCAACGATCAATTTTCAAAAATTAGGTCTTAAGTTTGGATTTCCATTAGGTATGGGTTTTTAAACTTGTAAACCTATACACAAGTCGGCATTTTAAAAGGTTCCACATGAACTCCTTAAAATCGGTGAAATCTGAAACTGAACTGAAATCCCTAAAATCCCTAACGAGTTTAGATTCGATTTTAAAAAAGACGGTCGGCATCGGTGAATTTGCCGACTAAAATCCTTAAAATTTAGCGAATTTCGATTCGATTTTAAAAGGACGGTTGGCATTTCTAATTTGAGGTTAAATTCGAAGGAATGTGTTATTCGCTAGTTCGCGGTTTATTGATATGGATTGCGAACTTTAACAATTCGCGACAAACGTGTGTTTGGGCCATCAGAATGTATTAAGAAAATAAGTTTATCAACGAAATTTCGAATTCCAAACTTTTTGCCGCGAACGAAAACACCCTTGGCGCGAATTGTCAAAGTTCATTCGCAATCCACATCATTTAATTAGCGTTCCACAAACTAGCGAATAAAACATTAGTTCGAACTTAACCTCAAACTAGACATTGTAGAAACTGATGGCCGGAATTCGCGAACTTCCGCGACCTATAAAAGTGTTCATGTGAACGGGCTGACAAAACTTGCGAATAGTCGTTCGATCGTAGGTAGTTGGTCGCTCTTATGTGAATGGTCCTTTAGGTATTAGCCCAGGGGAGTTCCTGTTAAGATTGGTCAAAATTGGACAAAGGGGCGTGGCGCCTCCCATACAAAAAACATCTTCTATGGAGTGAAACTCGTTCATGTTAGATATAACTCGATAACCGCTGGGCCGATTTTCATGATTTCTATACAGTCGGCAAGTTCCTGAAATAAGTCAGCATTTCAATGGAATTCACCCCCCCACGGCTCGAACCCTCGCTACGCCCCTGCTTGCTCTGAAAGCTAAAGGTTTTGCTAAAAATTCGAGGAGTAAAAAACTTCGCACTTTTATCACTGTGATAGGTATACCTACCTATCGGGACAAACTCACCTTGAAAAGGCTACACTCGAAAGTGGCATGAAAGGAATACTTTTTAATTAATTTAGCTGAAGGCTGTCAGTGCTAGGTCGCAGTGCTCTGCTGAATGTTAACATTAGCAATACCAATAGCAACCAAAACAGTATGAGAGTATGAGTTTCGTTCCTAAACTTCCAACCTTCCAAGTATGTACATATGACGCTCCATATACACGGTAATAAAGATCTGTTCGATCTCATTAGAAATGGTAAACGATTTATAAGTTTTTGAAATCACTGCGAGTCAGGTGCAGAAAGACAAGCAGATATGTCTGGAAGAAATACACAAACTAATATAACACCTAAGGGTAGGTAATAAATACATGTAGGTACTCATGAGGACATTTGAAGAATTTGTATTTCCTTATTTTCTAATAGTGTGCCATGCCGCGGTATAAATACCCAATGACAATTCAAAGTTTATAAAAACCTAAAAAGACAAATCACTTATCCATTATTGTATGAGTGACGTCTCTCGTTAATCCTGCATTAGTGCGGCAACTTTTCTATAATCTTCTATTGCCATTCAAACGGCCGATAAAAAATTATTGTCTCGGATAAGCCTCAATAACAATATAGTAACATCCAACTTTCATTTGTTTCTTTGCAACAATCTCTCACATAACAATTTGCATTAAATTTCCCTTCCCCACCCACAACGCCCCAAACACGATCATCCTCTTCATAGCGCGAAATCGCGCAAAGTCACGCTTTATTAGCCGAATAGCCAACATAACAATCGAAGGACAAAAATTTAAGCAACAAAGACGACCAAAATTAGTGTGTGCGCGCATAATTGTCTATTGTTTAACAACTGACATTGTAATCCACACTCCCTCGGGAAGCAAGACGAAAACTTTCCGACGAATAATCTTCCGCGTGGAAAAACTTTTATTCAGGTTGTCCGCGCAATGTCATCCTTAATACATTTCACTAACAATAAAACAAACAGACGACAAAACGTCCCCCCGTCCCCCAAAAGAATTGCGATGCCTTGGTCCATCAAACGCGTTTCGCAACCCCACAAAACTTTGGCCAAATAGGAAAAATCCATTAAGGACACCAATAAATGCGCGCGCCAGGATACAAAAAGTGCGTCATTCCCGGAAGGGGAATGAGTGCAAAGCCTTTGCGCTCCACTGGGCCAATGAAATTCATTTCAGTCATTATATTGATGGTGTAATGTTCATTAGATTTTGCATTGTTTCGATCTGTCTCCAACTGTATATATACAGAGGTGTGAGTGGCAATCTGAAATAATAAAAACTTTAACAACTTCACTTAAGTTTTACGAGCGAAAAATCTTAAATTACCTAAATCAAGAACAGGGGTTGAACAGGAGCTGTCATAAGAGATCTGCTGTTTTTTTAAGAAACGAAAAATGCTGCGACACTCATCAAAATCATTCTTGACACCTTTCTAATCCATGAAAGGACGAACAAAAAAATTCCCAATTAAGGTTAATTTTTGACGATGGCTATAATCCTTACCTTAAGTCGTTCTCTTGAAGGTCCCGTTTTTTTTTTTAATGCAATTAAAGTGGATAGAGGGTTACTCAGCGGAGTTATCTTCAAATTGCACCTTAAAGGGTTGAATCAACCTCAGCAATCCGAAGAAAAAAGAAACGGGATAAAAAAAGGGAAAACTTTTAATTGGCGTGATTTTTAAACGCTAAGTACTTTTTGGTAGTTGGTATAGGTATTTGTCAGTGCTGGGGTAGAAATTGATTGCTGAGATTAAGCCGAGAAGACGCTGACTTTATAACCTTTTAAATGAGCGGTGGTAACATTTGTGTGATGCGCTGTTATGCGACTGGTTGGGGTGGGTTGGTTAGCATTTAGAAATCCAAGGGTCTTAAGGGCTTAATACTGGTGCTAGTGCATGATGTTTCTATTCGTTTTTAAAAACAGTTGAAAGGAACTAGGAGATAGCGCGCTCCTTTTAATTTTTCTAACAGTTTATAAAAGTATACCCAAGTGTACATTATAGAAACACCCTTTTCGAAAATCTTTAATCTATTCCCCACTTTTTCGGTCTTCGGCTTGGCCTTAAAATTAAAGAACTTTGTTCGGCTAAAGTTAAATTTAAAAAGACACGATAAACGAGCACTCTAACACATTAATTGGCACGGATTGGTGATCCTTGTTTGAGCCTGTTTCTCCAAAAAGTGCTGTTTTTATGCATAGTTCATTGCTGTCACCCACGAAGTTGATATATACCATTATCGCAGTGCAGATCTTGGCACAAACTTCTTCGCGATATGCATATGACCCACTTGAGCGCCGCTGTAAACACTTCCTTAAGTAAGTCGGACACAACTTTCAGATACACCGCCTTAACCGCGCAGAACATGAAAACTGTTAAAAGGTTTGGAATGACCGGAACCACGAAATCAACAGTGTCTTCTGAAAAGGTCTGGCAGGCTAAATCCTATCAGCAGGTAGGTGGCCCATGATCTGGCTTATCATCTTTGGCTTTGACATACGGAATGTCCGCATTCTGCACAGACGCCCATAAAACTCTGAGGAGGTTCAAGGAGTTGTCGTGAAGGAAGGGATTTAAATTTTGGACGCAACTCCTAGGGCTTCCTTTTCATCTTTAAAGCTCTCTCTTTATAAAGGGTTATTTTTTTTACTGTTTGGTTTTTCAGCCTGATTTTTTTGACAGTTCACGCGTGATTATATGTATAGATTTTGTTACCAAAAATCGTGAACAGTAAAAAAGTGCTTAAAGCACTTCGTCCACTTTATGTAATCGTCCTACTGAGCTACGTTAATAATCAAAATTGCCGTATGGTCTGCTGAGCAACCAGAAGGATTGCAAGAACTGCCAATGCATTAATGCATTCACAAAAATTTACCATTTAGTGTGGTTTATGGGCCGGTGGCGTCAGTGGTCAATGGTAGGTACTTGCTATCATTCGATGATTTCGGCCCAAAATGGAAGAGCTGGGTTTGGTCGACATGTGGTTTCAACATGCGCGACATGCACACAGCACGCGAATCCACAGACAATAGACATATTGCGAGGTGATTTTTTGTGAGCAATTCATCTCACGTTTTGGACCTGTAAATTTGTCGCCTAGATCGTGCGATTTGACGCCGCCGGACTACTTTTTGTGGGGATATGTGAAGTTTCTCGTCTATACAGATAAGCCAGCAACTATTGCCGCCTTGGAAGACAACATAACTCGTGTTATTGGTGAGATACCAGTCGATATATTGGAAAAAGTATGCCAAAATTGGACATTCCGGATGGACAACTTGAGGCGGTCAACAACTACACCAAATAATATTCAAAAAGTAAATGGAAAGAATTGATTTAATAAATCAAATGATTGATCTCTAAATGATGATCTGGACAAAATCTTGAAGTGGGGAAAAGCCAACTTGGTTGTATTTCATGCAAACAAGACACAGCTCACAAGATTTTCTGGGAAAAATACATCAACAGTTCCTCAGATCCAAATAGATGACCATCACATCCTAGGAGTCACAGTCAATTCAGGAATCACATGGCAGGACCTAATATCCTATATCGCAAGATCGGCGTCCGCTAAGTTGAGCTACCTATTTAGAGCAAAGAGGTACTTTAGTCCCAAGCAACTTCTCCTTCTCTACAAAGCTCAGTTTAGACCAGGCCTGGAATATTGTTCCCATATGTGGAGTTCAGCCCCAAAACATTCACTTAACCTACTTGACAGCATACAGAGACGAGCAGTTCGACTTATTGCACACCCTACACTCGCATCGAATCTACAGCCGTTGGTGCACAGAAGACAAGTCGCTGACCTATGCTTGTTCTATAGGTACTTCCGTGGTAGATGTTCCGAGGTACTCAAAGACATTATCCCTCGACATGCAACTTTTGGGCACCCCACAAGACAGGCAGCTAATGCTCATGAGTCATGACCATACAGTACACTTGACAATGGCGAGGAGATCAATTTTCCAAAACTCTTTCTGTTACAGGACAAGCAAACTTTGGAACTCGCTTCCTGGGGATATATTTCCTGAAGACTACAATTTGCAGCAATTTAAGTGCAGAACTAACATACAAAAGACTTATTTATAAAAAAAAAAATGGGCAACATACGTTGTTTTTTTTTTTTTTTTTTTTTTTCAATTTTAAAAACCAAACGCTTAAAAAATCATTATCATCATCATTTTCAAATGGTCCGCTTGTCCATTAAGTGGGTCGCGTGTAGGTTGCTCAAGTGGACCCTCCAAAGCTCTCGATCCTCCGCCATCGACTCCAAATCATCAAGGGTAATCCCCATACGGGTAGAGGAGAGATGAAATGACTTACCTCAGATCTCCCAATTCGAAACATTCTTCGCCAAGACTGCACTGTAACATCCAGTCCATATAAGTAATGAAAAGGAGAGGAGACAAGACGCACCCCTGGCGAAGTCCAACGCCCACGGTGAAAGCTATTGATTTAACGCCGTTTATCCGGACACAGCTTTTCCAGTTTGTGTAAAAAACTAAAACTGTCTGTACTTGTGCTTATATTTTTATTTTTTTACGAGAGATCATTTCCCATTAACTTCTTGAGTGAAAGCCAGATTTTAAATCTTCAATGTTGCTACCTGGTACTTTTAATTTAAAAAATCACCCATGCCAAATTTTAAATATATCGTCGACAGGATCTTTTTTGAATTCCTGTTTTCGTTTCTTTTTTTTTTTTTACTATAAAGCAGTTAATTATTTGCTGTTCCAACGAAAAATGTTATTTGTAACTTTCGTCTCCCAGGCAGTGTATTTTCGAATATCCGCGAGCAATCCCTTTTCTTTGGCCAAAATTCTTATGATAGATAAATAAACTTTGGCCCATTGAACCAGATCCTATCGACTAATTCCTGTGCGAAAGCCTCTCTCGATATCATTTCAAAATCTGTACACAGATACACATCTTCTATGAAATGGCAAAAATTGAGACGGATTTTCGCAACCAACGCAACGATGCCAAATATCTCCGCTGCACACAGCTCCAATCTAGGTAGATTGTGTGTTTTGATAGGTACTACCATTGATTTCACTGTCACCAAATGACAACTGACGATCGTTTTTTTTTTTCTATTATCCTTAGAAATATCTAGGCAACAGCTAAGTATATATGGCTGTAGCGATGCGTCGGAAAATCCGTAGATTTGAACCAACTTTGATCTTGAGCTCAAAGCATACCAGACTCTGCCCTTGTTTTAAGCGAGATCGAAAAATCTTCCATTCTAGACTGAGCTGACTCATCGAAAGTGAATGACTTTTGGACACCCTACGGCCTACTTACCTATACTCTAGGCAAAACACATATAAAGAACGATTGGACGTATGTGTCCAAATCCTCTTAGGCATAACCTAGAAACCGATATTCCAATATTAATTTGTATCCTCCCACAGGACTCATTAAGTCAAAATACTGGTCAGTATATGGTCATTACTACGAAATGAACACATCTCTTCCAAGAGGACAAAAAAAAACTTCTCTCAATCAGTTGGCATGCAAAAGACCAACGCCACAGCCCTAATTCCCTTTCGAAACAATGAATTCTTTGTCATTAATTAAAAACGAATTCCCTCTTTGTACCGTTAACAAAGTTAAGCACAACCAAATTAAAAGCGCAACACAAACAAACAAAAAAAATGAACCAAATGTAAATTACAATTTCATATTTCACTTTATGTCGTGTGTACGAGTGCTCCTTTTCGTTATCAACTCTTTCAGGGAAACTACTCCAACGTTGTGCGCTGATGGTGATATCTGTCTTTCTTACATAAAAATATAAAATAAACAACACAGAGGGGCGGGGGTGGATACACTTTGAGCAGGTTCCTTGGACCGCCTTTCGGGAAGAGAAATACAAATTTCATATCTGCGTCGCATTAATTCATCATCACTTCAGAGAGTAGATAAAAAAAGAAAAAATTCACTGAAAACAAAAATTTTCGTCGCATCCCCTCCGCCTCCAGATAGTGGTACCAGAACCAGTACCATATCGCCCATCAGAAGAAGAAGAAAAAAAAAAAATAAATTCCAATTCCAAAGCAAAGCAAGACCGCTTCAAAGACACGCCAGCAGAGATTTTTAAGTCCATCTCGATGCTCCAGAGGCTGTGTGTGTGTGTGTGTGCGGTACTCTTGAATGCGTGGTTTAATTAACTTTTTATCAGTTCCAAGAGGAAACCAACTTTACAGTTCGGTCCATAGTCCGATTTTCCTTTTGCCCGGCACAGTGTAATCAACCCTTGGACCACAATAATTGTATGCAACACCCTTCCGTGTCTTGGTCGTCGTCGTCGTCCAGATGAAAGATGAATACCGTCAGTAGTTCAGCGCGGACTGAGTGCTGGACTGCCCGCCCTGTAGGTTCTTATCAGTTCGACATGAACTCGAAAGACCGACAGTGGTGGTGTTCTTTGTCAGTGCAGTGGGTTGTGCAGGCTGCCTGCAATGATAAGCCTTGGTTCCGTAGCAAAGTTGCCTTTGTTTGTAATTTGCTTTTTCTTTCTTTTCACGCAAAGACGCGATGATATCACGGCAATAGTGAGGCTCCTTAGGTGATATGGTTGCCTGCTATCAAAGTGCACAATAATATTATGGGACTCGTTTCCGGGAAAATTAAAAAAAAAAAAACAAGAGCTGCGATGTGCTGACCGCAATGGTGCAACTGAGAAATATGAGTAATTATACCTATAGCCTTATAACGGGCACTGTGTGCCGATTATTTTGATAACTGTAAGTATTTACATACATTTTAGTCATTCAATAGTTGAAAGTCCAAAGTTATGTCCAGAAGATCTTAACATAAAGTTTGATTCATGCTTTGAGTAACTTTTGTGACCTTGGCCAACCAGATGGTTGCGGTTTTTGCAAGAAGTTGAAGTCCTTTTATCGAAATTAGTGGGAATTTTATTTTAGCAGAGAGTGACTTTTCACAAGTCGCATTATGTAAGTGTTGAAGCCGAAAGTACCGGGTAGCAACATCATCAGCGGTTGACATTCAGATTGAAGATTTAAAATCTGGCTTTCACTCAAGAAGTTAATGGGAAATGATCTCTCGTAAAAAAATAAAAATATAAGCACAAGTACAGACAGTTTTAGCCTACCTCAAAGGCGTCAAAGGTCTAAACGACCACTGGAAAAAGTTTTCACAATGGATCGAATGGTTGGTCTGAAAAACATGATAATTTGATAGCTGCGAAATACGAAAACGCAAGTGATTTCAAGACGTTTGAAATCTGTGCTTGTGGGTAGTCTTCTTCTGAGCATTTTCTACTGGTAGCGCGAAAAGATTGCTGTTAAATATCCTTTTCCAACGCCTTCAAAGCAAACAGGATCGAAAATCAGTCGAAGAATTTTGCAATCAAAACGACCAAGGCTATACCTTCATTCACCTTCGATATCCAAAGAGTAGGACTGTGATGATGAGAGTCTTATATGGGGTTTTTTTTATAGTAGCCAAATGTAACTTTTCGCTTGATTTATTGTGTTTTCTCATTTTCTGAGTTTATATAGCGGAAACGTGGTACACTTGAATTTTTGGTCTTTCATGCCTAAGACCGCACAGCAAATGTGCCGAGTAATTCATTGAGAAATTCGTTCAGTAAGGTCAATGGGTATCTTGTGTGTAATCCTAAGAAGACCGATGTCTCTATATTTCACACATTTTAGAGGGATCTGAAGACCAAAAAAAACGTCCAGTTTAAAAAGAACCAATCAAATGGTACATCCTGTGTAAATCTACATGGTTAGGAGTATACACATGGTATGGAAAAAACTTGCTGGTCTCAAGCGCGGATAATGTAAGATGAGGTTAAGGTGCCATATGACCAGTTCGAATAGGTTAGGTTAGGTTGAAGTGGCTGCCAGTATACGCCGGCACACTTAGACAAATATTAGGTCCATTGTGCGATGGATCATAATATATTACCTTACGTCTATTTGTTAGAACCATTTTAAGCTTTTAATGAAGCATAATAAAATCCTGATCCTGATCCTGATCCTGAGTAATTATGTCTCCAGAGTCGTTGAAGAAGAAAGCTCCTAAGTGGATTTTCCTATTCAGAGCAGGAGCAGAGGCGGTGGGGGACAGTTTCCTCCTCCTCTTCATATATACAGCTTCCACAAAAATCATTTGATGGAACACCAAGTCTGGTTGCGTGATTACCTATCAGACAGTGTCCAGTGGTGACAACTATCAAAGGGCTTTTTATGGATATCAAACACTTAGAGCGTTTCAGATCCAGCTTTGGGCAAATCTGCTTTGTAGCTAGACATGTTGTGTCGATTGACCATCTAAAATTTGTATTCTCAAAGGCTTCTAGCTTTAATATATATTTATATGTAGCGATTGGTATACCAAAGTTAGCTTTATCGGGTAGCGAAGGTAAAGTTGTTCCACGTCTGGCGAGTTCATCAGCCCTACAATTCCCTGGAATATCTCTATGACCCGGAACAGGTGAATGTTGAACTGCTCTGCCATCTCTAGGAGAGACGAGCGGCATTCTTGGGCTATTTTCAAATTGTTGGAGAAAAGGATTCCAAGGACTACGTAGCTGCTTGACTGCCTGATACAGATATCATTATTAGATAACACGTTCTTCTTAAGCCAGCATAGGGCTTCTTTAATTGCCATTATTTCCGCCTGGAACACTCTAGACTCTACAGTGATCAAGAAGACGGAAGGAAAGACAGAGATTGAGTCTATCAGAGAAAACACCACCACCCACCCCTTCGTCAGTTTTTGATCCGTCGGTATAGAAATGAACCAACTTGTCCTCAGGAAATGCATCCCCCCTCCCAGAGAAACATGGGTGGGATGGTAGACTTGAAGTTTTTGTCAAACTTTAACTTGGAAGTACATAGTGTAGTCTATGTTTTCAAAAATGATATGTTCAGTATAGAGCCGTGTCCAAAATCTTTACTAGACCACTGCGATACTGCTTTCAAACAATTGACTGAATTAGCAGCAATTTGTCTGCAGAAAATGTCAAGAGGTATGGGAGGGAACAAGATGTCCATTGCTACGGAGGGTGTAGTGCGAAATGCTCCACTAATGCACGTCCGCATAAGACATCACCCTATACAGACACCACATTGTGGGGTGCCTCTATACTGACAGATCTTCTAGCAGATGAACCCCCCAGCTTTTAATTAATAATCCGACTGCTAAGCAGTAGCTTAATCAAATCGCAAAGTGAGTCATCCACCAGTGACAGTGCATCTGTAATCGCTGATGTATTGACATGACCAGTTCGAATAGCCGCTAGCCTTATGAGAGCCGTTATGACTCAATAAATGTAAACATAGGCAGGCATATAGGGTTGAACCTTAAACACTCCACCTAGTAGTCCAGCACACAGCCTCAGAGAGCAATAAGGCATCATGTAATTTTTGCTGAGACAAAAGCCGTTTTCTTATCCTCCGTGGGTCTATGACAGGAGAGGGGTTGACGTTGGCGTTTTACATTGTCACACACGGAGATGAAATGCTCTTCAATTGGTTCTTTTTCTGTGATGCACGATAAACTGTCCTCATATTAAAATGAATCCAACATTACACGTTTTTTGTAGCTAATTTTAGAATAAGTTAAAAACTGAAGGCTTCTTAAGAACTTTCCTTATCCCATCAGAGACATTTTTAATTCAGTCTTATTGACTAACTACACTCAAGAATAAACAACTTTTAGGAAATAAAACATTTCAATTGTGGGAAATGCCAAACTTAACAATTCGATGTGGGTGTGTCCTGTCGTGTTCTCTTCGCACAAATTTCGCGGGTCGAATTCATAAAATCCTCTGATAAAAATTTGTCTGAACATTAAAGAAAGTATCCTACGATTTATAATGTATCTACTCGTAGAATTCGCTCCCTAGATTTCGAGGCACCGAAAGATACTCGTGATTAAGCTCCGCATAGAGCTTCTCATCGGCAAATTACAGCCCTACCTCACAAGTCCCAGGAAGCTTAATAAGATCTCAACTATACAGCTTCAAACCTTTCAACGTCCCAATATCAGCCAAGATTCAGTCACTGAACTTAATTCTTCATTCTCATTGTATGGTTATTATTTTAAATGGTTCCTTGAATCAATCGTACATTCTTAAACGACGAATCAAAGTATGGATGCATTTTATACCGAACCCCAAAATTTCCAATCCATTATAGCTAATCATAGGCATAAAATCGTAGGTCCGTTCAATTCGCACTAAAAAAAAATTAAAACTCACACGAAAGATTGTGAGAAGCTAGGTCTAACATATTTTTCGAAATTATGGGCAGCGTCGAACCCCAACATCTATTCAGCAAAAGCAGAGGTCAATAAGTACTACCAATTGATTTGGGACTCTTTTAACAACTTCAGACCAGAGGCAAATATTAGGAGGAATTTTTGCTTAGTCAGCATGAAGGTTACACTAGTAGTCCCGCTAGAAATGTGGCCTACATCGTAACGCAGGAGCCACGCATTATACTATACTAACCTAACGAAAACACGCTTGTAGTTGGGCCGCTTTCTGATATTCAGCAAAAACGCCGCTTAGTCGGAGGCCCTTAAAGAGCCCCTTAAAGATCATTGCACCGCTTTTTAAAAACTTAACTTTTGTTCAATCTCAATTCAACTGTCCGGTTCGGCATAAAATTCCAAGCCCCTTCCATTCGTTCTAAAAATAAGAACTCACACAAAGGAAAGCTGTGAGGCCTAGACTTAGCGTGCCAATACGGACCTGTTAGGTCACCTACTTATATTTTTATTGCTTTAAGTCCCCTATCACCTTATTTGAATAGTTTGTAAGTGGTTTATTTAATAAAAATCAGGCGGCTTAGAGAGACCGTCTTTGGAAAAGCCTGGAACCGTAGTCATAGAAACTGAGTGGCACTGGATGACATCTAGAGGATTCACAAGATGTCATACTACACTACTTGGCACTATGAGTATCTTTGACAAATAGTCAAATGCAATTTATAGGCTAAAAGATTCCACTTCTGATTCTGATTAGATTATGGTTTTGGCCTTTACTTAGTTGTTTGGTAAGACTTGTCTCTAATTTCCTCAGCATCCCCCCAGAGTGAACTGGCTATTCCGATTGGAGGTCTCTTTTCAGATAGGCCCTTATATGAGCTTCTGCCTTGGTCACCATGAAAGCCTAAACGTTACAGAAGCCCTATACTTAAGGTTAATATTTCTCATGGATGTCATGATTTTTACAGACCGACCGATTATTACCAATCAAGCTCCTGGAATCTTAAAAAGGTGTTAAAACGCGTGAAGATCAACATCGATTCAAATATACATATCTCCAAAATGATACCAAATGAAGGTTCGATGGACTTTCCTAATTTTATTTGAAGAACGATCCCTTCCCTCTTCGACCTCCACGCCTCTCTTATAGTATCTACAATCTCACAGAAAAATTTATTTGCAAACTCAACACAGCGAATTAAGAATACCTAAGTGTATCTGCATCATTGTCCTCAGCACCGACAATAAATTTTCGCACTAATAGGACCCTCCCTCTGGCGCATATTCAAAGAAATAAAAATAAACCATCGTCTTAAGCAAATGCAAGCGAGGGCACTTATTACGCTAAATAAAATTTTGGCTCAACCATTCCCTGTGAGAACTGTACAGAAAAAAAAAGTTTCTAATGAAATCAAATCAAGGAATAAGTGAGATTAGCCGGATATTTGTGATGTATCCATCCGCCCCAGCACAGGGGTTGGATATATACGAGCACTTTCTCAAGTCAGCTACCTATCGCCTGACACCACCGTGTATAAGCTTCGTGTATCCTTGGTTCTCATTTACTTGCAATTACACTTCCAGCGAATCAAATCCACAATTCAAGGTTTGTCCTTGCCAACACCCCGTGTAGCAAATAAAAAGGATATCATTGTACAGCTTAGTGTGTTGCCGCGCTTCTATCTCCTAGGTATATATGGAAGGAATAAAAGAAAGAAAACCGAAGGACTAAATCACACGTTTCATTACGAAACGGGATTAATTTTATTTCCCTTTTTCGTTTTTATTGGTCTTGGCACCCGCCATTGGCCTCATCTAATTTTCGGGAAGACTCGCATAAGAAAAGAAATCTGGATAAGGGGGTCGGTCCACCAAGCACTGTGACATAGGATATAGTCCTTGTGCCACCCAGCACGAGCACCAGCACCCACACCAATGGAGCCGCTTGGTGAAGATGCCATTTTAAATTGTCGCTTAGAAGACTTTGTGTTCTTGGTGCGACGTACTCTGCGTAGCGTATATCCGTACGAAGGTACTCACGCGAAGGAGCGAATAAAATCTAGATTATCTTTGTGTGGAAATGATTAGGTCCTGGAGTGTGACTGGGTCATTGATTCCTTTTTCTTTATTTTCATCCCGGAGATTATTTCTTCATCTGCGCGTCCTTATGCTGCGTTATTTGGGTTAATTGAAATAAAATTCGTTTCTTTATCTTTTTGTTTTGTTTTCGTTTCTTTGTGTTTTGGTTTATTTTGTTCGCTTATTTGGTTTATGGGTGAGATTTACCTTACGATTGTGTTCTGTATGCGAAATGTAATTAGTTAACGCTTCATAAGCAGTCAGTTAAGGATTTCTTTTTTTTTTTGTATAAGAGGACTCGTTCTAATTGAATATAAATGGGGTGGACCTGGACAATGCTATAGGAAGGACAAACTCTGAGGCCTAGAATCTAGATCCTACTAAAGGTCATTGTATTGTAAATCTTCATCATGAGGGAGACCTTATAACAATTCGCTAGATCCACTTCGATTTAGATTTTTCATTCCTCAAGGCTTGTGTCTATGCTTGTAACGCTTGTTACACACACAGTGTAACGACATAGCGGACAGCTCTACTATAAGGCAGATAGATCCTTTTTTCGAACATGTATCATAAGCAAACTTGTTTCAGATTTCATTCATTTTCCCATAGGTGGAAAATCTACATAACAATGAATATACAATCCACAAAGAGAGGGCGCTGGTCGCAGGCGAGGTAATCATCATTCTTCTTTTTATCTCTCTGGCTGCCGATCGTCTCTTACGGAGATGGCCGAGCAGTTCAACATTCACCTAATCTGGGTGCCGGGGCATAGAGACATTCCAGAGAATTGTAAGGCCGATGAACTCGCTAGAATAGGAACAACTCAACCCATTCTGCCGGATAAAGGCACTCTAGGGATACGAATCGCTACTTGCAAAAAAAAATTTAAGCTGAATGCTATCGAGAGTACAAATCTTAGATGGACAAGTCTAACCACTTGTTTAGCGACAAAACAAATTTGGCCTAAGCTGGATTTGAAACGCTCTAAGAAATTGATCTCTCTCAACAGACTGCATATCGGCACTACAATAGGTGTCATTACATTACAAACAATTTTTGCAGAAGCTGCGCATGGATGAGGAAGAGGAGGAAACTATTCCTCACCTTCTTTGTTCCTGCCCAGCTCTCTTCCGCAGAAGGAAACTTCACTTAGGAGCCTTCCATTACAACGACTTGGGCGATCTGACAGACATCAGAAGCCTCTTACGCTTTATAAAGAGCTCAAAATGGTTCAACTAGTAGGGAGATCTTAGATCCTTCTTGTGGCATCACAATGGACCTATACTGGTCTAAGTGTGTTGGTGTTTTTAGCCAACAGCCACTTTCAACCAACCAACCAACCATCTCTCTGGCTACTGTATTTTTTTGAGAGCCTAACGGCTTTCTTTCTCTTTGATTGTTTAGTACATGTTTAGCACATGATTAAACTTCATTTAACCACTTAAGTTAGGTTAGGTTAGGTTAGGTTTACAAATAGGTAGAGCAGAGTGAACCTATACCACATTTAGGTTCCTTTTATGGGGGTTCCCCGTGGGCTTTAGCTTTATATGACTTCATAACGCTGCCCAACGAACCTGATATCTCCAGAAACCTGTAAAGATTATAATATAGTGAGACATCAAACAGGTTTTGTATGGCATGGAAGTAGTAGCTTCTGTTTCTCAAGCGACAGGTCTTGGGCAGCGACAGATGAAGTGAGGCTTGTCCTTGTGAATCTTCTCTTCCCCGTAACCTCTACTTATATCGTCTTTCTTGAGATTTAATTTCTTTGTATGGTTTCTCAGGAAGTAATGTACCGTTTAAGCCTCTACCAACGTAGACGTCGATGATCTGTCAAACTGCAAGAGTTTGTTAGTCCGATTCCTATTATATTCTGACCAAAGTTTCTGGCTTTACACGCATAAGTGAGTAAGTCGTTTTATTGGTGTTAAGCATATTTCTAAATAGAACCTCCTAGTGTAAAATTGAAAAGCCTATGCTGTGCGAGAGGCACAAATCAACCAATTTGGACGTTGGTTATTTTACCGGTCTATTCCAAGCTTGCACATGATTTTAGCAAAGGAGAGACAGTTGTGACAACTGCAATTTTCCGTTAAGTCTTCGCCAGAAAACGGTCACCGCATCTTCTGTACAGAGTACAGAGTACAGGCCCATTTAAATAGCTGATGTGATATTGACATCTTTAACCGCTCTAAGTTGACCATAATTTTCACGGCATTTGAAGGACATCAGGCTAAATAGGCTGGTCTTGGAGAAAATGAGGATGGCACCAAATACATACATAATGCTATCGTTTAATAAATAAAAATCTATATACGCCCCTTGATAGCAGCAACTTTGAAGTCCATCTATTCCGGAATCAACATCAGCTCCACGAATGACAGATGGAAATCGCAGGTACTTCGGTTTGACTAAACAAGTTGGTTTAACACATTTGACATGAAGTTCGAAATGAATAATCTACAGTACAAGCCTTCATTGAATCATTTGGGCTTTGAAAATTGGCTCCGAGGAAGAGATACCTGATACTAAAGCCTTTCGAAAACTAAATTCTTCAACGGATTTTTGGTCCCGTATGAGAGAAGGCCGAATGAAAGAAAAGATACAAGCACGAACATCATGAGCTGAACCAAAATATGTATTAAGTCTATAAAGCCAAACTATGCCGACACAACGTTGATTGATTAATAGCCAAGAGGATCTTTGAATCCCAATCCTCAAGCTCGAGATGACAGGACCAAACCTCGGTTATACATAGACCAACCATTGCGGCCACGGGCGTAGCGAGGGTTCGAGCCAGGGGGGGGCTGATTTACATTGAAATGCCGACTTATTTTAGGAACTTGCCGACTGTATATAGAAATCATGAAAATTGGCCCAGCGGTTATCGAGTTATATCTAACGTCATAGAATTTCAGAAGAAGATGTTTTTGTATAGGAACTATCCCTGGCCAATATCTAAGATTGCCAGATGGTGCCAACCGTCCTTTTTAAAATCGAAACTCGATAAATGTTAAGGATTTCAGTCGGCAAATTCACCGACCGTCCGAAACTCGGAGAAGGTACGTAAAGATAAACAAATATAAGTTGGCATTTCCGAAAGGTAGAAGCTTTGAATATGCCGACTTGTATACATTTCCAAGTTTGTCAACCTATACGGCTATACTTGGTGAAAATGCAAACTCACTTCTTATTTTTTAACATTTTGTTCTGAGCTAATTTTTGAAAATTGCTCGTTTTTGCCGATTTTTTTTTTAGTTTCTTAAGTTACTAAATGTAGCTTCCTTGATTTGCCGACTCTAGAAACCCCCCCCCCCCCCCTCGCTCCGCCCCTGATTGCGGCTACCAGAGTGCTTATTCTAAATAAATAAAAACCAGTAAGACAATTATCTTCGACTATGCCGAAGCTCAAATACCCGGTACTATATTATTGTAAAATAAAAAAAAATATTTTAGTATTAAAAAATTATATATTTGTATGGGAGGTATGGGTACTTTTTATTCGACCAAGCTAATTTTTTGTCAAAAATTTTTAAATATTATTAAAACAATATGTGAAAAGTTTAAACTTGCTATCTTTACTGTAGCTATTTAAGTTTAATTTTTAACATAAAAAGCTATATAAATCTGATATTTTTGTATGGAAGGTAGTAGTAGTTTTCATCCGATCTTGCTCATCTTCGAACTTAGCCTCAGTTTGGTGGATAAAAGCTTACATACCAAATTTCAAGTCGATAACTCTTAAATTACGGCCGTAATCGTGCGGACAGACAGACAGACAGACGGACGGACATCGTTAAATCGACTAAGAAAGTGATGCTGATCAATAATATATATAGTTTGTCATACCTACAACGCCTCCTTATGGGCGTTACAAATGGAATGACAAAGTGAATATACCCTCACCACAGTGTGGTACCGGGTATAAAAAACCTAAAAGCAAAGTGTCTGGTATGTAAGAAGGAAGGCTGCATGAATAAATAAATAAGTAAATTTGTTTTTTTTTTTTTTGTTGAGTGTCTAAAAGCCCACTTTATATACCTAGCAGTGGCGTGGCGTCCATATAACCCGATTCCTACCGGGTTACCTTTTAAAAGTTTCAGTTCAGCTACACAACAATGTTTACTTAAAAACGAGCAACATAAAACCCACGGGATAAACTTAATAATATGTATCTATTCATCTGCGCAAGCTACATACCCCGACCCCACCAACTTAATTGAGCATTATACACACGGAAACACACACCCTTCGCCATTCGCCATCATTATCATTAGGTTAGGATTAGAGAACTGCCCACACTCTCTGAGCATAGCCCAAAGCTGAAATAACCCGAAATATGTCAATGTCGGGTTATAAAATCTCTCAGTGGATAGAACAAATTTGTCTCCTTTCTCTTTTGTACACTTGCGATTATCTGAGTTTGATCCTCTCTGTTCAACGCCCGCTTTCTTATGCAAAAAAATAACACGCTTTTCTTCGGGTTATATGGTGGGTTTTGTGTGTATCTTTTACCGCTGCGCTGTGGTGTAATTGAGTATATCTGGAAAATAACACGCTTAGGTACCGCCGACATATTTGGTGAATTTGAATTGTGTGTGTATCTCCTATCGCTGCGCTGTCGCTGTGATGTCATAGTCAGTTCCTTTTTTACCTAACGATTTTCTGAGGGGAGTATCCTCTGTTCAAAGGCCGCTTTCTTATGCAATAAAATAACACGCTTTTCTCCAAGTTATTTGGTGAATTTTGTAAGTATCTTTTAAAAAATAAACAAACTGATGTGTTTATAAAGTTTATAAACAAGTCGCTAAGTGAGAAATCAAGTGTTTTGAATCTTGGCTGGCTATGATCTTCGTAGGTACCTAAATACGTTTGAAGAAATGTTTCAAAGATTAAGTAGATGATTTTGCTGGACCTCCACAAAACTCCCGAATGCTCGATTTAAACACACATTTCAAGAACCTTTATGTAGAAATAAAAGACAATGTTATAAGACAAGATATAAATCACGTTTACACGCAATTATTTTTTGGATTTATTGAACAAATCGAAATATGAAAGTTGTGCACTATTGAATCAAGATGAAAAAATATCATTATTAATTTAGTTTCTTCCTGGAGTTTTCGATTTTATGGCTTTGAACAATTACCTAAGGTTTTGTAGGTTTTGTATGCCTACCACATCTTCCCTTTGACATTTTGATATTTTTCGACTTCGACTTACCATTTAAAATTATTCACGCCACGCCACTGATACCTAGTATGCGTAATCAAATAAATTGACATTCCCACATATCTGAACATATTCCTAAATGCTATGAAGTTGTAAAGTCTAAACAAAAGGTTCATATACATATAGATACGACCTTAGCTCTGGCTTCTTACGTCAGTTTTATTTCTGGCACTAGTGCAAAGGTCTTTCAATTTTACGCAATCTTGATGCCGACGCTTCTTAATATGAGCTTTACTTGACTCGGCTTTTTGTCCATCGTTCCGTGGAGCTACGAATTATTTTTATTTATTCACTGAACCCGGAACCATTCGCTCACCAACATACCATATTCGTAATCGTAACTGTACCTAGCTACACATATTTGAGTATACTAGAAAAAATGTAAATAGCATCAAATCTCCATCAAAACTAACTGCCTTCACATGTATAAACTCGAAGATTCTAGGGTGGCTGTACCCCGTAGCTATAGCGACCACAATGACTGCTCAATCTCAACATCAACCATACTAACACGAACTAGCCACATCGCAGATAGCATCCCTGAAAAAAAAATCCAAGCATTTTCCATATCAAAATAATGATGACCTCTGACCTTACCAATCTCAAGAAAAAAATAAAAATACACACAAGAACTTTTTTTTTTTTTGTTTTTTAATACTAAATCTTTTAAACGTTACATACTTTCGGTATATACAAAAAATACGTTTACATTTACACAGTCAAAATGATTTTGTGCCCACCGCCTTAACGAACAATCTTGATGAAGGTTGTAAAACAGCACTCCTGTCCGGAACCGTTCAACTTCCACTTGATCTCGTAGTCGTTGGTTGGGAACTTCTTGCTGATTGGCAACTCAAAGTCTAGGGTGTTCTTTTGGTCGGCCTTGTAGGGACATGTAGAGTACTTGCATGCATCGTTGTCCATATCTTGAAGAGGCAAATCTTCGTTTTCTCGTGCCCAATAGATTGAGGCTTCCACTTTTTCACTGTCGAATCCTGGCGTAAAGTCGAATGAAAGTCTTGCTGGCCTGCGACGCTTAATACGGCAAGCTCTGTTTTCTGCAGCCTGTGGGCATGGGTCGATACGAACTTCATGAACTACACAATTGCCGGTGTAGTCCTTGCAAGGCTTGAACTCTACCACCTCGCTGACAGCCAGGCCAACCACAATCAAAAGTACCACACTACGAACAAGGAGCATCTTTGCTGCACAACTTTCTAACTAGACGACTAACAAACGCTGCCGGAGCTGAAATAGAACTGAATGGCCACATGTGGAACCAACGCGTATTGAATTGAATTTTTCGTAGCTACGGACTATTTCGATGATCTTTGACCCGGTAGCACTGATAACCAACAGATAAGACATATGCATCATGCTGTTTTGTTCTATTATTGTATTGATAGGCAAATAGCCGCCCAGCAGTTTCTAACTGCAAGTCTTCGACCGAACGCCGCTTATGAATGCAAATTGTTGATAAGACGCGATGCCTAATGGAAATTACTGCGAAGTAGTTGTTATCGTTTTCACAGAAACCCCTGGCGAATGATTACACTGCAGTGTTGTTTACACTCAAGTCGATATAAGTAACAATTGTGTTATCAGGACTTGCGGTCATGTGTAGTCGGTATACTCGCATGTTAGACATTACCGTGTCCAGTATTCTGTTCTGACGTCAGTGCGACTGAAATAATTTTGAAATACATGCGTAACGCAGATCTGGAAATAGACATGTACTCGTAAACACGATTATCGTATAATTTGGACCCAAATAGAATCGTTTTATCAAAGTATACCTATACTTGCAATGTTGATAGATGAAAAAATCTACAAATTTGTATAACTACATGTGTAGTTTAATTTTAAGTTCAATACGCTGATGTGCTGATAACCCCAAAGCAAACAACAGCAGATTCTGTCGTGAGAGATGATGAAACCCAAACCATATATACAGCTGCACTCAAACTGAAAGCGCGCCTTATCAAGAGTCTGGCGCATACTGGTTATAAACTAAACACTATTATTCGTGCAAGATTGGGACGAGTATATAAGAGCAGATTTAATTTACTAGAAGCTAAGACAGTACCATTCATTTTCACTTACCGGTGACATACACCAATACTAAAAAAATGTAGGTACACGACTGGGTCGCATGTAACTTGCTTTTTTATAATCTCCATTCCATTCAGGGGTGGAGCGAAGTGGGACCTGGGGGGTGTGGCACATCGGCAAATTCAAAAATTCGTTCTTAGGTTTGGATTTTCATTAGGTATAGGTAGGCCTTGGCATAGGTTTTAAACTTGTAATTGTATACTAGTAATGTATTTCAAAGGTTCCACATGAACTCCTTAAAATTTTGCGATTTTCGATTCGATTTTAAAAAGGACAGTCGGCATCGGTGAATTTGCCGACTGAAATCCTTAAAATTTACCAAGTTTCGAATCAATTTTAAAAAGAACGCGCGGCATTTTTAATTTGAGGTTAAATTCGAAGGAATAATGTTATTCGCTAGTTTGTGGAACTCGGCTTATTGATGTGGATTGGGAACTTTGACAATTCGCGGCAAGGGTGTTTTCGTTCGCTGCAAAATGTTTGGAAAACGAAATTTCGTTATTTCAACTATTTATAAACTTGTTTTCTTACTACAGCTGATGGCTAAAATTCGCGAACTGCCGCGACCTAGAAAAGTGTTCATGTGAACGGACTGTCAAAACTTGCGAATATTCGTTCGTTCGTAGATAGTTTTTTGCTCTCATGTGAATGGTCCTTTACGTATTGGCCCAGGGATGTTCCTGTCTGGCGCCTCCCATATACAAACAAAACAATCTAAATATTATATCCTGAAGACCACCGAATCGATTGAACTCAAATTTACAGGTGATCTTAGGTATTGGCCCGGGATATTTCCTGTGAAAATTGGTCAAAATTGGACAAAGGGGCGTTAGATCTCCCATACAAAAACATCTTCTTCTGAAATTCAATGACGTTATAGATATAACTACGCTGACCATCCGTCCTTTATTTAAAAGGACAGTCCTTTCTTTTCAACCTCTGTCCTGTATTTTTTTATTTTCAATAAAGGACGGATTTTGTCCTTTATTTTTGAAACTGTCCTTTAAAAACTGACAAAAAAATTGTATGCATAACATAGAGAATTAATTTTTGGGAAATTGAACTCTACGAGGTATCGAAACATATACATATGTACTGTAATGTTATGAAATTCATGTCAACAATGCATTTGCCAATAGAATTCTATATTTTTGGACGTAGAAGTCCTTGAGAGGGTCTTATTTCGTGAAACTCCGGATTGGCCAAGTATTGACAAAATCTATCATTTATTTCTCAGAAAAAATAGGCGTACAACTTTTCGATATCATATATTTGTCCTTACTTTTGGTGATCAACGCCCAACTCAAACAGTAAGAACTAGGAAGCAAATATTTTGAAACAAATTTCCTTGTATGACCAAAGTAAGCACTAGAAGCGATTTGGAGAAATTCGAACTCCAAAAGGGAAAAGTTTGTATCGGAAAATTCATATTTTTCATGCGATTGACTTCAAACTCGGTTTGTGTACCTACACTATGTATACAAGGAATACGAATATAAAATAGTTTTCCTGATTTTGGAAATTTTGCCTAGAGCCCGAGTTATTAGTGACTGGAAAAGGAGGATTCAGTCTGCATAAGGAACATTTTTGTTCATCATATCAAGCGAATATTATATTATTATTATATAGATTTCGAGGGATATTCGAATCAGACCACCAATGTCGAGTCTCTTTTCACTCTATCACTATAAACTATAAACCTTACCCAGGGAGACTCTCTGTACTTCTCCAGAGTTCTTCCCTGGCTTTGATTCCTAGTGTTAATGTTAACGCTAGCAAATGTTTATGTGAAATCTGTTTAATCGCATGGGTATCTACCCAATGTTGTCCCAAGATCCTTATTTTTTTGTCAGCCAAAGCTGGGCCGCTGTCTCAGATTCCTCCAGGCATAGCTTACAAGTATCATCATCTCTAAGTCACATCTTCCTTAAATTATACCCGAAATTACCATGACCTGTAGTTAACCCCACCACCCATTTAATTGTTCCTCGACTTATGCTTAGAACCCTTCTTTGAGTGGAGCAGGTCGGTCATCTTATTGCCATTTTAGCTTGTCTATACATTGTTCCATTGACCACCTTCTCAAGTGTTTTGCTGTGATCTACTTGTGAATCAGGTGTTCTACCATTCCTCTACCAATTGAAGAGAATGGTTCTGGTCCCAGCAACTTTCCCGTTTTGCAAGGGAGTCCGCCTTTTCGTTGCCGTCGATCCCTTTGTGTCCTCATACCCAAGACAGTGTTACCTGATTTTTAGATGAACACTTATTAAGCTTGAATACTCATTCCAGTGCCAATGATGATATCACCGCCTGATTGTCTAGTGCTATAAGGATATTTCTTCCATCCACCTGACTCTCAAGTAAGTAGTCCAACGCATGCAGCAAAGCAATCATCTCAGCCTGGTATACTGAAGTGTGTTTCCCGAGGCTAATGTGACGGGCTAGTTCCAGATCTTCTGAAAAGATACCGGTCCCTGCTCCGCCATCCACCATGGATCCATCTGTGAAACTCACGGTTTCACCATTCCTCTTTTCTGGAAGTAGTCCATTCTCAATACGAGTTTTGTGATAAAAATGTCAGGCAATAATGTTGCTTCGATGTGAAAATAGATTTAAATAAAGTTGCGTATTGCTTATTGACAGCTCCTAGTTGAATAGTTGCTAATATATACGGCTATATAAGTGAATGTCATGTCAATCCAATATTTTTTTTTATAGAACTATTTACTATGTATTAGTAATGTTCATGGTTTTTGCTATATTTGCTTATTATTATTAATTTTTTTATGTCTGTCTGTCTGTTGGAAACACGAAATTTTATTTTTAATTGTTTTTACCGTCATCAGGTTGGTATTGAAAATGGGCTATATCGCTCAAGTAGTTTTCTGGTTGGTACCTCTCAAAAAGAAAACCAATATTAAGCATATCTACTTATGTACTAACTAACATGCCCAACATTTTGCATGACTTGTAGGTATGCAGACATGCACTGGAATTTAAGGTATCAAAACATCGGCCAAGCCTATGAGAACACTTTTAATTGTTTAATGTTTACCGCCCTTATTCTCAAAAGCGAACTGTTATTTCCAGTACTTTCCATTTATTTTTTTTCCATTCTGACATCCAATTTTCCATTTAATTTTCCAAAAGTTTGACAGCTTCTTCCTATCACAAGAATTTAGTTTATTTTGTATGCACAAACTATCCCCCAGAAATCCGTCATAAGTTTTGAAGCTCATACTTTAAAACGTTTAGACTATAGCTACCTTGGGGTAAACACAAACCCTGTCTCTTTTAGGAGGAAGTATAAAAAGGACGAAAGATTCTACCTATGTGCCGGGCATTACCTTGGGAATTCTATTGCTACTTGCGAATTTGGGTGTTCTACCTCTCTGAGAGGTTTTCAGGGTGACTCAGGCAGTCAAATACTACATGAGTGTAGGTATACCTCCTGATTGCGGCTTAGTCTGGAGGGTGGAGGTTGACCATAACAGTCTACCCCCTGCCTATTGCCTCTGACAGACCATCACTAAGGAGGGAGACTGGTGCGTGACAGAAGTGCCTGCCTGACCAAAAAGTCGGTGGATGGATTGTCTGTTGCAAAAAGGATGGGGCCAACCGTAGCAGTCTGCCTCCCGTTCGAAACGATTAAGCTCAAACGTAGATATTGGCGCGGGAATGTTCCTGTTAAGTTTCTTAAAAATTCGACACTTTTACTTAGGCAGTGCTACAGTCCTGTGTGGACCTGGGCCTCAACCACATGCCTCTCCAGTTAGCACCGTCTTTGACTTACCACTCCAAGTTGGTTGAGGTCCCCCTCCACTTGTGCGCGCCACCTAAGTCGAGGTCTTCCTCTCCTGCGTTATCCCTTCACTTTGGAATCAGAGACTTCAGGCCGGAGCATTTGTGTTCATTCGCTCTACATATCCCAGCCATTTTAGACGACCGATGTGTACTTTTCTGAAAAGGTCGATTTCGCTGTACAGCTCGTAGAGTTCGCTGTTAAATCGACTCCTCCAAAGCCCGTCAACGCAAACGGGACCGAAAATCACTCGAAGAATCTTGCATTCGAAGCGACCAAGGAGATCTTCATCCGCCTTTGATAACGTCCATGATTCTGCGCCATAAAGCAGGACTGAGATGATGAGGTTCTTATATAGAGTCTCCTTGGTGTTTCTCGACAAGGCCTTACTAATCAATTGTCTTCTTAGGCCAAAGAAACAGCGGTTGGCAAGTGTAATTCTTCGCTTGATTTCTGATGCGATGACATTTTTAGGGTTAATAGCGGAGCCGAGGTAGACAAAGTCCCGAACTACCTCAAAGTATCTATCGTGACGTTCTGTCCGATTCGTCGATGTTGTGTGTCCCTTCTTGTTGACAGCATATATTTTGTTTTGCCCTCATTCACCACTACTAAACCTATTTTTGCCGCCTCTGCAAACGCACCAGTGACAGCTCGCTGCGTTCTGCCAATGATGTCGATGTCGTCAGCGTATGCAAGTAGTTGCAAAAATTGTGCCCCTAGTGTTGGCTTGCAAGTTTCGCACAATTTTCTCAAGAATGATGTTGAAAAGGTCATCACTTAGCTTTTGACATCAAAGGTCTCGCTGAGATTGTTTCCGATCTTTAATGAGCAGCGAGCGTTCTAAATCGTCATTCTATATCTAACGAGTTTGACAGGGATGCCAAAACTAGACATGACTCTATATAATTCGTCTCTATAAATGCTGTCATATGCGGCTTTAAAATCGATAAACAGGTGATGGGAATCGATTTGTGGTTCTTGAAATTTCCAGGATCTGTCGTAGTGTGAATATTTGGTCGGTTGTAGACTTACCCGGCCTAAAACCGCACTGCAACTTTAATTCAAAAACTTACAAAATCTTTTCACCGACACTTTGAAACCCCCAGCTTTCTATTTTGGTTTTCTATCTTTTTATGTCCTTTATTATCGTCGTCGGTGGACGCAGTAGCGCAGTGGTTAGTGTGATGGACTACTGTGCGAGGGATCCCAGGTTCGATCCCCGGAAAAACACAAATTACATCTTAAGGTTTTTTTCTACTGCGCTACCTCTCGCGAACGTCTGACAAACATCCGAGAGTATGACTGTCCTGAAAAAGCTTCTCAATTCAGCCGTTTAGACTCAGCATAAAATTGTAGGTCCCTTCCATTCGTTCCAAAAATAGAAACTCACACATAACGAACGGTTGCGAGAAGCTAGGCCTTGGGTGTCTACCGCCAGTTGCGCCGCCTATTTATTTTTATTTATTTATTATTGTCGTCGTCGAGTATGACCGAAAAACATTCCTTTTTACCTTTAGATCGATGCACGGTTGCTTTAGTTTTCAGTTTTCTATCTATTTGTCATTGAAATGAGTCTGAACGATTCTTAGCTCGTTGTTATGTTTTTATTCAACAAGTTGCACGTAGACATGCCACCATGAGTTCAGTAACTATCTCATGATTGAAATTCGTAAATTTGTAGATGATTATATTTTTTGAAATTTTTCCATGATTGACTTAAAAAATTTGTTCGTCCCTCAAAGCAAACCCCATATATCCCTTTTGCATTTTTGTTCAAGCCACAACTTCAGGGGCATTAGGCCTTCTCATGCGTTAAACGCCACTTGCCAGACAATAAAGTTTTGAAAAATAAATAAAACGCACAACAACCCTTACGGAGAACTCATCATCCTGTTGCCGACATAATTGAATTCAATAAAACTGAAGAGCACTTCATCAATTTCATATTCATCCAAAGTAAATAGATAAATCTCATCTCAGCAAATGTATCCCAATCCCACCTATATAGAGAGTTCCAAAATTCTCAAGTATCTTCTCTACAAATGTATTCATAAATCCCTGGCGTGGGTATACATCTGCTTCCAAATACACCGCTTCGAACTATCGAAAGGCGTACAACTTAAAGTCTCTGCAACCCTCTGCAGTCTGGGCAAGGGAATACGGCAAACCCCCGGGAGACTTTTTAGCCAAACTCCTTAGTTTAACTTTACATTAATTTCAATTGGAAGTTTGCACTTGTTTGTCAGAGCGAGTAAAGGATACGCAAACATGATGCCGGGTGAGTCGTATGTGTATCTTTGCATCTGTAACATTTTTCACGTCTACCTTAAGAGGATTCTATCTCGAAAACAGCGGATATGCCCAAGGATACACTTGAACAAATGGTAGAAAATCTTCACCGGAAGGAATTTTCGTTCGACAGAAACTTTGTCCTTCTATACTCCTCGCACAGTGCGCCGTGTATAAATATAAGGAGCGCACCGTTCTATTTGGGTGAGGATGCACTGGCACTCCTATCGTCGTGAGCTTATTTCTGAGCTCGCAAATATTGACTCGCAAGTACTTCCGGGGCTGCGAGCAGTACGACATCATGATTTGCTGGAGGAATTTTCACAGGTAATATATCCTTCTAAGAAAGATCGATTTACGATTAAGGGACTTAACGATTTGTGAATATCGAAAGGGGTTTCTTCGTTGAAAGGAATTGCATGTATGGCGCGCGCTTTGTTGTCTTAGGAAATATGCAAAAGTTTGCGAATCAAGATAAATAGCTCTTTCAAAATACCGCACATATTAGGGTGGAGTGGTGTTTCTTTCTGTTTGTGATTTGTATGCTATTGAAATGCAAATCAACAGGATATAGTGAGTGGAGTTTATGGAATAGTTTTGGGAGTCAATAGATTTGAAAGAACTTTTGCGGCACCAGGTTTATGAGGGAACAGGAAAGGGGGTTGCATTATATACTGAGAGACGGGTCAATGTTTGCATTTTGAAACTATTGAAGTTGGGTTTGGCGGCAACCATTTGAACGATATCATATTCCACACACGTTACATTATGTAACGTCCTTTTTAGTGATGAGGATTTAGGTTTTCATAATTTCACCCTTAAGTCCAACCATTCGGCACCCAATCACCTTACTCTTCTACTGGCAAGTGCTGGGCATTACCTCAGTACATCCATGCCTGATCGCCGCCTGATTGTGTATCACTGTAAGAATATTCTTCCCTTACATCTGGTCCTCTTGTAAGTGATCCATTACATGCTATCGTCTCGGGTTAGTTTATCAAGAGTATCGTTTATTGGCCAGACCTACAACGTCAAAGAGTCGTTTAAAGCATCGTGCCTTGCTCTCTGTGATGGGCTATTAGCGATTGAATCGGGCTAACCTGAAATTTCTTGAAACTCTGGCCTTACTCTGGATCATTGCGATCTGGGCGGTTATGGAAGATACGTTGCTCTGTGCGTTCTAATTCTATAGTTCAATCTGTAACAAGTTCCGCACGTTTACAAGCTGATCATCTTACTGCGTTGCACGCTTAGGTGATTGCTTCCATCTGTTAGTTGAACAAAGGTCTCCGCTTCCTCTCTGCTCTATGTAAAGGCGGTAATCATAAGGTTAGATTAGGTTGAAGTGGTTGTCGGCTAAAGGCCGACTCACTTAGACCATTATAAGGTCCCTTGTGCTACCACATGAATCTAGTAAAAATTTCTTCCTACTCTTTGAACCAGTTAGAGCTTTTGATGAAGCGCAAAAAATTACGGATGTCTAGGTTTGGTTAGATCATTGTAATAGAAGGCTCCCAAATGGAATTTTCGTTTTCGGGAGAGTCCCGGACAGGTGTAGAGGAAGTGATGAATGGTCTCCTCCTCCTCCTCGTCCAAACAGCTTCTACAAAAATCGTTTGAGAGTACGCCAAGCCTTGTTGCATGCATGGCAGTGTCCAGTAATGACACCTATTGTGGCGCTGATATACCTTCTGTCGAGAGAGATCAAATTCTTAGAACGTTTAAGATCTTTGGCCAGATCTTTTTTGTCGCTAGACATGTCATGCCACATGTCCACTTAAGGTTTGTTCTCTCGATTGCATCCAGCTTTATTATGAGTTTACACGTAGCGATCGGGACACTTAAGGTACATTTGCTTGGTACGATAGGTACTGTAGTTCCGAGCTTGGCAAGTTCATCAGCCGTACAGTTACCTGAAATGTCTCTGTACCCAGGCAGCGTTACCGATGGCCAAAATGATAAAGTCGCAAAAAAATGTCGCCAAAAGTTTAAAAAGGGCTTAATACAAATAAAACCTAATACTCGATGTATTTTCCACAAAACCGGTTTATCTTTACTTTTGTACATAGTAAGAATGGAAAAGACTGTCAAAATGGCAGTTGTGGCCTGTGGGGATGAATTCTTTCACAAAGACAAAAAGTTAGGGAACGCTTTTATAGTAATCTATGAAAAATGACAGATGCACTTTGTTTTTCCGTAAAGTGCAGTATGTGATGTCTGATGTGACCTTTTTGATTGTCAATTCATAAATTGCAGTGGTAAAAAATTTATATAGGTATATAAAAGAAAGTGTCCGAAGTGCGATGTAATCCCATAACTCGAGATTGGCCGAACCGATTTTGATGATTTATACTTTGTTGGAAAGGTATTTTCTCAGTACGGGTTTTAGAAAAAAGAAAAATTGGAAAAAGGGGCGTGGCACCTCCCATACAAAAAAAAAATCTTATATCTCGAAAACAACTGAATCGATTGAGTTCAAATTTACATACAATCTTACGTATCGGCCCAGGAGTATTCCTGTGAAGATTGGTCAAAATTGGACAAAGGGGCATGGCACCGCCCTACAAAAAACATCTTCTATGGGGTGAAACTCGATGACGTTAGGTTGTAAATTTTGGCATCAATGGAAAGGTCATTTAAATTCCGTTTGAATCATACAAAACTTTCCTTAACCCATTAAGTACCTATTGAAAACTTAAAACTTTTGTAAAATCGACTTTTTTCCTCGGTCTCAAAAAAAATGTCTTGATGAAAAAAATGTTTCCAAACAATTCTAATAGTGATTGCAAAAATTTTTTTTTTTTTTTTTTTTTTTTTTTTGTTTTCAAAAATCTCTTCGCTAATATTTTGTATGTTTTTTTGAAAATTGTTAAAAATGTCAAGATTTTTCTGAGATCATCCCATTGAAAAAATCATAAAAAATATTAGCGAAGAGATTTTTGAAATCTCTTCATCATTTGAAACTCCCTTCAGCAATTTTTATTCAGTGATGGTTTACTCCGTGCATAATCAAAGATGCAATAATACGGGAGAAGAAATAAAACAAATCATACTTACTTAACTTGACAGAGGAATCATATTGAAAAATGTTGATTATTAGTTGTTCAGTTTGTCGCCCGAAAGTCGCCAATGTTGTAAAAAGGGGTCTAAACAGAGAATTTTTGAAAAGTCGTCGCCCCAGAGGTCAAAAAGTCGCCAGATGGCGACGCTAACGCTGTACCCATCAGGCACCCAGCAGAGGTGAATGTTGAACTGCTCCGTCATCTCTCTGAGAGACGTGCGACAGTCTAGACAATAAACTCTAATGAGTTTATAGAGACCGATTGCTGCCTGACTATCCGAGAATATGCAATTATTTCCGCCTGAAAAACGCTACAGTGATCTGGGAGACGGCAGGAGAGACTTCGATTTAGTCTGTCAGAAAAAACACCACCACCTACACCATCCGACGTTTTCGATCCATTTGCGAAGAAATGATGATCGCCTCATCATCCATCGATGCATCCGGTATTCATAAAGTCGGAATAGATGTTTCTCCACTTTGGCCTAATAGTCGCTCTGCGTGGGTATATACTTCGCTTACATGCAAATTTGAGAGTTATTCGTTAAGGTGATGTATATGATAAAGAGAGAGAGAGACCCCTTTTTCTAGAAATATGTTTCTACCTATAGGAACCATGTTTCTCCTTCAGACCGGTTACTTTCATTTTATAGCCATGTACAGGCTACGCCAAATAGCTAAAGGGAACCATTGTTTGAGATCTAATCTTGCACTGAGCTCTATCGTATCATCCTAACTAGGTAAGGAAAGTATGTAGGTCTAAGGTATAGGTATGATAGCTTGGTGTTAGCATATCTGCATTACTATGCAATGCACGCATTAAATATATGCAGTGACGTATGCAATTCAGATTTGTGATTGCCAAATCGTCAATATGCATTTACGAATACCTCTTCTTTCGTTTTTCAAATTTCTTACCCGAAAACCGCAAGTCTTCCACCTTACACCAACTGTCAAATTACTTTCAGCATTTTTGTTCCCTCCACCTTTCCTGCGCTCAAATTAAGTCAAACCAAACTACTGATCGTGTTTCCACCAGAGCTCTCTTATCTGTTATCTCCCCTTTCGTCGGTATCAGCGACACCTCCACCCGTAGTGTACCCTGACCGAGCCAGATTTGATTGCCACATAACGTAAATTTCAAAAACCATTTCCAATTAAAGAGCACGGTACAAAAGCAATCGTCGATGTCCGTTCCAGACGAGTTCACGGATCTTAGAGAAAAAAAAAACAATCCACTAACGTTGCCGCATCATCATCTGTATCTGTATACGACTCTTATCGCTTTTCGATAAGTGACTGAAATTTGAGATCCGAGAAGGGGGAATCAACTCGTTACGGTGCGGTATGTCCTTATCTGCGAGACCATTGTGAAATGATGGACTGATCCGCAGCCTTATCAGAGTTCATTTCTCTCTCAGGTCCACCAGTGTGTTATCTGTAGCACGTTAATTATGATCGTCGCCGTTTCACTTGACCTCAGCGTAAATGGAAGATATTTCTTGTTATGAATCAAACTGATATCGTCACCAAAGGTTGGCGTATGGAAGCACATCTGCAGCGTAAAATCTGCTGATCTAGATCAACTGCGCCAACCCACTACCGAATTTAGGTATGGACAGATCAACAGAGGAACGTGTCAAATTGCGCAGTCAAAACTTGTAATCCCTGCCACCCGAATCGATTTCTGCGAATTTGGAGGTGACCGTCAGCCGATCGAAGGTGATCTTTGGAACACGATGGGTGTGCCATGGAAGTTTTTTTTTTTGTTTTCTTGTTTAGGTATGAGTCAGACCCTGCAGATGGATTTTTTTGTCAAGAGCGCTGACTCTTACTTCGACACATTGTTGCAGATGCAGCTCGTGGCACAGCGAGGGCGATTTACTGTGTCAACAATAAACAAGAAGAACGAAATTTCGGCTCAAGTTCTATGCAAGCGGAATGGATGCTGTCATAGGGTGCGGCGGAGTGTCGAATTTTTATTTAAATGACTTTTTGAGTTGAAATTATTTTTGGCAACCATACACTGACTGCCATGTGGGCACATTAATACTAACTAATTCAGCCTTCGTCGTTTTCTTAGATGAATTCTTGTAGAGCCGAGAGTGATGCCGATTGCGGATTTTATGTGGTGGGATAAGCAACGTACATTTGTGTCAATTATCTACATTCTACAGGTATCAATATGAAAATGTATCCTCCAAAAATTTTTTTATAGGTCTTGATGAGGTAAAAGTTACAATATCGGCAGTAGAAGATGGATCTTAAATGATGGAAGGTACGGGTGCGAAAGTATTTCCCCAATGACCTGAACTCAATCTT